>RWGY01000026.1:4374618-4706331 GCA_007726485.1 Eragrostis curvula
AAGGGCGCGGTGATCGGAGGTCTGGAACTCCGGGAACGCGCACGCCAATCTGGGGCACCGATGCTGGTCGCGACTGGCGGCGAGGTTGGCGAGCAAAAGTGGCAGCCTGGCGGCGCTGTGGGGCAAGTAGGGTTAGAGGAGGACGACAAGCGGGGCGTGATTTCAATGGGGAGGCTTGATGGGGATTTGATCCTGCGTTTCTTTGGCAGCCAAGAGGTGCGATAGCTGTGGGGCGAGTCCTGGTGTTGCACGATGCGGCAGTGGCAGGCTGGGCGTGGTGGCGTGCTGGGCTGGGCTTAGCAGGGTGCAGGGCTGCCAAGCTGGGTGATGCGTTTGTGGACTGTACAGAATTCAGCTAGCTTGCATGCAGGATTAGAGAGGCAAAAGAGAAGGGAAAATAGACCATTGCAAGGCGCAACATTCAGTTCAGAAAAGAAAAAGCTAGGGATGAAGCTTGCATGCGAGTCACGGTAGCAAGGAAAAATAAACAAAGGAATAAATGGTTTGGATGCAAAGCCAATTGAGAGATAAGAGAAGATAAGGACTAAAATAAATGAGATTGTGTTGCATGCGGGTAGGTTGTTTGTGTGAAGATCAAATGAGAGAAAAATGGCAGGGCAGCGGCAAAGAGCTTTTTATGGCTTGACTATGCATAGCTTCAGGCCATGATAGAAGAAAGGTATTGAGTTCACTTGTAGAGGACCGAAATAGGGCATGGGATGACAAGGCGCAGTGCTCACTCGTCGAGCGAGGTACAACTGTAGGTGGTCAGAGTTCATCAAGGAAAAACATAGTAGGTATGGCACGGTGTCGAGATCCTTGAAAACTCATCGGCTCCATCAATGACATAATCCTCACGTTACTTGACAGGCTCGGGTCGATGACAATGGTGGCGGTACCTCAACAAGGAAATGGGGCAGGGTGTGGCTAAGGGTTTCTTCTCTATTTACTATATTTCTAATTTCTATATAAAGCGAAAAGAATTGCTAACGAATTTTAAATACATTTTCTACTCAGTAAAAAGCCTACTGCAATCTACTCAACATGAATGCAACAAACATATTTTATATAACCAATATTAATTATTTTAATTTAGAAATAATTACATTTTCCTAAAACAAATGTGACAACTCTCAAATATTAAAGCAAAATTTTAAAACTATTCTAAAAGTTTTAAAATTTAGTGAATTTAAGTCACATTCCAAAATTTGAAATTTGGGGTGTGACAAGACTACCCCCTTAAGAGGAATCTCGCCCCGAGATTCGGTGTGGCTAGAAAGAAAGGAGGCTGAAGGAATAACTCGGCTTGTCAATCTTCAACTTGATGACCTTTTCTTCTGCTTCCAAAACCATTCCATAAAAAGACTAAACACTCATTGTTTCGTCATCCATTCGTTGATGTTGGAGGTGAGCTCTACCCCCCTTAGGTTAGCACTTGGATCTCATCGACCTAACTTTTCCTTAATCAAAACATCTTCGTCATTGTCTTGTTGGCGCATTCATGAAGCTTTACTTCGGCAGAAAGATTTCTTCGCTCGTTGATTGGTTTGGAAACTTGAATCATTCATGTGGGAAAAGAAGGAAGATCTAGAAGAATAGAAAAGGTAACCCAACTAAACTTAATCTAAACTAAATTATATAAACAAGGATGCCATTGTAAGCTAGACACTTCACAACACACCACCACTCAAACAAAGATCCAAATCAATCATAGCACACCGCACTCAAACAACAACATTCTATGACGTAGTTAAGAAGATTGGGCCAAACTCCTAGAGGCAATAATGATGGCGACTATTCAAGATAGGAAAGGTTAAAAATCAGTATCCGAAATAGACAAATAATAGACAAGTTGAGAAGAGAAAAAAAAAGAATGATCAAAAGAGTATGCAACTCGGATTTTTCAAAATAGCTTTGAAAATAAGACTTTTTCGTAACCATTCTATCTAAGCTTGTGTCCTACGGTCGACACGGCTCTGATACCACTCTGTCACACCCGGTTTTAAGGCCAAAACCGAATGCTCATCTATATGTGTGCCCAGGATCAAGTTTCACACATATAGGACAAAATGAAGTAACAGTACAACCAATGTCATAATTAAATCGTATAAATATTACAATAAATGTCTCAAAGGACTAAACGAATACAAACGCTAGCGGAAGACTCCATAACGCCACAAAAAATCGACCGGGGGCTCCACAAGCTTAGTCTTCACCATTGTCTTCAAAGCAGTCAATCTTCACTCTCTGAGCAGCATATGATGATTGTAGAGGAAATAGCAAGCATGAGTACATATCGTACTCCGCAAGTGTGGAAAAATATGCAATATGCAAGCTTATAACAAAAAAGGCTGACATAAGGTTAAATTGCAGAAATAAGCATCCTAAACCAGTGGTAAAACATTCCTGAATTACTAGGTGAATGTTACCCCAAACCAACAATTAATTAGACACTACAAGGTACCCCCTTGTAGCGAAACAGGCTACCCGCCCGAAAACCATACTACAAGTTACCCACTTGCAGCATCCAAAAGGCTACCCGCCAGAACCATATCCATCCATCCATTCATCCATCCATCTCTAATCATGTGAAGATCCAGGCCGCTCCTGACTGTGAGCACAGCTGTCATGACAGTTTTACTTATCTGCAAAGGTGCACAACTTTACCCACAGGGTGGTGATTCCGTCACTATGCAGTGACTAAAACCTCTATGTTGCCTTCACACTACCAAAGGTGTGAGACCAAGAGATCACCACATGGTCTTTCAAAGCACTTCCCAGCTAGCCAACATCCCCGCTAAGGTTTCCCTACTGCCAGTACCCGTGAAACAGTAGACCCCTCTTGCGCCTTGGCTAGAGTACCCCTCGATCACCTGAGTTTGGAAGTAACCCTTCCTCCCCCATTCCATGAACGCTGGCAAAACTGGGAAGACAACATAATACTTGACCAAGTCTACCATAATCAACCCTGTGCTTTGCGCTGTTGTCCTGGGTTGCCGCTCCACGAACCGGTCCTTAGCAAACTTGAGCAAGACTACTATATACCAAAGTCTCGTGCTAACCGCACCATCATCAACATACCACTTGCTCAAGTTACAGCATACCTAAGTTCCAGGTTGCTAAAAAGATTAACCGGTCGATGAAGATTAAGTTGAAGTGAAACCATTAGTCAAGATTATTAGTCAAGTTCCAAACCCAAGACTTAGAGCAAGCTAAGCATGACCTACCAATCCTCATTATCATTAACAACTACCAAAACCCGGCGACAAGGAATAAGTAAAGGAACTGGGTAATGACACATGGGATTCAAATTAAACGCAATGCATGCAAAACTAGAGGGAGAAAGAAATAGGTTCAAAATGCGTCAAGGGAACTTGCCTCAAAAGAAGTGCTGCTGCTCAGATTCTTCACGTCTTGATCTTCCTCTTGTTCGTTCTCGAACACGCGTCTCTAATTAACGATAACAAGCAAAACAAACATGCACAAACAACTCAGAACAGTACACCAAACAAGATCTATAGACTACAAAAACAGTGCAGGCATCACCAACAGGCCTGACGACACACCAGGCCCGTGACCTGTCAATGTGTTTGCATATGCATTCACGAAAACTATGCAGATATGAGAATACTGAACTGGGATTATGTAAATGTATATATGTATACATAAGGTTCGATATCCTCTGTTTCATGCTGCTCGTATTATTGTGTAATCTGTTTTTGCCTTTTCATCCTGCAGCATATTGTAAATATCTTTCTAAAATTGTTTTTAGAAGGGCTTGAAGAATCGTCCATTGATTTGAAATAGCTATTCAAATCACACAACTACAGTTAGACTATTTTATGCTTCATATTTAATTATTTAGGGTCTAGCATTAGTTTATTGATTTGTCTTTTTAAATCTTAAGTTCATGTAGGTTCTAAAATTGTTGTTATGCATTTTTTAAGATCGTTGAACTTGTTTTAAAAATTTATTGTTGATTTTTTTAGGAATGTTGACTATACAAAATTTAGTTATAGTTAAGCACAAGAGTACCCTAACATTGCATTGAAAATCGTAGATTCTTCATCTTCCTTGCAGAAGTATGATATTTTAAACCCACAAAATCAGGAAATATATGTTCATGTTCACTGAAAATGTCTTTTTTAGGGGCGTTTGCGTTTCTACCCTTGGTTTGCATCTCAATTGTGATTTTACCCCTTGTTTTTTAACTTTGCGATTTTATCCCTGGTTGAAAAATGATCATGGAATTTTTAGAGCTCAAATTTGTCATTTTTACCCTAGGTGCAATATACCCCCTATCATGATTTGTCATTTTTGTTTCTCGGTGTACAAGTTGAATTTAAAGCTCAAATTTTGTTTGAGGATAGCTAACACAACAATCTATGTTAAAATAATTATAAAATATTTTGTGATACTATTTACATAGTCTAATAAAAACTAACAATAAATACATACAAATGATGTCAAAAATTTGCTATATATCTTTTTACATAGTTTATTGTGCGAGCTATCATCATGAAACATTTAAGCTTCAAATTCAACTTTTACGCCGTGAAACAAAACATACAAATTGCAATAGGGGGTATAATGTAGAAACCTAAATTGTTTGAGCGAGTAATAAATTTAGCCATGATTTTTTTCAGGGGATAGGACAGACAAAGTAAATTGTTCGGGGGAGTAAAATGGACTTTTTCCCAGAAGAAACTAGGACAATCTAAATTATTTATGTAAGGAATTTTCAATCCCTCACTCTGGAGAGAAAAACGAAGATGTGGAAAAGAGAGTAGATGAGAATCAACTATGTGCGAAGGAATTCAAAAAGCTTTCTTATCCTTGCTAAATTTAGCCAGTCTGTATATATATATGAGAATGAACAATATGTGAAGGAATTATTTCAAGCTTCAAATTCCTAGTGTTCTCAACCAATCTACATCAGATATATGTAAATAGATAAACGTTGAAAAATTGTGAAATATAAATATTTTTTTGAGACAAGTTTGAAAGCTAGCTAGGAAGTTCTTTTGTATACAAAGAGTCAACCCATAGTAGGATTTTCTTTTTTTTGAAATGGGAATATATTGATGACCCTTGCAATTCTTTAGGAGCATTAATGACATGATATCTATAGTTGCATGACCATTGCTTACGTCATTAGTTACTACCATATAAAGCTCAAAATATATGCGTAGTGCGTAAATCCTTCCTTCATATGAGGAAGCCAATCAATGAAAATGCTATTTATTCAGTGAAGTTTTCTTTTGAATGATGGTGCACTTAAGGAGCGAATCATATGTTTAGCTATTTTTTAATGTATGGAATGAATAGCGCCATTATGTCATGCATATCTTCATTGTCACCTAGTCATCTACTCTATATATATGCACCATGAATCCTTTTCTTTCACCTCATCAAAGAAACCTTTCCCAATACATTTTATAATTTAGAATTTTAGCTACCTTGTAGGTTTGGCTATAGGCCATGGCTCGCAAGAAGGTGAATCTCCAATGGATTTCCAACAAGGCGACTCGACGGGCAACACTTAAGAATAGAAAAGCAAGCTTGCTGAAGAAGACGAGTGAATTAGTTACACTATGTGGCATCAAGGCATGTGTGGTTGTGTATGGAGAAGCCGAGTCCCAACCAAATGTATGGCCTTCTATTCCCGAGGCCACACAACTCCTTAACAATTTCAATGTCGTGCCAGATAATCTTGGGAATTACAAGAAGACACTGAGTCAGCAGGACTTCCTCCGCGGCCGCATCTCCAGCCTCCATGACATGTTGGTCAAGTCTGACCTTGAGAGTCACGAGCATGATACCATTTCCTCCTCCAAGAGACCAAGTCTGGCAACCACTCAAGCCTCATTGGTCACACTAACGAGGAGCTCACTAACCTCAACTCATTGGTTGAGAGGAAGATCAAGAACATGGGGCAACGTTTCCATCGAGTAGTCATTGGGCACAGACAACCCCTCCAAGCATCATCACTGCAGCCAACGACAGTACTCCTATCGCAACAACAGGCTCCAAACGACTGGACTGAGATGCAATCCTTGATGCCGACAGAGGAACCCCAGCCTAAAGAACATGACTTGCTCATGGAACTAACCCAGAGTAGGGGGGAGCAAGGAGCCATGTGCAATGCCTTTTTTGGTAGCAACAATGTGGATGATCACAACCAGCAGTGGGTCGAATGACTTGATGCAGGCTTACAACATGGACAACTCTAGTTTCTCTTGTCTTGGAATCATGATGGTCTCATGGATTGATTAAGATTTTTTTTTCATGAGCAGGGCTAGTTGCGTGGTGATGTTTTTTTTTTTGGGGGGGGGGGGGGGGGGTCATTTTATTTTGTTTCTAGCTAGAAAGAGTCTTCTTAAAATCCGTAGGTTATTTATCCTTGTTCTTCATTCTATTAGGTTGGTTTAAGTTGTTATTTATGATGTTGTAATGTTGTCTTGAACAATGTAGTATGGATGTGGTGTGTTAATACTGTTGTTGTGGGGGTCAACTCTCTAACATGCCTTCTTCTATCCATTTGCCTTCCCAAATCATTGATATTGTCTGATTTTGATATTTGTGGTTATTTTAAGAGCAACAACAATGCTTCTTACCGAAACTGGCAGCAAGCTCGGCCCGGATGACAACAGACAATTGCTGTTAGGATTTTCACAATGTGTATTTCCTTCCTTCATTTGTATGCAATGGCCCACCAAGGAATAGTAAACAGCCCAGAACACATTCGTTCCACCTGGCATTAACTGCGCGAGGGATAGAGAAACAGGAGGAGATATATTTAATAGTAATATTTTAATCGTCATTGCCAGTAGTGGTCCAATTGCTGTTCTTACTACCTGCTCCCACAATGGTAAACCATCAAGAAGGATCCTTACTACCAGCTTTAATTAGTCTCCCATTGCGGAGGACATTGTGTTCTGAAGTTTCTTTTGAGTAAGATATGGCTGGATGTGTGGTGTTATTGGCAAGGTGCTGTTGACGTGGTGAGAGCATTCAACAAGAATGAAGACACCGGATCCCCATCCTTAGCCAAACCTTCAATTCAAGCTAGGGAAAAAATAGGTTTCATCAGAAAGGGATGGATGCTCCCTCGCAAAAAAAGAAAAAAAAGGAAAAAAGAAAAAGAAAGGGATGGATGGATGGCCTCTTCATGGCCTAACGAGAGCAGCATGCTTCAACATGAACAAATCATACCCATGCATGTTCTGGTTTTAATATATCAACCTGTGTATGGACACGTTTTCTGCAGTGTTGTGTGATCAGATCCCTACAACATGGAAGTATAGAAAAAAGGGGCTTCCATGTATGATCAGTGGAATGAAAAAGTACATATATAGAAGTGCCATAGTTCAGTACACAACAAATATGCGCACAAACGTTTTCCCTAAAAAAAAAAGGCGTACAAATGTTCTAAGAAAAATGCATTGTAGTTTTGAGCATGCAAGCATGGAAACCTTGCTTATTGCGGGGAAATAGACATGCATATAGAGGCTGATCTGGGAAAAAAAGAGAGGCTGATCTGGGAAAAACACTTGAAGGGATTACAATCGGTGAACAAACGTTCTTGTATCGCTAACCTTGAAAAGCTACATACTGGAGACTTGGAGTGCCGTATATATGCTTACAGGATTATGCATCGTACGTGTGACACCCCGTGTCACTGGAGCCAGCCAGCACACAAAACTGAAACTGAACAGAAATCAAAAGCAAATCAAGTTTAAATTCGAAATTCAAATTTCAAGCAATGTTCAAATCCAAGCTTCTGAAGGAACTCCAAATTTTCCATAACAACTTGAGCAACCAAAAATACCAGTGGATAACCCTTCTGAAATAAGAATTTTGGAGAATTTTTGATGATTTTTGAAATGCATCTACTGCCCCAATAAAATCCCCAAAGCTTAAAAAGTAACCAAATTTGACCAGCTTCCATTTGAAATCCCTTTGGATTCCAGATGTGCATGTTGGCCAGTTGATAGAACTTTTCACAAGCTTTCCAACGGTACCAAAATTTGCCAATTTTGGAGTTCGTTTACTAGTCCATTTTGTGTGCACAAGTTTGGGGGAATTTTGAAGTTTGAATAAATCGCGAAAAAGAAAAGATGCCCGAGGGCCCGCCTGTCAATCTCTTCTCTCTCACTGCGCGCGTGCGGAAGACAGCCGCCACGTCGCCGCCGACGTACGGCTCCGCCTTGCCGCCCCGACCCCGCTTCCTCGACGTGCTGCGCGTCAAAACAGCCCCGGTCCTCTCCCCAGTCCTTCTCCTCGCATTCCCTCGCCCCTGCCTCCGCAAACCCTAGCCGCCACCTGCCATTGCCGCCCTTGAGCCCAAGCTCGGCGTCACGCCGCCACGGTGAGGCCTCCCCAGGTCGAGCTCCTGTGGTAAAGCCTGTGACAAGTCTCCCTCGAGCTCACCATGGCTGCCATTTTCCTTCTTCCGACGTGAATCGCGCGAATCGAGCTCATCTTCCCCGACTCCGGCCACCGTCCACCTTGCACACCGACGCTCGATTCATCCGCCACGGTGAGTCCTCAGTCGATTCCTCGCACGAAAAGGTTCCTTGTGAAGTCGTGCGCCTGCTTGACCCTTTTATTCCTGGGTTTCTCCACCAGGTCACCGGAGCCCCGGTTTTTCTTTCCGTCATCTTCTCCGTCGAGCTCCTCTGGTGAACTGCACCCTCGAGCCATCCTCCTCGTCGTCATGCTATGGAACGAGCTCACCTGAGCTGCGGCTAAGCTACCTGATCAAGCCAAGCTTGTCCTCGTCCTCAGCATTGTACCCGCGACGCCGCCGAACCGCGCCGCCTCGTTCTTCCTCGTCACCGGCCATGCTCCGACCACCCCCTTCGTCTTCGCGACCCTAGGTGACCTTACCGCGTCGCCACCTCCCTTTCCGTGCTACCGGTCGACCTCAGTGACCACCGGAGCTCACTCCGGCGAGCCGCGCCGCCGCCCTCCGGCGACGGGTCCGGTCGACGCACCTCGGGCCACACCGCCCAGATCTCGTGCGGTCACGCGGGATTGCGTGTGGCCGACTCTGTGACCTGTCATGTCCTCAGATCTGAGTGGCTGGATCACTTTGTGGCCAGTCTGGATCTGTTGTGGCCAGAACCCTGTGGCCCCTTTTGTGGCTCGGATCTAACTGGCCCACCAAGTTTTTAATCCTTTTCGATTTAAACAAATTACCAGAAATTGCCAGAAGCTTGTAAAATCGATAGAAAAATGTGAATTCAATTTTGTTGGACTTCCTGTAACATTCTCTGTCCAACAAAAATACCAAACCATCCTTTTGCAGATTGTGTATTTTTTGAAAAACACATCTGTGCAGATCTTGTTTAATTCCTTATAAATTCGCTGTGGCTCCATAAATCATGATCTCCTGCATGCTTGTAAATAATCTGTTAACACACTTACATAACATTTTTCTACTATCATATGATGTCTAATCATTGTCTTATGATTTAAATCTTTCTCTGCATTGTACAAATTATTATAATTAATCTGTAAAGCAATAAATCGTCAAACTTCACCATAAATCACTTCCAGTGGTGGCTTTCACCAGAAAAAATGCCATTGGACATAAATTAATTTTTGAAATTAAATTATTTATTTGAATCGACTCAAGTTGATTAAATGGTTAAGTTAATTGAAAGTCAATGAAGGAAATACTTCAGACGAAACTAATTAACAAAGTTAATCATTTGCACTTACAGTGTAAATTACTGTCCTATCACGTAATTAAATCTTTAATTGCATCATATTCTTGCATCTAACTTTGCGTTATTCCTTGTCATAACGTGTAGTGACAGAGACGACTCCGGAGCCGCTCGACTTCCAGCTGCCGGAGGAGCAGGCCCAGGAGGTGCAGGAGGAGCAACCGCAGCAGGACACTGACCCCGCTGACCCAGTTAGCTACCCTCCTGAGCCAGGCAAGCCCCGGTGCATGCCTCCCTATTTAGGATTTTATTTTCGCACTTGATTGGGGCTAGTCATTGTTTGTGCATTAGGTTTATTAGGAGTTGATGTGAAACCTTAGAATTGCATTAGGACTACCCTTCCAGATTTACCTTGTGTCCTATTTTTGTAGATGTGGTCTAGGTAACGTTAGAACTTGCTAGGCTTAGTGGTTAGCGGACGGTAGAAGACGAGTGGTAGGTCCCACTCGCGAGGTAGGAATCACCCTGGATTGTACTAGATGGATTTAGGATTTGTTGAGACCGGACGGGGAATTATTTGTGTAGAATGGTTGGAGAAGGCTGGGCCTTCACGGTGGTAGCCCCGTTTGTGTCGGTTAAGGACCATCCGTTGTTGGCCCCGTTGAGCAAGTTTGAACGTACTGATCACATACTAGTGTTTTTATAGGCCTAGTAAACTTAGTAGTTTGGGTTGCCCTGGTGTCTCGCGGATACTTTGCATTTTCTATCATGGTACTTGGGAGAGAAATGATGCTTCCCAATCGGAGACCGTGCGGGAAGGCCTTTCTCGGGAGGTGTGAGACCCAACCATCTCTAGGAGGACCCTTGCAAACGGTTGCCGCATACGACTTTACGCGTGTGCGTCGTGTGGTCAGGTTTTTCTCCTGCAGGATGTACATCGATGCCGCCGCTCTCGGTCAAGAGCAACCTTGCTCACTGCATCACATCGTAGTGTGATATGCTTGATGATATGATGATGCTAGTCTATTACTGTTACTTTATTATCTCATTATTATGATTATGCTGCTTATCTGATGTATTGTTACTTTATATCTGTTTTAGATATATGTACACTGCTTTACTGGATAAGTACTTAACTTGAAATTAAAACTTGAAAGTAAGGATCAAGTAATTAGTGCGAGTTATGCTATCGAGTCAGCCACCCTTTTGTAGCCTTGCATATTAGGAGTCGGCTGTAGTTAGCCTTTTGACGGGTAAGTCTTGCTGAGTATTAGTTGCTCAGGGTTTGGCTCTTTATGATTTTATTGCAGGTAGCACCTTTATCCCTGACTCTACGGGTGGAGGTGGACAGTGGGATGGCCAGCTTCCCTTTGGTTGGACAGCCCACTGGGAGACCGAGGAGTGATCTCCTCTTGAGTTCGCATCTTCATGGCTTTGGATGCGGATTCTTATGTATCGTGAGCGCGTGCGCTTCCTGTATCTTTATTTCTTTGGATTTGTATCGTTTCGACTTCCGCTGTGCTACTCGTTGTTTTAATTGGACTAATGTAATCACTTTAAGACTTAAATTGTGCTTTTTATATGTTGTACTGTTGTGTCCGTTCACCGGCACTTTCGACTCGATCCTGCGAAAAACGGAGACGCTTCAGTACGCGCGTAGAATGATACTGAAGATGAAAAAATGATACATAACCAAAGAAAACCTTATTGTGGACAAACAGATATGCGTGGAAGGAAAAGCAAAGAAACACGATAGATAGTCTTGGATCATTTGGGTCGCTTTCCGGCTACACGATTCCAGCTCCTGGCACCTCCGGCCTGGTGGTGACGCCGGCGTGGAGGAGAAGCGCCCAGACTAGTGTGACGAACTCGCCGCCGCGCGCCATGGCCTCGACGTGGCCCTTGACGTTCTCCGACGGCACCGCGTAGAGCAGCATCTCGGACCAGAAGTCGGCCAGGATCCGGCACGCCGAGGCCTCGTCCTCGGCGTACTCCTCCACCAGGTGCCGTCCGATCTCCGAGCCCCGACGCAGCACCGTGTCCTGCGACTCCTCGCTCAGCGCCGCGACCAGCCACTCGTACCTGTCCTCCGTCGACTCGCTGCGGCCGGTGTCCTTCCGGAGCGCCTTGCGCACGTCCTTGGACACCTCGTCGTAACGCTTCTTGGTCCAGGCGGCGCTGTCCGGCAGCAGCTCCGGCGCCGCCGCCACCAGATAGGCGCAGTAGTTGGAGAGGTGGCTGGCGGCGATCATGTCGACGGAGGCCGACGTTGACTTCAGCTCGAAAAGCCTTGTGCCGACGTGCCACATTAGGATTAGCTCCGTGTTGCTCACTCCGTCGCCGTTGCAAGCCCAAATTTTATTGGAGCCATACAACGCCCAGTTGACCTTGCCGCCGACTCCCCGCGCCGTTGCAGCGCCCTTGCTTAGTCTTCCGTAGCTGCTCATCAGTGACCTGAGCACCGCGTCCTTCACGGCCGGCGAGACCTCGACGGACTTCATCAGCCTCGAGGTCCACCTGGGGAACCGGCGGGGCTCCAGCACCGAGTTCTGCCCGATCTTGTCGCGCCACCGCCTCGCCGGCCTGAGCCGCAGCACCGCGGCGAGCGCCGCGTGGACGCAGCTGCATCGGCGCCACGCCGACTGGTGCCTGATGTAGTGACCCAGCAAGGACATCTTGGTCCAGTTGGAGCAAACGCCGGCGACGATCTCCCACGCCTCGACGAGCAGGACGGCCACTAAGAGTGAGAAAGAGATGGCCGCCTTGTAATAAGCTTTGGGTTCTATCAAGCTTTTGGACTGGTAAATCCATCCCACGGCAACGGCTCCGGCAACGATGAGGACGGAGCAGAGGTAGTTGAGAGTGGCGCACCACCCGCCGAAGGTGCACAACGGGACGGGGGAGTAGTAGAAGTCACTTGCAAACCAGAGCTCGTCGACGAGGACACGGAACACCCTGTCGGCGTTGGCTGCACCGTCCGCACCGACGCTGTCCATGCCTCTTAGCACGAACTCAAGCGCCTCGCCGGACCCAGCGTCTGCCAGGGGGTACCCTGACAGACGTCGGCGCAGGATCTTGAACAGCGAGTAGGAGAGGCAGAGGTCCCGGAGCTCGTGCCGCTCGGCGAAGATGCCGTGGCCGTGCTCCGCCAGCTGCCACACGCGATCAAGCGTGACGAGGTTGCTGTCGCGCTTGATGCGGTACCCCTGAGGATCTTCCAGGATGTGGCTCTTCCTCTCGCCCATCACTATGTAACGGGGCACCAGAGGGGCCTGCTCGTCATCGTCGTTGCCGTCGGCGATGAGCTGCTCCATGTAGCCGGCGACAAGCCGTGCGTTCATGCCGAGAGCGTACGACTTGCTCGCCCTCCAGGAAGCTGCCATCTTCAGTGCAAACCTTGCGAGTCCAAGCACGGCGAACGCGACGAAGAAGACTCTCTTCCAAGTGTCCGCCCATCCCGCCAGTGGGAAGCAGACCACGATAAGGTACGCCACATAGCCGTACTGAGCGATAAGCTCCACGGCGGGCCTGACCCTCTGGCCGTCGATGCTAACGTCGCCGCTGGCGGGCGAAGCCGCAGCGACAGTCACCGCTGCCGCCGCGACATCCGCGTTTCCCTTGACGGTGAGGATCAGCACGAGCCACAGCAGTAGTGTCCACATGTCCTGGATCTTCGACTTGCAATTAATGACATCCTTTGCCGTTTCAGGATCACACTTGAGATCCTCACTCCGAGCAAGCAGGGAGGAGATGATAGAGGACGTGAGTGGGAGAAACACCATGGAGATGCCCCACACAACGAAGCGGACAGCCGGGTGGCGACATCGGCGCCGGCCTAACGTGCTGAGCGCCACCAGAAGAATGGCAAGCACGGCGGCGGCGATGATACCGGCATCGACGACATTATCTTTACTGAGCAGCTTGGACAGAGTGGACGTGGGAGTGGGCGTGGAACCTGGCATAGCTTGTCTACCTGTGCTTCCCTCACACAAGGTAAGATGACTAGCAGCGGTCAGAGTGTTCTACTACTCGATTGCATAGATGGAATGCTGCGTCCCTGCTAGCGTCTATATATATATCCACGAGATCGAGCTACTTGTGGAAAGTTCAAATAACCCCTTATCAAACGATTTTTTAGGGTTTTACTAGTGGGAGTTATCATCCACGTATGGCGGAGGTGGCGAAGCATTTTTGGGTGGTCGTGTTTTTTTTTTTTTTTGTTGAGGGTGGCGGGTCCAGCGGATCGCCCTCATCGCAACGTATCTCCACTTCTGCCCCTCATCGACCCTAACTCTGCCGACGTGACCACTTGACAGCACGGTTGGAGTGGATAGTGACCAACTGGACCAAATGGTTGCTATGGAACTATATATTCTAAACAAATTCCGATTTCTGGAGGAAAATGCAGGCTAATATATCATGCTTGTCTGCGCTTATCGGCACACCGTGTTGTACCCAAATTTTGTGCGAAATATATGGTACAAAATATCTCTTGTGCTTGTCGGCACACGTACCCTTGATTATATATGATGTACTAGGAACTCCATGACAGTGTCATGTGGTAATTAACGCTTGCTTTGTAGTGCCGCAGCCGATTTATTTGTGGCTCATAGATGTTTCGTAATTCAACTTTTGCTGGAATTGCTGGATTATTTGCCATAAGGTTCATTAACCTAGGTCAAATGTGTTGGCGTATAACTAAATTGCCCTACTTTTCCTCATTAGCTTAGTTTTTTGGTGAGTTGGTAGGTGCTTGCAATTCACTATGTTATCAAAGCCAGAGATCTCGAGTTCGAATCATGTGTGACGCGATTTATTAAATAAGTTTTTGTGTGCTCTAATATTCCACGTTTGCGGCCCAAGGAATCCTGCACGTGAGAGGAAGTCTTGGAGTATAAGTGAAACTGCCCATCTTTGCAGCTTAGGCTTTTGGGTGAAATTGTTAGTGCATGCAACTCAATAAGATGTTCCGGCTAACAGTTGTTTAGTTTTTCTTTTGAAGGTAGAAATGTTTCCTGCTTTTCGAAAGTGTATAAGTTTTGATACGGTTGTTTAGTTTTTGCTTATTTGTGATACATAAAAATAAAAAGATGGGTTTTCGTCATGATGATCAGGGTGCGCAGTATTTTTTAGCACACAGGATTTTTTAAGTTTCTTGTAGTGTGCTATGCTATGCTTAAAGGATACGTAAGCTAACCCAGTATATGGCCAAGACTGTATATAATTCTATGACATCGATGGAACTGAAGATATTTATAGCTTCATGAATCTCCCGAGCACGTCATCCATTACTGAATTTTGCAGCTGGCATAAACTAAATAAGGAAATTAAACCAGTAGCACCGATGCAAAGCGTTCAGTTTGGTAAAGCCAGTGACATCACATTAGAGAACAGGAAAGTCAGATTTATGTGCGTTGGCCTCACAGCGCAAAGATTGTTTTGCAACACTCAAACTTCATATACACAGTTAGATCATGTTTTGTTGTGATGAATATGACAATGAAATAGAGAAATAAAAGTTTAGAATCCTTGGCACTTTAAGTTTCTTATTTCCTTGCTTCAAACTTTCTATGGAAGTGGTCAGACTCATAAAAACTGATGTATTTCTGTTGAAGTATAAGTGAATTGGCCATTATTTGCAAAAAAGAGTAGCTCAAAATAGCCATGGAATGAAAAACACTTTCCACACTATATTAGTGGACCAAAGTAAAAAAAATACTTTAGATGATATTAGTTGCTAGATACATCTTTTTTTTATGAAACACAATACGTAGACACTCACATACATGCACGTGTAAATTCAAAAAGTCACCACAGGCACCTCGCTGTCGGCAGGGACGTCGCCTACCAGGGCTGCCGAGTATAGGACTGGAGCCCGGGTGAGTTGGTTCCACCACTATAATTTACCTAACCAGTTGAGCTACCCTCAGTTTGATATTAGTTATTATGCCATTTATTAAAACAGCTCCAAACAACTTTTTTTTTTGTTTGCAAAAGCATGGATAAGGGCATCCGTACGTAATTGTCACCCGAATTAAACCATACCATGCTTTAACACTCCTTCGGATCTAGCTTTCTATATTTCTTCTAGTTGTATCATTCAAATGTTTTGAACATAGAATTGACCATGATTCGACCGCCACGGGAGATGCTTTAAGTCACAGAATGTGTCTGAGTTAAAGGATCGGATGAAGTATGCACTATACATGATTGTTTTACGCATTGAGCTCAAGGATTTCAACAATCCGCTTGGGCTCAACTTTTTGGTTTGAAACAAGTTCTAACACCCTTTAAAAAGCTATGATCCGTGACTCAATCTCATCCATTTTCCTTATTGGCAATTCAACTTATAGTTTTTAGTACTGTCAGCAATCAAAGACTGGCTTAACCATAGGGATACGGAGGGCGAGCTGTAAGTAATGGATGGAAGAAAAGCAGGAGCAACCTCACTCTTATGCTCAATTATCATAAATCAAGTGTCCTTAGCACTTGGGTGCAAACTTTGGTTTGATATGTATTATGTCCATAGATATGGCCAATTCTTCATTGACCTGTGTGTACTGAAATTTGATTGTATTTCAATGCCAGTTGCTTGTTTTGTCAACGGCATCTGCGTTTGAATCTTCATTCGCAGGCACAAGTTGGACAGCATTATCGCCTGTGGTTAATTGCTCCTATATTACCATACTATAAACTGATTTGACCGTGGCTAGTTGTACTGACAACCAGTAACTAAAATATGTGATTTTATTCATTCCGAGGCTAGTCGTACTAACAACTAGTAACTAAGCAAATCAGTAACGCGATAAAGCTAAGAGCACAGTAAGGTACGCAAAGTCAAAGAAAGATATATCTTTCAGTCGCACACATCATACTTGACCTTAAGAAATTCATAAATTGCTGCAGTAGAAGAAACTCTCTGAGTTTATTGGCACCTTAATTAACTATTTACAAAACACTGTCACCTAGCCGTTCCGGCTCTATCTGCAGTCAATACGGCATCATCTCTCGATAAAAGAACTCTGTACTTTACTCTCATTGTTTGACAACTATTAGGACACTGATGTTGCCTCATCGCCCATAGAAGAGGCATGCCGACTCTCAGTTTCAGCAGCATATCGATATAAATCACTCACCACGCATCATGAGGCATAACCAAGTTGTGGACGAGATGATAAGCATCTTTTACTATTTTACCGACAAGAAGTAGATAAGCCAATGGTCTTGTAGCATAAGAAATGAAGTCAAGTAAGAGTTACGTAAAATTCCACACGTAACTGCACCATTATATTGTCCTGTATAGATACAAGTTGCAATAGTGACAGTGCATACGCTTCTTCTCATAAGAGTATTGTCTGCGTATGCATAACTATAATCAACCAAAAATGGCAACATTAGAACCGCTCCAAGAAAGAGTGTAGCAGCAATGACCGGGAGAGCTATTGTCATGGATAAAGGAAAAGTTGTGCCCAACTTTTATAAACCAGTCGTCCTTTGCATGAGTGCAATCTTTGTTGTCCAATATAGAGACCGTATAGTTATGGTAGATTCTTCTCTGAATTGTACTAAACTGGTCATATTGACATGCAAATTGCGGGTTCTGTTGATGTCATCATGTCATACGGGTTCACTGGGAGGGGCTTCAGTTTTGCTGGACTGCATTATTACGTCCAATAAGTTTGCCTATATTATTCTATAACAAGCTCCGTTGACCTTGATCTGTAACACTAGTACGGTTTGGGTTTATCCTAATTACGAGATTTGCACTGACATCGATGGAACTCAAGATATATCTTCGTTGTTCTGTAACTTATGTACACATTATACATAAGTACCGAGGTGCGCTAAATTAATATCGCAAAATGACAGGGTGCATCCGTGGGTTTGTAACACCCAAGATTTCCATTAATTTAAAATAATTCAAATATCAGTACAATTGATTTTTCTTTAACTAAAATTTAGCTAAGTTCAACGTGCATCATGTTGTTTGTTTGCATTTGTATGAAAAATGAATTTTTAACTCGATAGAAGTTCGTGTACAATGCAAATAACAGGCTGGCCACTTGTCCAGAAAATCCAATTGTCTCTTTCCTGCTCTCTTGAGTGCAGTCCGTGCCACAATACATGGCAAAACTGCCATATTCAATTGCCGCTAATCTTCTATTGATTCCTCATTAGAACGTGTCCTCTTTCTATGGAAAACATCACCTATTCCTTCTTCCATCGTCTCTACTACTTAAAAAGGCTGAAAGAGGTCATCCGCCGGATTTTCAGCTTCAGATTTCACACCTCTGCCCGTTTAAATTCGTGTCGAATTCGAGCTCAACTCAAATCCGAGTTTTTTTATATAGAAAACAAAACCGAATCACCTTCAGACACAATCAAGGGCTTGGTTCAGTGGTGTATCTGTTTCCTTCCACCCATTCTAGAGTTCAAAAGACACCATCCTCCACTTTTTGTTTTCTTTTTTGATTTTTTTATCATCGTTTAACGTCTATCACTCTTCAATGATGTTAAAGAATTATTTTTTGATGTTTAATATTCACTAAAATTTGTGTGGTTACAGTTTGACATCTGTAGAATGTGATAGTTGAAATTACAATTAAAAATTATACCATGAATTATGAATTACGATTTAGCTAAAATAGGTAGTTGTTAAGCATTGTTTGTACTTTGTATTACTTAAAATACTTCAAGTTTGATAAATCCTTAGGATTTTTAAAAGAACACTATTTTCATTTTTAGAATAAAGTAAACATTATTATATTCATGAGACAAACATTTAGGTACTTAGAATAAATAAATTATATTATCACTCCCGTAGCAACGGGATGCCTCTTTTCATCTTCTGGTTCCTCGTTTGCCCAGGAGAAAAACCGGCCGCCCCTGTTTCCGGTAAGTTGACGCCATCGTGAGCCTCCATGGACTCCCTCTGATCCATGCTCTCACATCGCAGGGCAGCCAAGAGCTTGTGGATCCCGCCCTCGTCGTCTTCTCTGTGTGAAAACACATCACCAATGAGCACCTGTGAGTAGCACACCGCCTTTCTCTGTCACCGTCGCTGTTGCCACGCACCCGTGGTCCTCTTTCTAGTCGCTGATCGCCGTTTTGACACCACAGGACAGCCACATCACCTTGACGATCCGAAGGAAGAACTCGCCTCTGAAACTGCAGCCTCGTCCCTGACGAACACGCCGGCAACCACAACACGTTGTCACTGTCGCCTCACCGCCCGGGAAATCGCATCTCCGACGAGCTCCGGACGACCATGACATATATCTAGACCTGGTCAATCTCGCCTCCGACATTATAGCCTGATCCTCGACAAACACCGGAAATGTTAGCGAGATATGTTTGGACTCCATCCTGTACACGGTTTGTATATTTGGTAGTTGATGTATAGGCTATCTCTATGAGTATCTCGGTTGATTGTTTCCCGATTGATCTCTTACTTGTAACTCAAGTTGTATTCGCCATATAAATAGCAATGCATGCGGCGCCCCTTGGTGTGGCGTCTTCCGCAATCTTTTGCCTCGCTTACATGGTATCAGATTGATCTACTATCCCTACCGCTTCCGCTCCTCGCCACTCTCGCGCCGCCGCCATGTCTCACGACGGCACTCCTTCGGCTCCTGCCCTTGTCTCCTCCACCACCGGCGCCATGAGCTCCAGCACCACCTCGTCCTCGTCGTCCGCGGCGCTCACTTCGCTCAGCGCCGGCTCCTCCTCCACCATGGCCGCCCTCTCCGTGGCCAGCATCAAGACGCACATCCCCATCATCCTCGACATCAAGTCATCGAACTACTCCCGCTGGACGCAGTGCTTCACCGCCATGCTCGGCAAGTTCGATTTGCCTCAACCACGTCGACGGCTCCGAACCCCAGCCCAACAACCCGGAGTGGCTTTGCGCCAACTACGTCGTCCTCACGTGGCTCTATGGCTCTGTCTCCCAGGAGCTCCTTGACATCTGCATGGAGCCGAACCAGAACGCTGGTGCCCTGTGGACCGCCATCAAGGGGGTTTTCCACGACAACCGTGAGGCTCGCGCTCTCTACCTTGAGGCCGAGTTTCGCAACCTCTACCAGGGCGACTCCTCCGTCACCGACTACTGCCTCCGCCAGAAGGCTCTCGCCGACACCCTCCGCGACATTGGCGAGACGGTCACCGACCGCGCCCTCACCATGAACACCCTTCGTGGTCTTGGTGGCCGCTTCAGCAGCACCGCCACCCAAGCTCAGAATCAGGCGCCGTTCCCGTCCTTCATCCGCCTCCGCTCCATGCTGCTGTACGAGGAGCTGCGCCAGGCCAATGAGGCCAAGATGGTGGCTGCTACATCCCTGTACGTCGCCTCGGGAGGCTCTACTTCGCCACAGCCCCCGAGTTCGGCGCCTGCTGCTCCCGGTGGCCAGCCCGCCTCTGGCAGTCGTGGTCGCTACAAGGACAAGGGCAAGGGCAAGGCTCCTGCCCCGACCTCTCACAGCGCGCCTCGTGCTCCTGCTATCCCTGGGCCCCATGGCACCTGGCTGTACTACGGCCCCGCACCGACTCAGCTGCCCTCGCCGCCGCAGCACTGGAACTACCGGGCCCCTGCATCCTCGCAGCTGCCGGCGCCACCACAGCAATGGCACGGCCAGAACTCCTCGGTGCCCCTCCTTCAGCACCTCAGACACAGTCCGCGCCGTCCTCCTCGTCGGCACCGCACTGGGATCTGGCGGGTCTCATTGCAGCGCTCAATGCGCTCGCTGTCCAAGGTGGTGATTGGGTGCTAGACACGGGAGCCACTTCTCACATGTCGTCTGACTCCGGTATACTTACCTCTCCCTCTCCCAACTCTTCTTCTTCCATGGTCACTGTTGGCAATGGCTCACGGGTGCCCATATCACATATTGGTCACTCGTCGCTTCACACGCCCACATTTTCCTTTGTTCTTCCTGATGTCCTTCTTGTTCCCCATCTTGTCAAAAACCTTATCTCTGTTCGCAAGTTTACTCGTGATAATCTTTGCTCCATTGAATTTGACCCTTTCGGTTTTTCTATCAAGGACCTCCGGACTCGGCGTGAGATCTTTCGCTCCAACAGCACTGGGGACCTCTACACCGTGCTCTCGCAACCGGCATCCACGTCGCTGATCACCTTCCTCTCCATCGCCTCGACGGAGTTGTGGCACCAGCGGCTTGGCCATCCTGGGCGCCATGCTTCTTTAGCTTTTTCCAATAAGTTTAGCCTCCAATGTAATAAAGGTCGCACCTCTGTTTGCCAAGCTTGTCAGTTGGGTAAACATGTCCGGCTCCCCTTTGTGTCATCAAATAAACTCAGTGCACTGTGCTTTGAACTTATTCATTGTGATGTCTGGACCTCACCCGTCCTCAGTACTTCTGGTTTCCAATATTATTTGATCGTAGTTGATGATTTCTCCCATTACATTTGGACTTTTCCTTTGCATAAAAGGTCAGATGTGTTTCCTACACTGCGTGATTTCTTTGCCTACGTCAGTACTCAGTTCAACGCCACCATTGCTGCCCTACCAACTGACAATGGCCGCGAGTTCGTCAATACAGCACTCACGACCCTGCTTAACCGCCATGGCACCTTGCTTCGCCTTTCGTGCCCCCATACCTCTCCACAAAATGAGACGGCTGAACGCGCTATACGTACTGTTAATGATGTTATGCGCACCCTCATGATGCAGGCGGATCTCCCACCTCCCTTTTGGGTCGAGGCCCTTGCCACTGCCCAACATCTCCTTGCTCGCCGGCCCACAAAATCTCTCCAATTTTCTACCCCACATGAACGTCTCTTTGGCTCCAAACCAACATACAATCATCTTCGGGTCCTCGGATGCTTGTGTTTTACCAACCTTAGTGCTACGGCACCTCACAAACTCGCGCCGAGGTCTGTTCCATGTGTTTTCTTGGGCTATCCACCATCGCACAAGGGACACCGCTGTTTTGATCCCGTGTCTCATCGTATAATTACCTCGAGGCACGTCGTATTTGATGAGTCGGTGTTTCCATTTGCTTCTTGTACTCCGGCCACAGAACCAAGTTCTTTTGATTTTTTGACGAATTTTGTTGCATCCCAGTCTTCTTCTCTGTTCTTGCCGCAGCCTGCCCCTGCCACACAGCCTGCGGCACCTGTTCCTGTTGCCGATCCGGCACCAGCGGCGCTGCCCGTCTCATGCTCCACCGGCCCAAGCTCTCCAGGCCCAGCTCCTCGCTCGGCCTCGCGCAGCCCACCGCCACCCCCGCCGCCACCGCCGCTTCCGCGTGCGCGCGCAACTACTGTTGCTCGTCCGGCACCTGCACCTCGCGCTACTGCTCCACGCACAACACCAGCGCCTGCTACTTCCGACACACCACGCCCCGGCACTGGCCCTTATACAGTCGTCACCAGGGCAAAATCTGGTCTTGTTTTCCCTGTCGATCGCCAGAACCTCAATGTTCAGCACATCTCTCCTATCCCCAAAACCTATCTGTCTGCTCTCAAGGATCCGAATTGGCGCGCTGCTATGCTCTCTGAATATCAGGCCCTTGTTGACAACGGTACTTGGCAACGTGTACCACCCCCTCCTGGTGCTAACATAGTGTCTGGTAAATGGATTTTTAAACATAAGTTTCATGCTGATGGTTCCCTTTCCCGATACAAAGCACGCTGGGTTGTTCGCGGTTTTTCCCAACAGCCCGTTGTCGACTTCGATGAAACTTTTTCTCCGGTTGTCAAACCATCTACCATTCGCGTTGTTTTGAGTTTGGCTCTCTCGCTCTTGGCCGGTGCATCAACTTGATGTTAAAAACGCCTTTCTTCATGGGCATCTCGAGGAAACTGTTTATTGCCAACAACCATCCGGTTTTGTGGATCCTTCTCGTTCTTCTCATGTATGTCATCTTCGCAAATCCCTATACGGGCTGAAACAGGCCCCCCGAGCTTGGTTTCAACGTTTTGCCACTTATCTTCGCAGCATTGGTTTCCATGCTTCCGCAAGTGATGCATCGCTCTTTGTTCTTCGCCGTGGTGCTGACCTTGCCTATCTATTGCTTTACGTCGATGATATCATTCTTACGGCTTCATCCTCTGCTCTCCTCTCTGATCTTACTGCTGCTTTGCATTCTGAATTTGCCATGATCGATTTGGGCTCTCTTCATCACTTCCTTGGCATTCATGTCACTCGGTCCTCGTCTGGCATTTTTTTGTCTCAGCGGCAGTATGCTTCTGAGTTGCTACAACGTGCAGGCATGTCAGAGTGTCACGCCGTTGCTACCCCTGCTGAACCTCGTGTCAAACTCTCTGCTACTGATGGCCCTTTGGTGTCTGATCTTACTGAGTATCGTAGCCTCGCTGGGGCGCTACAATATCTCACTTTGACTCGTCCCGACATCGCTTTTGCTGTTCAACAAATTTGCCTTTTTATGCACGCTCCTGGCGAGCCCCATCTTGCTTTGTTGAAACGCATTTTGCGCTATGTGAAAGGCACCATTGACAAAGGCCTCCATCTTGGCACGACTTATTGCTCTTCCTTGACTGCCTACTCCGATGCGGATTGGGCGGGCTGCCCCGACACACGTCGCTCCACTTCTGGGTATTGTGTTTACCTTGGTGATAACCTTGTCTCTTGGTCGTCTAAACGACAAGCTACGGTCTCTCGCTCCAGCGCCGAGGCGGAGTACCGAGCGGTTGCACATGCAGTGGCCGAGACAGTTTGGTTGCGTCAGTTATTGGTTGAGCTACATCACCCGTTGTCTTCAGCGACAGTTGTATATTGTGATAACATTAGTGCTGTATATATGGCTGCTAATCCTGTTCAGCACCGGCGTACGAAACATATTGAGATTGACATCCACTTTGTTCGAGAGAAGGTGGGCCTCGGTCAGGTTCGGGTTCTGCATGTTCCTTCTCAGCATCAGTTTGCTGATATTATGACCAAGGGACTTCCGACGCAGCTGTTTCAAGAGTTTTGTTCCAGTCTCTGCGTCCGCTGTTCTCCCGCATCGACTGAGGGGGGCTGTTAGCGAGATATGTTTGGACTCCATCCTGTACACGGTTTGTATATTTGGTAGTTGATGTATAGGCTATCTCTAAGAGTATCTCGGTTTATTGTTTCCCGATTGATCTCTTACTTGTAACTCAAGTTGTATTCTCCATATAAATAGCAATGCATGCGGCGCCCCTTGGTGTGGCGTCTTCCGCAATCTTTTGCCTCGCTTACAGGAAACCTCGCGAGCACGCCCAGAGCCGTCCCTGCCATCACGATGTGGTGAGAAGTCCAGGCCAGTCCCTTGTTTCACTGCCTGTTCGAACTCATCAGCTGGATATGCTAGGATCTGCAAGGATTAAATTTTTGCATACCTCTTAGTTGCTAATGAGTCACACAGCATGCTGTGTTTCTAGTATAAATACATTACCCTCTGTTGATCACCTCAGCCTGGCGCCAATCTTGAACAATATACCATGTTCTCTGTATAAACTGAATTGTGTAAGCCCTTGTTTCCGTAGCAGGCATGGTCACGGCAGCAGTTAGCTGCGTCCAGCTGCTTCTATTTTTTCTTGTACGCAATGTCATCAGTTAGACTTGCTAGGATCCACTTTTCATACCCTTCATGTTGCTTACAAGATCAATGTTTTTCAATCTCAGTTGGCTTTTCCTGTATAAAAATACGTTAGTCCCTGTAGCTCATCAGCATATTGCCAATATTCAGATCCTCTGTTTTCTGTCTGAAACAGAGTACATGACGTTGCTCGATCAGTTCTAGAAAAACTTGCTTAACTTGTTTCGCTTATATTTTTTTCACACGAACTCCGATTTAGACTATTCTTGCGCTCAAGCGAGCGACCATTATGACGTAGAATTTATTGTGGTATGATTGTTTTACTGTGATTATACTGTTGGTTCTATTTTCTCAGTATGTTTCTTGTTTGCTTGTCAGTACGATGATTTCGCGAACAGATCAAGAGCCAGCATGGAACCTCCAAGATTAGGTTTTTGAAGAGATTGAGCAGCAACCAGGCAAGTGCCGTTGACCATACTGAACCCATCTTAGGATTGTCTAGTTTTTATTTATGCATGCATGCATGTCTTAAATTGGAATCCCATGTTATGGTTTACTAGTTTATTTCCTTATTATTCTTTGAAGCCTGTTGTTGAGTAGTCCATAATAGGTCTGGGTAGATTATTGCTAGTTGCTGTCACTCGTGGGTTCATGGGGTATTTTAATTTGACTAATTATATACTGAACTAAATTCATGGAATGGTAATTGCTTTTAGTGATATGGAGATTAGGGAACTTTGGCAGGTTGGGATGTTTGGTATGGTGCTACCGTGCACGAGATTTTGATGTGTGCTAGTGCCTGCCATAGGTTCTAAGGACCAGTTCATGGAGCATGTAACATGCCTTAACAGCGCAACTATGAGACCTATATGTGTACAGCCTGGCCGAGTAATTGGTTATCCTCTTCTTCTCTGTACACACCATCCGGTTGTCTAGTGACGCAAGAGGGGGCTTCTGCAGCGGAGGTAAAATGGACTCCAATATACAGGTTGAGAGGAGCATTGAAAAGGCCTTGTAGTGTGACCCTGGCTGCACACCTCAAAAGTGTGAAGCAAAATGGGAAACATGACTCATGGGGAACATGCGCAACATTTGCAGGGATACAAACTATCATGACAGTCATGCTCACGGTTAAGAGCGGCCGGGACTTATTCATTGTTAGTGGGGACTTGGCGGGTTGGTTTGTTGGTAGCCAAGTGATGGGAACCTGGTGAGTCCGTAGTAGGATTGGGAATCCGATGAGCTTTTCCTTGTTGGTTCAGTTTTGTTGGAGAGATGACACCTAGTAATTTGGATGCATTGATACTTTGAGTTTATATTGGCATAGTGCAGTAAACCCGACTCGAGCCTTTCTTGCTTATAGCCACTATGTCATACTTTTCCACACTTGCTGAGTACTCTATGTACTCACGCGTGCTATATTCCTCTTTTTGCTATTGCTGCTTAGACGATGGAGGAGAAGCTGACTTCAACAATGATGACTTCGATCCGGACGCTTCATACTAGGCTGGCGAACCCCCGGACAACGCATGTGGATATGGAAGACACCGCTTCGCCGATTGCTGCATTTGTACTTTTCTTTTAGACCTACGGGTCCTTATGTATCCAATACTTAACGTTACTTGGCTTGTAATAATGATATTTTACTATTTGTCGGCTACATGTATGGTTAACTGATCCTGGCATACATGTAGAGTATATTCGGTTATACTTTCTTTGAACTGGGTGTGACAGGGTTGCTGCCCGCCCCATGGCCCATGAGTGTCATAGAATAAAGGCCGCTTTTGTAGGGATGTCGTTGTGTTGGCTTCGACTGTGGCTTGTCAAAAAAAAAAAAAATTGTTTCTAAAAGATTTGGCTAAACGGTATTTTTGCAGTTTTTTTTAGGGATAAATATGTAAAGAGAAGGGTGTGGTGGGGAAGAGAAGCCAGTGAAGCTATCATTTTATGGCTTCCAATTACCTCTTTTTTGGGTGCTTCTTCCTTCTTTTTTTTAGGGCGAAGCAACTGAGAGCATCTCCAAAAGAGCACTATAAACCTCCCTTAAATCAAAATATGGGGATCCAATCAAAAACATCATCTCCAATAGCACCCTAAAACCACCTTCTGTTTTTTCATAGCCCTTAAACTCCCCTAGTTTATAGCTACAAACAGGGGAAGAATTGGGGCTTTCATTCCTTGTTTTTTCAATAGAATTAATGTTTTTGTGGCCCCAAATGCTGATGTGGCCCAATCAAAAGTGTTTTAATCCAACTTTTAGGGGATGACTGTTGGAGGAGGAGAGAAAAATTGCCCCATATATTTTTTTAGTTCTCCCAAAAACATGTTAATGGGATTAATTTTATAGGAGTCTTTTGGAGATGCTCTGAGGAAAGCACCCCTTTGGTTGGGAATCAAGTGAAGCCGTTGGAGAAGCCATTGAAGAAAGTCCACCAAAGAGGCCTTAAGGTAAAGCACAAAGTGGTAGCTTCACCGGATTCTTTTCACCACCACGCCCTTCTCTTTACATATTTGTTCCTAAACATAAAGAGGAGACGCAGAAGAAGCCGTTTTTTGCCAAACGTTTCAGGCACAGACGCAGACACAACCAGCACAATTGTTTTTCCAGAAAAGCCCCAGACACAGCCAAAACCAGCATAGCCAGAACCATACTAAATTAAAGAGGCCCTTAGTTTTTGATACAACTTCCTTTTTTTTAAGGAGAAATACCTGAAGAAACACCCCTTTGGTTGAAAAACACATGAAGCCGCTAAAGAAGCTACTAGAGAAGCGAGCACCTAACCCTCATGATGATGCAAAGGCGGTCTGACACGGAAAACACGAACGTAGTGCACGCGCATTGTCACATCCGGTTTTTATATAACCGCACATGTATGCCAGGATCAAGTCACATACATGTAGTGACTCAAGTAAATAACAGAAACTGTGCCTAATAACGATTACAACCTTGGAATAATAGTAGACTCATAGTCTTAAATGACTCGAAGACGCTAGCGGAAGGCTTCAAAACTCCATAACTCCACAGGGACGTCGATCGGGGGCTCCACAAGCTAGATGTAGTCACCATCCTCATCGTAGAAGTGATCACCACCATCCTCTGAGCAGCATTTCATGTTTGTATGGGGAATAGGAAGTGTGAGTACATGTAGTACTCCGCAAGTGGGGGAAAGTTATGACATGCAAGGCTTATAACAAGAAAGACTAAACATGGGCTCAATTGCAGAAATGACAAGTTATTCTTTAAACAAACTTTTAAAAGCAACTTATATTATTAGGTGATATGACTTAAATTATAAGAACACGTAATCATGGTTAAATCATCATAACTTAATGCTCACGGAGAACCATTAACAAGGCGAAAGAATTAATGCTCACGAAGAACCATTAACCATTATTGTTCACGGAGAAACATAAAGGACAAGCTCACACAAAACGACTGATGCTCACGGAGACCCATCAGTTCCCCGATACTCACGAAGACCTATCGGGCGTTGGTATTCACGGAGACTTACCAACACTAGTGCTCACGGAGACCCACGAATCAAGTATCAAACAATAATCAAACAGGGTTGATGCTCACAGAGAACCACCATCACTAGTGCTCACGGAGACCCACTAGTCAAGTATCAAACAATAATCAATCAAGGTTGATGCTCACGGAGAACCACGGACCCCATGGTGCTCACGAAGATCCACCATCCTAAGTTCCATGTTTCTAAAAAGTTACCATCAAATTATTTAGTTAAAATGAACCATTAGTCAACATTAATTATGATTAGGTGAGTGATCCCAAAAGCATGGCTAAGCATTCACAACCAACCCATAAACCAAGACACAACAATAAGGCGACAAGGAATGATATGGAAAAGGGTATAGACTCATGGGATTCAATATTAAACAAGCATGCATGTTTGCAAACAACACGTTTCAAACATAGGATCAATATGGTCAAGGACACTTGCCTCAAAAGAAGTGCTGCTGCTCAGAGTCTTTCATGTTCTTGATCTTCATCTTGGTAGCCTCAAGGACACACTCTATTTAACGATAACATGCAAATCACACATGCACAAACAATAATAAACAGTACACCAAACAGTAACAAATTACTATAAAAACAGTACTAGAATATAGTACTCGTCACTACGATCATTTGAGCGCAAGAATAGCTTAAAACAGAGCTATGAGGAAAAAGTTATGATGTTTCAAATATTAAGGACTAAAACAGGAAAAACAGAAACGATTAGGAACTGAAACGTGCGTGTTCCCATTGATTGGCTGCATATTTTAGGAAATGGATTTCACAATACTGTGCGCAATGGTGTGGAACATATTGAAGACATGGTGGTTGGGGCACGGGTTCACCTGAAAATGAGATCGAACGGTTGGATCTCGATGAGGTCGTTCTGGAACAGTTAATTGTGGCATTGTGTTCCTGGTCGTTTCGCAAAAGATCTTGACGAATCCTTCGGGAAACACGTAGTAGAATTTCTGGAACACAACAGGGTTTTGAATTTAGGTCGGAAACTTAGAGGGATTGAGCAGAACACGGAAAACAATTACCATCAGCCGTGCTGGGCAGATCCAGAACAGAGAGCAGTGGTCATTGCGAATTAGATCCCCGTCGATTTAGGTCACCCCTTGGCCTGATCTTCGGATATGTTGTACAGGAGTTCATGGCGCACCTACTGGTGAAATTTGGCTGCATTTGGATGGATGGATCGCCGGAAACGTTGATGCCAATCTGTGACTGTGCGGCTGGACGCGAGGGCGGCGAGGCGTGGCAGCAGCCTGGCGGCGTGGTTAGGGTTTGAGGGGTGGGGGAGTGCGTGGGGAACAGCAGGGGGCACGTGGGGAGAGGCTCTCATGTATATAGAGGGGGTGTCCTATGGTTTAGGAAAGGTTTTGGGCTTGGCCCATAGGGAAGAGGAGCAAGGAAAGGCGGGCCTCGGCCCAAACGGTATTGAAAAGGAGGAAGAGGTGAGAGAGGGTCATGGGCTGCCTTAGTTTTTGGCCTGAGAGGGCTTGGGGGCCATGGGAAGGACGTCCAAGCATTCATAGGCGATGTTGAGATAGTGTGCTAATGAAAGGAAATGGGGACTAGGAAGGAAAGTGCATTATCGAGCGTTAAATGATGTTTTTCTTTCCTTTTGTGCGAAAGCAGTAAGTGGAATGAATGTGGATGGAATCATATATTGGGTGTAGAATGTGGGGGATATCATGTCGACATGAATGAATGTATAGATGACGAGAGGTGGCATTATGAAAAGAAGTAGCCCGACTCATGTGGTTAGAACGAACATGCACAGAGGTGAGGTGGGCAATTGGAACCATGAGTGTAGTCGAAAGATCTTGACAAGCCAAGTAAAGAGAAGGGAAAAGAAATGGGACATGCCAAGGACGGAGATGAGAGGTGCCACAAAAGGACACCGTGGCGGCTCAGACAAGTGCTACCGGTGTTTATATTGAGGCTGAGTTGCATGGGCTGAAGACGAAGCTGGGCCGGGAAAAGAAGGGAAAAGGATGGGCTGCGGGAAAAGAAAAGAAAAGGGGGAGACAGGCCTAGGGAAAACGGCCCATGCGGCTGAGTAAAAGAATTTTTCTTTTCTGTTTTGATTTTCTCAATGTATTTTCCAAAATATTTTTCAAATCGAATTCCTACACGATTTTAAATTCATTTTTGCACACAATAAAATGCTAAATGCATTTCTAGCAGCATGAATGCAACAAACACCTTATTATACCTTATATTGATTTATTTAATTTAGAAAATAATTTATTTGCCTATGTAAATGTTATTACATTGAAATATTAAAAGCAAAATTTTAAGATATTACAAAAAAATTAAAATTTAGTGAAATTTCTTCACAAACCAAAATTAAAATTTTTGGGATGTGACACGCATCTATAAAAATTATGATATCTGTATACAGGATTGTTCCATATCCCCTCCGACGCAGCCAACGTCATCGAGTAATTGCAGCCCTCGGATCCCGTGCGTGGTACGCATCCGATCGTTAGTTGACTGCTGAGTTCCTGTCCACCTTCGCTTCGCTCCCGCTCAGCGCACCGCGTGCACCGCGCCTGTAGTTGGGGCTCCTTCGCGATCCTGCTTCGCCGTATAGCTTCCAAGGGCTACCACCAGAATGGCCGGCGAGGCGAAGCCGACGCACCATCTTTGTTGTCTCCCGCCACCATCCGTTTCCTTATCCCGTAGTCCTATCCCACCTGCTGCTATGTCCTCAACGTCACGCTCGACGGACGCTGCTGGATCTTGCGGCTATTGGTCTTCATCGGCTCCATTCCTACCACGGTCATCTGGTACTTTTTGTTATTTTCACACCAGTTCAGCAGTTGCCAAAAAGTACACTCGGCAAAGATTTGTTTGCCGAGTGCCAAAAAAAAAACACTTGGCAAAGATGGGTTTGCCGAGTGCCCCACCTTGACACTCGGCAAAGATGCCCCTTTACCGAGTGCTTTGGTGTACACTCGGCAAAGATGACCGTTTGCCGAGTGTTTTTCCTATTACACTCGACAAATAAAATTTTAATTAATTTTTTGATGTATTAAATTAATTCAAATTAAAAATTTTTGAACTACATTGTTGTATAACTTATTAAGATCTACACTTTTTATTTTGGTCACTTCTTCATTCGACAAAGTGCTAAAAATTTTGTTCACAAAATCTATATCTCCGATATAGTTCATGAAACTAGAAGAGGGACACATAAGATTTGTGAACAATGTTAATATCGCTATATTGGATGAATAAATGAACAAAACAGAAGTTGTAGATCCTCAGAAATTATGAAACTTTGTAGTTCAACACTTTTTAATTTGAATTAATTTTGCTAACGAAATAGAGGTTTGAATTTTCTTAAATTTGAAATTTGAATTTTTCAAATGACCTCAGATAGAGAAACAACCAAAATGAAAGTTGTAGATCTCGATAAGTTATGAAACTTTGTAGCGGACAAACTTCTTATTTGAAATAATATTTTTATCAAAAACTTAGTTTGAAAGAGTTCAAATTTGAAATTCAAAATTTTCAAACGACCTCATATGGAGAAACGACCAAAATGCAAGTTGTAGATCTCGAAAGTTATGAAACTTTGTAGTTAACAACTTTTTAATTTGACTTCGTTTTGGTCTTCCAACAAGCAATTGACACTCGGTTTAGTATAATATGTGTAGAATCAATAGGGAATAATAGCACATGTGATGTTGTGGTGTAGTGGTAGAGGGAGTCTTGCGCTAAGGAGAGGTCATGAGTGTGCAAAAAGTATCATGACTTGAGACTTGATTACTTGGGACTTGTGCCTGGCCGTGAGGGCCTCCCCTCATTAAAAAAATATTTTTGCTATTTTTTTGGATGCTTTTTTCGATTCACACTAATTTGCCGAGTGTAATGTGACACTCGGCAATGAGTTCTTTGCCTAGAAAAGTATTCCGTGTCCTCTTTGCCGAGTGGTACAGTGGCTTTGCCGAGTGCCTCTGGCACTCGGCAAACCATAGGTTTCCCGTAGTGAGTAGCTTTTATCGGTAAGTAGAGACTCAAAAAAATTGGTCCATTGAATGTCTAAAATTTCCCAGATTTCTTCCCCATCTGCAGTCCGTACAAAAGTCCATTCCATAATGCATAATGGAATGATTGATAGTACCTTCTCCTTGTTTTTTTTTTTTTTTTTTTTTTTTTTTTGCGAGGAATGGTGTGGTCTTTATTAGATCAAAGCAAGGTTACATATTGCTTGGAGCAGATGTGATACATGAATTGGCCCATGATGCAGCCAAACTTTACTAAGTTTATGCCTACAAGAGTATCTAGCTAGCCAATCAGCAACACTATTCTGATCTCTCTTACAGTGTATGACCTCCACCTCTCTGAGCTCAGCACTGAGCGGTTTTATTTCCTTCACCAACAGAGCAAACTGCCCTCTGTTCTCCGTCTCTTCATTTATAGCCCGGACAGCAAGCAGACTATCTGACTCCAGTGTGACCGACGCATTAAGCCACTGTATTGCCTGTGGTTCAGGCCTTCTCTACATGCCAGCAATTCAGTTTCTTATGCATTCGTGCAACAGATCGAAAAAGAACCTGCCGAGGAGAACTTTGCAGAACCAGATTCATCTCGTGCGACCACTCCGACTGCAGCTGATCATGTAGTAGGTTGAAAAGCGGCATCAACAATAACCTTGATTCTTCCAGCCCTTGGGCATACCCATCTTTTCATGATGTGCTCTGCTGGTTTCGCCTCACTTGTAACCTGAATTTTCTTCTCCACTCTGATTTCTGTTAGCGACTTCAAGTAACTGTTGAGGAATCTCTGAGATCTTTCTATGCACTCCCTCTTGCTTTCATGAACAAGTTGGTTTCTAATGTCCCAAACTCGCCATAAGAGGAATAAATCTCTATCACGACAGTCATAGTTACATTCAGCCAGCAACATCAACAGCCAATCTGGGCCTGAATATCGGAACTATAGCTCATCCGGCAAGTCCCAGATTTCACGCATTGCTTCCCTCATTGCCTTTGCCATTGTGCATTGAACCAAAGCATGATGTTCTGTTTCGTCCTCAACACCACAGATAGCACAGGTGCCGACCACCTCCAGTTTCTTTGCCAAATTATTTACCTTGGTGGGCACAGTGGTTCTAGCAACCTTCCACGCAAAGTGTTGAATTTTCAGTGGGACTGACGACTTCCAAATGAAATTCCAGAAAGGCCTTGAGCCATCAAGCCTTGAACTGGACGTGCCATCAAAATCACCGACCATACTCCATACGAAAGCCCAATTTATAAGCACTCTTCACTGAATAAATGCCACTCCTTTCATAGTGCCAAGCAATAAAATCATCTGACCTTCTACTGGGCAGTCACATCTTCGAAATCTTTTCAGCATCAGGAGGGTAGAATATTTCATTAACCAAACCGGCATTCCATTGTTGGCCTGTAGCCTGGTCAATTAGCTCTGACACCCATTTATATCTGTTTCTTCTCATCTTGCCCATGACAATCAGCAGAGATAATCATTAGGAATTCCAATTATCCCTCCATATTTTGACACTGTCACCAGTTCCATACGCCAAATAATTCTTTGTTTCAGTAGTGCAAGGCCATGCTCGATCGCCCTCCAGGTGGGTGACGCATTACCTGAAAAAACTATGTCAAGCAAGTGCCCATTAGGAAAGTATCTTACCTTTAACACCCGTGCACATAAGCTGTTCAGGAACTGAATAAGACGCCAAGCTTGGGGTCCTAGTAGAGCTTGATTCATAATCCTCATCATACGGTCCCATGCACACCAATGTGTTTGCCTCTTGCCGTCCTCCTCCGCACCCCACCAGTATCATTTGATCTTGCGTGTCAATTTCTCACATAAGCCCCCGGTCAGTTTGAACACACCCATAATGTAAGTGGGGATCGCCTGTGCTACGGACTTTATCAAAGTTTCCTTCCCTACACACGAGATGTATCTCTCACTCCAATCAACGAAACATTTGCTGAGTCGTTCACCAATAGGCTGAAAGGAGTCCCTCTTCATACGACCCTGAGGGGTTGGGAGGCCCTAGATACTTGGCCTCGAAAGCTTCCTGTTGCACATTCAGCGCAGTTCTGATGCCGGCCTTTGTATTCTCATCCACAATCTCTTAGAACATTATCGAGCACTTTGGCTCACTCACCATCTGCCCCATGGCTCGCGTAAAATCAGTTAGCATTTGTAATATCATCCAGTATCTATCGATGGGTAGAAATCTTCCACAAATACCCTAATAGTTGTAGTAAATCGATCGAGTTTTTTTTTTGCAAGGGAGTAAATCGATCGAGTTAACAATTGATATTTTAGCAATCAAGACATAAGTTGCTTGCTACTGCAAAAAAAACAAATATTGGAAGAGAGGTAGTATAAAGAGATTGAAACATAATACATCAACTCACCACATTCAAGAAAATTTACACAAATATAATCACCCTGCACAAAAGCACATGTAACATGAGTTGTAGAAATAAAAAAGGTTAATCATACCAGCTAGAACATATATGTAGACAAAAACAAGTACAAACAATATCATTAAAGTGTATCTTGAATGGTGACAGACTTGTGTGATTTCAGCATGCATGCTAACCTCACTAGGAATAATATAACTTATGTTGTAGGTGCCTGGACACAAATCCACACATGCCGCACAAATACCATATCACGAGGAAACAAAATATCTGTTGTGCCAAGATAAGGAAAAGATAAAAATTTGTTCTCTTTATTGCATTACCAAAATGGTAGTTGTGTCATTGCTTGTGTGGCATATGCTAACCAGAATTATGAAGGTGATGTGGGTGCTTCTGATTCTTGTGAATGAAGGGGAACACTTGATCTAGTCCCGGCCTCATATGAAAGGTTAAGGTTGATTAGGGAAGAAATTGTAGGAGGGGGTCATTGCTGGCTAGTTAGTGTATCGGCGGATTGCCGGACTTGAGTCGATATCTGGCAATACGGCTGTGGAGCTTGTTGCATTTGGTCCGGGAGAGTGCAGAGAAACACAAGCTTACCTAGGGTGTTTTAGTGCTCTGGTTTTGATCGGCGAAGTCGGGTGATAAAGAAAGTCGTCGGCGAGACTTTTGTGTTGTGGAGAAGCTTTGTATGTCGGACCGTGCGTGTCAGGGAAATGGTGGTGGAGTGGCATGTCTGGTTGAACCTCGTAGTCGGGTCGGGAAGGGTCGGTGTGGCTCCTTGTGGTGACTTTAGGATGATGCATCCAAATTAAAGGTGCAGTGGCCACATGAGCATGGGTTTTGTGGGTGAATGAGACTAAACATGTAAGGGGCAATTGTGTTTTTACCCTCACTGTGAACTCTAATTCTGATTTTACCCTCATTTTTTTGACTTTGTGATTTTACCTTTGGTTTTTCAACATGATGCCATATCTTACCCTCAGTAGGGGTAAAATCAGAATAATTCTACGATTTTACCTCTAGTAGGGGTCAACTCTGGCTTCAGGTTGAAAAAACAGGGGTAAAATCACAAAGTCAAAAAAAGTGAGGGTAAAATCACAATTAGTGTTCAGAGTGAGGGTAAAAACATAATTGTCTCAACATGTAGATTTATTGTTCATTTTTAATTTTAATTTCAATTGGAGATTATTTGAAATGCACGTGAGTGAAAATGTGGTCAACAGTTGAGGAAAAAAACTAAATCTGATGGACCGATTCCAAAAGCGGTGTTAATGCCCATCATTGAGTCTTATATATTCAATAAATGAAGTGTGTAAATGTGTAAGATACACACATATGTACCACTTATATTAAATATGTATGATGCATGCATGGACCCAAGAGTATAAACAATCTTTGTGCATATACAGAAGTAACAGGCCTTGTGTTATTATTTTGGACCATCTTATCTGGAATCTCCATTTATGTTACACAGGGCCTACCCGCTTGCATGGTAGTCTGACATCCATGTTGTTGTCTAACAGTTCTCCAAGTAAACTTTCTCGTCCCATTTGACCACCCTATAGGTTTGCATGCTACGTACGTAGCTCGAGTATCCATGGATGTTGCTTATACTTACAATTCTTGCATACGAACTGGGACAAATTGTGTATCATTGAAAAGTATGGAAGTTAGAGGACACTACTAGCCATAACAACAGGGGAAAAAATTGAACATGCAGGCAAAAGAATAGCACCATGTCGTCTCCACTCACCTCAAGATTGCATTTAGAATATCTATCACATCTGCCAGTATCTATTGATGGGTGGAACCATCTTCCACAAGTACCAAAGGGTGTTTATTTTCTAGAATAAAACCTTTCTTTTCTTATTTTTATACATTTATGTATTTTCATATTCAAGTTTCCTCGTGAGCTGGTATTTGTATGGTCTCCCTCCGTCCCAAAATAGTCGTCACTGTTGACTTTTAGACATCACATTTGACCTTTTGTCTTCTTCAAAATTTTTGAGTAAATATTATTCATTTTTTCATAACATCTTTTAGCATTGAAGATAGTTCAATCATGACATATTTGTTTTAACATTTGTACAAAAAATTGAATAAAATGAACGGTCAAACTTGATAACAAAAAAAATCAAAAGTGACAACTATTATGGGACAGAGGTAGTATGTAATATTTTCTTGTGCTTGTGTCGGGATGGGCCGGACTTGGGGATGACGTTGGTAAAGCAGTGGCAGCAGCGCGAGCTAGGATCTCGTGGGTGCATGAGACTAAAAATGTAATTTTTTAATTAATTTTGAATGTAAATTTCAAAAGGAGATGGTTTGAAATGCACGTGAGACTAAAAATGTGGCCAATGGTTGAGAAAAACGGGCTGAGGTGTTACAGGCTCTGGTGGCAGTGGCGGAGGGTGCCGCCCGTGTCACCCGGAGGGGTGGCACGGGGGCTAGGGTTCGCAACAGGTGTTGGACGGCAGATCACCTGGCCAAGCGTGGTTTGCCCCATCCTAGCCGCTGCCCTCTCTGTGACCAAGCTGACGAAAGCATACAACAGTTGCTCACCTCATGCGTATTTCCTGGGGAATTTTGGTTCAGAATTTTCCAACCTCCGAATATGCAGCAATGTACGCCTGGGTGGCGTGAACAACCGGTCGTTGAGTGGTGACGCAAGGCAGCCAAGCAAGTGCAGAAAAAAGAAAAGCCTTAATAACTCGATGATTATCATGGGCTCGTGGCTGATATGGAAGCACCGTAACTCATGTTTTTTGGAAGGAAAGAAACCTCGCTTGGCCGACTTGCTAAGGGCTTTCAAGGAAGAACACCAATTGTGGTGCCTGGCTGGTGCACACACACTACTACAAAAACCTAAGCCACATACGGGGAAATAAACCCATCCCAGACGTCGAAGCAAACCGTCTGTGACTCCGCGTCAGAGATGACAGCATAGTTCAGACGGGCAACGAAGCCGTCTGAGATCAGTAACCTATCTCAGACGTCACATATGTCAGACGGGTGACTGAGCAGTCTGAAACAAGGAACCTGTCTCTGACGTTTTGTAGGTCAGACGGGTGCCGAACCGTCTGAGAAATTGTTTCATCTCAGACTGCATCAGCCGTCGTCTGAGGAAAAATTTATAACGCCGTCTGAGACAAGGTATCATCTCAGACTTGCTTGTTTCAGAAGACTTGTGCTTCCATCTGAAACCTGCCTTTCTTCATACGGCGCCATTGTTCGTCTGAGATATGGCTTTACGTAAGACGGTGTTCGTTACCCGTCTGAGTGGTTCGTTTTCTCAGACGTTGTTTATACCCGTCTGTAACAGTGTGGAGGAAGTACCCAAAAAAATGGTGTGCTGGCTGCATCCTGCTACAGTGCTCAGCCGCTCAATTCAGACGAAAGCATATTCAGAATCCACATAACACAGAATTCACATAACACAGAAACAACAGTCCTACCTCATAACCTCGATAACAACATATGAAACAATTGTTCTACCCATCACATAACCTCGATCTGAGTAGCACATCACTTGACATTACTAGGGAGATGAAACTCGCCTTCTGTTGGCGGTGAATATGTGCATAATTAATTTTCCATTAATTCCGCAAGCGCACGGAACACCATTGTAGCATTTCACCTTGGAGTATTCCAGGGTTATCGTATTTATATTTTTCTCAGGGAAGTAGAGCGATAGGAAGTTGAAAATGTAACAAAGTAGATACTATTATGTGAAATAACAATACCTTACTTATGACGGGGGTAAAAAGGGGTACATGATATATGGGTGGCACTCACCGTATAATCCAAGGAAATAAAAGAGATAGTAAAGTTACATTGGGAGAACAACGAGATAGAGACAAAGATTCCTATGTGTTAATTTTACATTTATTTACTTCTAGCAATTAATTCTACAAGGTTATATACTATAGCTAAGGTTATGCATACTCAAGTCATGTTGTTTCGGAGCACGGCCATCGTGCCAGGGTTGGTACTGAACCCCAATACTGCAAGTTCCCCCTGGGATCTAACCGCTATTGAGAACCCGGTTGGTTTGCCTTTGAACGTGGCGGATTGCAAAGGCCTGAACACGCCTGTCACACGTAGGGCTACCGTCCTCCGTAAAGACACACGCCAATCGTGCATAGGTATAGTTCTAAGCACCGCGCTTACAACTATCCTAGAGGAACTATCCTTGATCGAGAGAATAGCCCTATCTAAGAATGTAGCATAGCTTTCACTAAGCGCGAACTCCATTTCGGTAAAGCACTCACTCATACTACTTAGACACAATCACGAAACCCACAACAAGACTATTATGAGCACTAACTTAACTAAGTAAATAAACTTAAATAGAAAAGAATTACTAAAAGAAATAAATAAAGAATAAACTAAATAATTATGGAAATAATTATATAAATAAATAAAGAGCAATTCTACAAGAGTTAAGATACAAGATCAATACCGAAACTCCGAGAAGACTTCCGGAACCTCGAGAGAGCTCTCACTCTACTCTACTCTACTCTAACTCCCAAATAATAACTCTACTTCTACAGATAAGTAATGAATCTCTTGGATCAGTGAGGTGCGAGTTGTTCCTGCGGACACCAGGGGTATTTATAGGGTCCTTAGGACAGGGAGCACCTTATAGCGTGAGGTGGAGTGGCGGGGCCGCCAAGGCAGGCCGGCCGGCCTACCAGGGGGGCCGGCCGGCCGTCCCTTGTGTCGGTTCCGCACCGCCTCTTGCGTGGACGTCCCTGATTGCCTCCTGAAGTCGGTCCTTAGGTTGGTGGCTTCGTGGGGGTGGCAGAACTGGAGTAAGGGCCAAGTTGAGGCCCAAACAGCCCACCAGACGGTATGTCGGTGGAATTCTGCTGAACAGGCTTTGGTTCGTGACGTCTCAGCCCATTTACAGCCAGGAGGAAGGCCGAGGCCTTTGGCCGCCAAGGGTGGCCGGCCGGCCTATGGTGGGGCCGGCCGGCCCGACATTCTCGTGTCAGGACCAGTTTCCTCCATTATTCACTCCTGCATCCAAAATTCACCAAAACTCGTGGAAGTATGTTAATTCCTAACTACTATGCACAGAATCTTGGTGGTTAGCTTTTTATTTACCGATATGTTGACGGTAAATTCATGATTTTTGCACCGTCAACACACTCTCCAAGCTTAACTTTGCTAGTCCTCGAGCAAACAACTCAGGGTACCGGCGGATCAGAAGTTACAAAGATAGCGCCCCAAGGGTAATAAAAATGCAACCACGTACTCCCTAAATGGTGGTAAGTATACAAGAGCACGGAATTTTCACGAGTGTTGCACATGTGTGGGGCGTGTATGCTTCACCTTGTCACATAGCATTGGAAACTAGAACAGCACTTTTGGACAAAACAATTCTAGCAGGTTCAAGTCCAGAGTTTTTATGTGCTGCAAGACAAGGTAAAAATTTCTCCTTTGTTTTGGTTCACACTTCCCTTCCCTCTAGTGAGTCTATTCCTACAAGCTTCACTCAAATCCTACCTTCTACCAAATGAGGCTTGTATGTGGAGCTTGGTGAGGATATGCACATTTGTCATGCGTATGTTGTAAAGCTAAAGAATAAATCTCAAGAGACATAACAACTCTTTTTATCTCAGTCAGATGGGAAATGGTGATGGAGGGGGAGAAGATGAACACACACTGATGGAGATGGTTTTGCAAACTTTTGGTCTCCTTTTATGCTCATGCTCAAGATGTTTATGATAAGAACCTTAGTGCATATTTGCGAATCATGGAGTCTCTCTACATTTTTTTTTAAGACTCCATGATGCATTGGCACTAGCGATGACAGGTTCATGAGCATTTTTTTTTTGAAATATTCTTGAGCTTTTTGATATAGACCCAAAAGATTTTGCAAATGAAGTGATGATGGATGGATGGAGATGTTTGATGATTTTTCAAACATTCCTTTTTGGTGGAAAGAAAACAAAAACTCACGCGAAGGAATAATGACCGAGATTTAGAGTGCTTACTCTCAAAAGCATTTAAACCTTAACAAAACTCAACGCATGAACAAATGGCTATGAGTGAGGATGTCGATATCTGTATGATATGATTTTGGTAGGTAAATAAGTCCTCACAAGGGAAGTGTTACAAAACGAAAGGGTTTTTAGGTACTTGCAGCAATTAGAATGAAAAACATCTCTGAACTTTTACCATGCTACGAACTGCAAAAATCCTAATCATGCCATATCATAGTTCACAATGCTTAGACTTGGTGTGATGTATGCAACCCACAAAATGTAGCAACACAAGTGATGTGACTATGCTCAAATATAAATAACACACATGTCAGGAGTAGAGGTTGCATCAATGCGACACAAGAGGAGCTATCATGTAACTACTCATCATTTCCTTTAAGTGTAGCAATCACCAAGATTCTAGCATTTTTATTCAAATAGGGAGTATTTTATTAATCGATAGAAATACTTACCTAGCGGTCCTCCCCAAGCTTGAGTCTTTGCGAGACTTAAGCTTGTATTGAATCGCCGACTTACCTGCAGGTCCTCTCCAAGCTTGAGCCTTTGCAAGGTTTAAGCTTGAATAGGCCGCCTCCTCTATCCTTCTTGTACTGCAAAAAGAATGAGGGTGATACATGTGGCTAGCCCCTAATGGGCATCGCCGGGAACCTTACTATTTTTTGGTATTTTTATGTTTTATACTTTTTATTTTGTTTTCTAAATTTAATGAAAAAGCAAGTGCCAGGCTAAAGGATAACGATTGGGATGGCCTCCCCAATCGGAGGGCTCTCAGTTTTACGTCTTTGAGCTAGACGTTCTCCTTATTTTCAGCTTGATTGGACCTCGCTCGCCGGAGAGTCAGGCGGTGTAGAGGTTCCTTCTTTCTTCCGCCACACTTTGGTTGTCTTCTTTGTGCTCGTGGCGGCGACCATTGTTGTAGACGCCAATGTTGTACTCTCCTCTGTGGGTACCTATGCTGCCCGTGTGTTCTTGGCGCGCCTAGCTCTCCTCCTCCTTAGCGACTTTGACTCGCCGGTTGTTTCTTGAAGTGCTGAGGGTGCTTGTGGCGTCTTGGGCTGCTCATGTACTTTCTTTGGACTTCTCCAATAATTGGCTGGCCGTCTTTCCATTTCTCTTGCCAAGTAGTTCCTCATGTGTGTGATGAGTTTGTCTGGCTGCGGCATGGGTGGAGTGATCTCAATCTTCTCCACTTCTCTTGGGTTCTTTCCATAGAAGACCCTCACTTGGTTGCACTGCTCAACTTTAGGCTTGAAGTTGAATGTTTCTTCTCCGCCATTGTAGTCCAAGTGGATCTCCCCTGTCCCCATGTTGATGTTGGCGTTGGTGGCGCTCAAGAATGGCCTCCCAAAAATGAGAGGGATCTTGTCGTCTATCTCCATGTCCAGCACAACAAAATCAACGGGAACAAAATGATCCTTGATTTGAACCAGGACGTTCTTGGCTATCCCCTCAGGAATGCGTACTGATCGGTCGGCCATTAGTATGCGCATCTTCGTCGGAGATAATGGGTGCACTACAGGAGAAATGGATGGTAGAGGCAACTTTTTTGTATGGTAGAGGCACTTTTTTTTTGTCTCTACAAGATCCTAGAGGCAAGTTCTAAAATGCCTCATGAATGCCTTCCCATGCATTGACTCTAGGTCTGTAGTGGCATTTTATTAATCGTCTCTACAGTATTGGTGGCATTTTGTTTGAGGCATTTAACAATGCCTCAATAAACATAGAGACACTTTGTTGGAGGCGTTTAACAATGCCTCAATAAAAGTAGAGGCACTTTGTTGAGGCGTTTAACAATGCCTCAATAAACATAGAGACATCATTTAGATGCAATTACATTGTACCTCTACAAACGTAGAGACATTTTCTAGTGTCATGTTATAATGCCTTTAAGGGAGTAGAGGCGCTCTGCAATGAGCTTCCTTCGGTGCTTGTAGAGGCGTTATATAATGCCTCTAGAAGGATAAATGGAGCTATTATTTAAACCACTACAATTATGGTGACATTTTGTAAATCTATTATTGGCACCGATTATTTTCTCAAAATTCTGAAGTTTACTCATATATAACATATATACAGGACCGATAGTACATAGAAATCACGAATTGATCCATTAAGGTTCTGTGCTTCATATATAAACTGTACAAAAATATTCATCCAAATAAAAATGGTCCTCAAGGTAGAAATTAGACATCCAAGAATAGATGAAGTTTCCTAAGACAATGGAATAAACATGTTGACACCCTGAACTAATGATATCGTAGGACTAATCCACAATTGCACTTCATTCATCTGTTGAATCTTCAATCTTCTAATCCTTTCAGGTGCGCTTTGGCTTCACTCTCTTAAGCTGCAAATAACCAGTAAGGTTTGTCATATAAACATTAATGAAAATATTTGGACGAAATGAAATGTGCTAACTGAACTCACATGCGAGCTTGGCCAGGCAACACACATGCCTAAAGCATCGTCTACAGTTCTAAGATCTCCATATGGTCGAGGTAATCTTTCATCTTCAACAGTGGCAAGGGAATGAATCGCAACAGCGAAATATCCATCCCCAAGCATAGTTCCTCCAATCTCATGAGTGCTATCTCTAGATATTAGACTACCGATAGCAACAACCTGGCCAGATTTTCTTTTCCTTGTCGAGAACAATAAGACCGTCTTCTGGTTCTACAAAAACAACAAGAGTACCCCAAACAGATGATAATCTGCATACTGGAAATGTAATTAGTCAAGTACAACTGATATGGACATACCTCTTGCGACTTGTTTCGTTTTCGCATCTTGCTTCGAGGTTCCTATGACAAGAAGGTAGTTAGCACTGTCAATGGACAAAGATGCAGTGTATGACAAACTAAACTTCTAGCAATGAAGTATTTGTTTACTACTAACCATAAGAGTCATTTCTTCATCTGGCAACAATGATTCGTTAATATGCTCCTGGTTTATGTCGCTAGAGCTACCAACTCGTGATGTCTGTAATGATGCAAATTGTTTCCGTGTGAGAAAATCAAATAATTGTGAGCAGAATTATGATACTGATCTTTCTACCAAACTAGTGCTAGGTAAGACTCTAAATTTTGCTCACACGATTTGCACCCTGTTTGTCCTTAGTCAAGGAAATAGCATGAAGCTTGGAAGTACAACTGATATGGACATACCTTTTGCGATTTGTTTTTCTTACATCGCTTTCTTTGAGGTTCCTATGACAAACAATATAGTGAGCACGGCAATGCAAAAGACAAAGATGCAGTGCATGCCATACTAAACTTCGAGTAGTGCAATATTATTCACTACTAACCATAATTGTCCTTTCTTCATTTGGCGACAATGATCCATTACTGTTCTCCTGATTTCCGTCGCTAGAGCTACTAACTTGTGATTGCTGTCACAGAGCACATTGTTCCATATAAGAAAAACAAATAATTGTGAGCAGAATTATGATACTGAACTCTCTACCAAGTACTAATGTTATCGAAGGTTGTAAATTTTGCCCACACAACTAAATATATAATAGTGCCTATTACGAATTTTATTGATCTGAATTCCTAGAAATATTCTTCATTTACGTTGTGAACTGTGTTATCATTTGATACAGAGGGATCAGAACAACCCTTGTTGGCAGCAGTACAATACACATCATGCATCTGCAGCATTAAAGTCAAATTTAGGTGATATTTCAGGACAAACATATCGTACCCAATCTGTTGTGAAGTATACGGAATTAAAGTTTTATTGCAAGAAAGGAAATTAGGTTGCCTGTTCATTGTTTGGTGAAGGTGGTACGTCGTCGGTGGATCGTTCTCCATTCAGATACTCTTCTGAACTATGCTCATCATCTTCTGTATCATTAACCTGTTGGAAAGCAAAGCAAATTAGTAGACGACCAAAGTATATTTTAATTTTACACAACAAACTTACTGCAGTGCTTCCAGTAGGTGGTCTTATGCTTATCCATTCCTCTGTGGGAAATTTTTTCTCCAAGAATGCTCTAATGTCCCTGAACCCAGAAATAGCAAGTTCTAGGTCCCTTCTAAGCTTTTTATTCTCCTCTGAGCCAACAGAAGAAACAGCTCCATTGCTCCAATACTCATCATCATAGTACCCACGAAGCTTCAACTCTTTTCTTACGACTTTCTCAAACACATCATCATAATCAGTGCTAGAGAGTGCCCTTTTGTTTTTTCTTCTGTTCTCTAATTCCTCGAAAGCCTTGTCCTACAAAAGTTTTGGAAACCAGACAAAATATGATTGAGAATTTCAATAAAACTTATTTAAACTGAGCTCAAAGAATCATCAGTGAATACCATAAGTCTTTGCACATTCTGGTTGACATAGTTCCCATTCTTCTTCTTATGAGACTCATCCCAAAGATCAATCTTAGTGATGCTCCCTTTCTTCTTGTCTTCCTGTGCAAGAGAATACAATATATGCCGTTCTAGCATCATTTTGTTTTTGAAACTAGCAAATATCAAAACTGGAAAGGAGAGAACAAACAAAGCTATTACCATCTCCTTTTTAAGTCTAGCATGGCTTTTCCTCCCGCTAGTGTGTGGGTGCCTCTGCTTCTTTCCAGATTCAGCATTTGTTCGACATAATTTCTAAAGATTGCAACATTAGTTAATTCCAACAGAAGCTAATTATTTACTATCTTCATTGCAAAAAAAATTATTTAGTAGTTGTGAGGAAATCCTAACCTTGTGTGCATCGCTGCACCACAGCCCTAACAGAGAACTCCACTGATTTTCATTAACACCATCTGGGACATCCTTTTCAATTTGCTCCAAAGTCCTCTCATCTGGTTTGAAGTATTGCTTCTTCAAGTCTGACTTGTAGTCTCTCCACCTTTTGTTCACCGTCTTTAGGATCCAATCTCGAGTAAACCATTTTGTCTCTGCACTGTAGATAATTTTTTTCTGTTGAAAAAATGAAAGATCAATAGGTGAAGAAATGCGGTTTCAAGATTTAAAATAAAAATGGTCACCACAACAGAATGTTTAGACAGAAAAAGTATCAGGTACCTCAACATCTCTGACGATGCGTTCCTTTGGACCTTTGAATAGCTTGCTGTCCCATCTCGGAATATGCAATGGTGCGAATGATGAGCTCTGTGCTAGGTCACCAAGGTGTGTGGATTCTCATCAGTTTCAACTAGTACCCTTGCTCCATTCAGACCCCACAGCTCTGCTGTTCGGAAACTTCTGAAAACCTCTCGAACAACTCCATTTTTCCCTTCAATTAAAGTTATGAATCATACAACAATGCTTATCTATAGAGTTATAGACAACATATTCAAAAGAAAATGACAAACTCACATATTATTTTGAATGACCTATTCTGTGCTGGTGCCCCCTCTGGAAACCCAACATTGAACTCTTGTGGTGGACCTTGCATATCTTCATCTTGCGGCTCGATTTCCTCTGCCTCAGCTTCCAAATTCAGATCTCTTAGTCTTCTAGGTACCCTTGGCATTGTCGCTTTTGCCTTCAGGATTAGCATTTCAGTTAACAGGACAAGGTGCTAAAAACTATTGAAACACAACGCATCTAGATTACTCAGCTAATGTGTGAAAGAATTGTTCATTTGTTTTGAGCCCTTTGATCCAAGGTCATGTAACATAAAGTGTAATTGAAGACAAAGAGGGAAAAAAAAACACTCAGTATAGATATTCAAGTCATGTACATTAATTCGAATATTGCTTTTCAGAGATAACTTAATAAAGGGAATCGAAGTTTCAGTTATGACATGCAAATTGTTTCGTGATCCTTAAAGGGTACACCATCAGATTTGTTTTATGATTATCTTGATGCACTATTCTTTTAACTGTCTACGACATGCTGGACAAACAACATACAAGAATTCCAAGTCAATCAGTGGTGAAGGAGTTAAAAGTGTGCAATTTTCTTGTTAACTGAATAAGCCCGTTCTACAACCAGATCAAAATTTCATCTAGTAAAACTAATCTAGTAACATGTCAGTGGTACTAATCTGAAGTGAAAACTAATCTGCGGTTAAAACTAATCTAGTAACATGTCACGCAGAGGTTCCAATAATGCTCGTATCCACTGCCATCCCATAACTGAGGAAACTAAATTGATAAACAGAATTCAAAGTTTGGGACCAAATCTAAACCCTTCGTAACAGAACTGACGAAGAATCAACGACACTGATCCACAAAATTTAGCAAAATACCTGAGTAGATCGATCGGCTCCAGGATCGTCTGCACCAATCACAGAAACAGGCCGGATCGTCGGCACCAATCAGGATCGTCAACACCAATTAGATCAAGCCAATCTGGTGGTGAAACAAATTGCAGGCGCTCAAGTTGGGGAACGAATCCCCAAGCAGCAGGCAGAGCTGGAGACTCGAAGGTGAGATTTTTAGGATTTGAGGAGGGAGGCGGAGTAGATGGTGAAGGGAAAGGAGGCCATGGAGCACGGAGAGGATCTGTGCAGATGGTGAGCGGGAGAAAATTGAGGTAGAAACTGGAGGGAGTTGGGGGAACTGGAGGCAGGGACGATTTGTAGCACCTCTGCCGTGCATCGAGGAAGACGTGTGTTTAGTTACAGCACGTACGGGGGAAACTAGCTTCGGCGCGATCTTTTGGCGGGGAGCAGAATTTTTTCCTGGAGTTTTAGCGCGAGTAGTAATTGCTTCATTGTTTTTCTGTGAGCGCAGTATTTGCTTCTACTTATCTGCTGAAAAATTTGGAGGTAAAATATATTTGGCGCGATACTTTGGCGGGGAGAACAATTTCTCCCAGAAAATTGAGCGCCACTAATCGCATCATTAGTTAGTTCTGATCACGGAAAGCAAAACCGGTCAAAACCGGACCGGTCTTGCTGTAAACCGGGATCCGGTTCGGACGGATTTTAATTTTCAATTTCAGACGAACTGAAATATTGGATGACATTTGACTGGTTTTGGCCGGTTTTCGACAAACCCTTGGTCTTGATGAAATTTGACTGGTTTTGTTGAAATTGAACTGGTTTTGATGAATGACCCGTTGTGACCCGTTTTGATGAAATTTGACCGGTTTTGATCGGTATTTGACCTCGGCAAAGCGAAATTCAAACTATATTTTGAAGCCTTAAATGAATTCAAAATAAAAAGTGTTGCACTACAAAGTTTTATAACTTCTCAAGATCTACAACTCTTATTTGGATCATTTTTTGATTCAACAAAGTGATGGTAAAATTGTTCACAAAATCTACATCTCTCATATAGTTTCACGGAACTTATAAGAGATGTATATAAGATTTATGAACATTGTTACTATCACTATGTCGGATGAATAAATGATCAAAATAAAAGTGGTAGATCATCAGAAGTTATACAACTTTGTAGTTGAAAACTTTTTAATTTGATTTACTTTTGTCGACAAAAAAAACCGTTTGAATTTCTCAAATTTAATATTTTGAATTTTTCAAACGACCTCGGATGGAGAAACAGTAAAAATTAAAGTTGCATATATAGAAAAGTTATGAAACTTTGTAGTTGACAACTTTTTTTGTTTGAATTCATCTTGTCAACAAAAACTAGGTTTGAATTTCTCAAATTTGAAATTCAAATTTTGTAAACAACCTCGGATGGAGAAACTACCAAAATGAAATTTGTAGATCTCGAAAAGCTATGAAACTTTGTGGTTAGCAACTTTTAAATTTGAATTCATTTAGAGCCTTAAACAATCAATTTATGCACAGCTAGGTATACTATGTGAAGAATCCAAATGGAGTATAGACATATGTGGGAGTGTGGTGCAGTGGTAAAGGAGGTTACACCTGGAGGTGAGGTTGTGGGTTCAAGTTCCCCCGGCCGAAATGCTGCGTTGTTGGTGAGGGTTTTTTAGTTCTCATTTTTTTTAACACTTTCCAGAGTGTTTTGGTTTGTTAGTTCGCATTTTTTTTTTTTTTTGTTTTACACTTTGCAGAGTGTTTTCTTTTTTCTAAATTTCACCGGACATCAATATATAGTGTTCACCGTCTCAAAAAAATATATAGTGTTCACTCTCCATTCTTTCGTTAGCTGGACTCTATTCCACCTGTTAGGTCGCTTGATGTCTTTTGATTAACTAATTAAAATGATAGTATCGGTTCATGTAGAAGGCCGCTGGAGTAAAAACTTTAAAAAAAAAACGTGCAGTGGAGAATGTTGAAAAGATTGAAAGTCATAAAAAGAACATATCTATACTACTTAATAACAAAAAAATGGGGACAGATTCCTAGTATACAAATATATGTTAATTAAGGAAAAGCTCAACTAGGAAGAAACACACTGATTACACCAGTATTGAATAAAGGGCATAAATAATACTGCAGTGTTGGTGATTAATTGAACATTGGTAAAAGATACTAGAAGTAAACAGTGCAAAATTTAAGCATGTAACATAAGTAACATTGTAACAAAATCACTGAAAAAAATAACTCTCCTATAAACTATGACGTGTCGTTGTCGTCATCATCACCCAGTGGTTCTGTACCCATGTCAAATAGATCCCTTGGCCTTACTGGTTTTACGACATTCCAACCTTCTGCTTTGGGGTCCTCCACATAAAACACTTGGGAGACTTGTGAAGAGAAAACAAAGGGATCATGCTCAATATTGCCCCCAGTGTGTATCAATCGCTTGAAATTTACAAGGGTGAATCCAAACTCGTCATGTTTTATGCCACTGCGGTGATGAACATCATACCAATCACATTTGAAGAGAACCGCCTTATAATCATCTTTGTAAGACAACTCTATTATGTCAGTGAGTCTCCCATAATACCTAGTTCCGTCTGTTGTAATATTAACTACTCCGCTGTTCTGTGTCAGGCGCTTGCTCTCACGACTCCTAGTATGGAACCTGAAACCATTTATAACAAAGCCACTGTAGCGCACCCCACATCTGTTCTGTTTTCCAGCCAATGCTCGTATATTTCCAGTAATGCTCAAGTCATCAGTAATTAGTATCTGCATACAAGTTAAAACCGTTAAGTAGCACTACTAAATTGACTAATAAAAAATTGAATTTGTACCTTCTGTTCCAACCAATCAGCAAAATGTTTATCCACCACCTTCTCAATATTGGAAGGCGTGAGATCTTCTTGGTGATGCTGATTTCTCAATGAATCCACATACTCCCTGAAATGAAATATGCTTCTGATCATACTGAATAAATTGGAGAGAGAATATCCATAGTGAAGTTTTATTAGTCTACACACCTACGAAGATCTTCTAGTTCATCACAGTGTCTTAATACATATCTATGCGCTTGAGTGAGCAACTTGTTGTCAAATTTATTTACAACAGTAGCTTTTCCTATGGGTTCACCAGCACTTCCAAATAAAAATAAATCTTTAGCTGTATCTGACGGGTCAGGATTTCGAGATGGTCGTGTAAAACGTGTAGTCCCATCAAGAAATCTTGAGCAAAATGTCAGACACTCTTCTGCTTTATATCCTTCAGCCATGGAACCTTCAGGATGCGCCCTGTTGCGAACAAGCGCCTTGAGTCGAACGAACCACCTATACATGAGTTGAGATAACATTAAAGAGTTGATGCTAATAAATGAGTAAATTCTGTGCAAGCAAGCCTACCTTTCAATAGGGTACATCCACCTATAATGTACTGGACCCCCAAGCTTTGCCTCCTCAACCAAGTGTACAAGTAGATGTACCATGATGGTAAAAAATGATGGAAGGAAAATCCTTTCCATGTCGCACAGTGTAAGAACAATCTGCTCCTGGAGCTTATCAAGTTCAGAGGTATCTAAGACTTTTGAGCACAATTTTTTGAAGAAAGAAGCTAGATCTACAATTATTTTCATGAGATCTTTGCTGGGATAACAAGAACGTAGTGCCACTGGGAGAATTTCCTCAATCAATACATGGCAATCATGACTTTTATGGCCACACAGTTTGCACTCCTCGACATTTACACACCTTGGAAGATTTGATGCGTAACCGTCCGGTGTCCTAAGATTCTGAAGAACAGTGCAAAAAATCTTCTTTTGGTCTCTAGACATGGTAAAGGGTGCATCAGGCAATACATTGTTTCCTTTGTCATCCAGTTGAGGATGCAGTTCAGGTCGAATTCCAAGTTCCACCAAGTCAAGCCTAGCTTTCAAATCATCCTTTGTTTTACCACTCAAATTTAAAAAGGTCCCAGTTAAATTATCGCATACATTTTTCTGTATATGCATCACATCAAGATTGTGCCGTAACAGATTAAACTCCCAATATGGTAGCTTAAAGAATATTGACCTCTTTTTTATCCAATCCTCAGGTTTCTTCTCTTTCTTATCCTGTCTCTTTTTCCTTTGGGCTCTTTTCCTCTTTTTTCCTTGTTTCATTCCCTTTCCTTTCTGCCCAGCTTTAGCTTTGTTCCCTGATAATTGTTCTTCCTCTGGTTGGTCCCTTGGTTTGCCATACACAAAAGTTTGACCATCCATCATCCTTAAAACTGCACTTCCACTCATTGTTATAGGCGCAGATTCTTTCTCCTCGGTACCATCAAATTGGTTCCTTCGACGACGATATGGATGGGAATGTGGCAACCAACGACGGTGACCCATATATGAAAATTTGCGCCCCTTTTTAAAAAAAATTGACCTCATTAAATCTGCACAAGATGGACATGCCTATTTTCCTTTTGTGCTCCAACCATATAAGTTAGCTAACGCAGGGAAATCATTTAAAGTCCACAACAATGCTGCTTTAAGAGAAAACTTCTTCTGTGCAACACCCTTCCATAGCTCTAGTAGTTCATCAATAAGCGGTTGCAAATAGATATCAATATCATTTCCTGGGCTATCTGGTCCAGGAATGATCATAGACAATATTAAAGATGTTTGCTTCATGCAGATCCAGGGAGGTAGATTGTATGGAATAAGCAGTACTGGCCATGTACTGTGCTTGATATTCATGTTTCTGTAAGGATTAACTCCATCACTGGCTAGACCTAGCCTCACATTGCGGCAATCATCGGCAAATTCATGATATCTTAAATCCAAATCTTTCCAAGCTCTTGCGTCAGCTGGGTGCCTCAGTAATCCGTCATCTGTGCGACCCTGACCCTTATCATGCCATTGCATGTCAATTGATGTTTCCTTATTAGCATACAACCTCTTCAGCCTTGGTATCAATGGAAAGTAGCGCAATATCTTTGCTGGTTTTTTCTTATGCCCCTTTGTTTCTGTTGCTTCACCTTTCTTTTCTCTCTCTGCCCAACGGGAACTGTTGCATACATGGCAAGTTTCTTGTTTCGCCCGGTCACCATAGAAAAGCATGCAATCCTTTGGGCATGCATGAATCTTAACATAATCAAGACCTAATCCTCGGATGACCTTCTTTGCTGCGTGGTAGTTTTTTGGTAGGTTTGCTTCGGGGATTGCAACAGAAAGAACAAGTAGTGATATAAATGACTCCTGAGTCCATCCATGTAAGCATTTCAAATGAAATAAGGTGACAAGAAAGGAAAGCTTCGAGAATTCATCGCACCCTGGACGTAGCTTTTCCCGAGCATCTTTCAAGATGCTGGAAATAATATCATCTTTAATCTGATCACCAAACTGCTCTGGTATAACATCATCTTCATGTTGACTATCATTTATATTAGGAATCTCAAATGCACAGTCATCCATTTCCTTATCTGATGAACAGGACACAGTATCATAATTATTAATGTCATCCATTTCTTCATCTGAACTGGACACTGTATCGTACTCATTAGCCATAGGAAATGCTGCATTTAGGAGACCTTGCATGTCATCATTTCTCTTGATTCCAGTTTCCGCAGGAGAAGTAAAGTGACGTCCAGATGGAACATGGCTGTTTGTGGTTGATGATATGTGAGAAAAAGGTGTTGGTGTTGAATCGTGTTCCTCACCGTGCCGATCCCATGTAGTATATCCTTGTAGAATGCCATTGCATCTCAGATGGGTTCTAACATCATCATAGCTTTTTGTTGACTTGTTTTTACACTGAACACATGGACAATTAACCTTTCCACCCTGTCGAACATTACCGAATGCGAAAGTAAGAAATTGGACAACACCATCCTTGTAGTCATCACTTGTTCTTGGTTTGCTCATCCAACTCTTGTCCATTGTAGTAGTTGTGCTGAAACAATTAAAAGGACACAATCATCACTATTGTGGTAAACTGTTGATGCACTATATCAGAATGTAACTTTGAGAAAGTCATATTCTTTTAACATAGTTGCTATCCTGGGCACAGACTATATAATTATAGATATTGAACACACCATTATTCGACCTTTTTATGCGTTGCCCTGATGGTAATATATAATCAGTAATGCGGTGAGAAGGAAAGTAAGAGAACACCAATTGAACATTGAAGTAGAAATAACCTCAGATATGTAATTGCATAGGAAATCAGAAATATTCTGGGTTCTAGGGAAAAGAATGAATCGCCAAGTACCTTGTTGAGTACAAACTACATAATAAAGCATAAGGACTCGATGATGTTGATATCTGCGATCATACAGCTAGCTATGTCTCTAAACTCTGTGGAAGCGATAGCCTGCAGGCAGTGGCGGAGCAAGGATTCTAAAGATGGGTGTTCAAATATATCGGACCAGGCCGAAATATTACTCCATGTGTAAAGTTAAAAGTCCATGATAGAAAATATTAAAAAGAAAATAATTCCATACATAATAAAGTTGCTAAAGTAATGTAAAGGATTACAATCTAACTCGACGGGTCTTAATTTGAAAACATGTTATCATGTCTTCGTCAGCAACTTGGAGAAAAAAAAAAGGGCACACTCAAGAAATGTAACAAAGCAATCATTCTACTGATTTTCCCTGCTATTTCTTAGCTTGTTCTTCACAAAATTCATGGTTGAGAATACTCTCAAAACTTGTAGTTGCAACTGTTGGGTACAAAACAAAAGGCAGAGCTATCTTCTCACTTTTCTAAAGCGTTTATATCCGCGCACAAAACCAATTAAGTTTTCAAGTTGAAATGATAGATGCATCAAAATTGTCCTAGAGAAGTCCCTAGGATAAAATTCAGCCAGACAAACCAAGATACTCTTAACCAGTCAAGCAAACGAATCGGAAAGACTGAATGCCGACATGCAAATCAGCAAGATCAGAGAGCCTTGCAGCCTGGGTGCATGGGAATGTTGAGTCACAAGATCAAACGATCGGAGAGCCTTGCAGTCTGGGTGTGCATGAGCAAACTGATGTGGGCCTACAAACAAAAATTACAACCAAACACTTTGACTAATAATGATATCTATATATTTAATGGCATCAGAATTGCTGATCTTTTGACAAATTCGATGGGTGTTCAAGTGAAACACCCATGAACCATGGTGGCTCCGCCACTGCCTGCAGGAGTGCCTTATGGCAACCAAATCGAAGGAGCTAGCGCAGCGAGGCGACGTACGAGATCCTGATGGGTGCCGCGCAATGTGAGTTGCGGATTGACGCGGATGCCCAATTAAGGTTGAGTTTAGGCATCCACGAACCATGAGTCTCACACAAAAGATCAGGACAACATCAACTTGTGTGTTAGATCTAGGAATCAATCTGCGATGATTGCAGTGAGTAAATTGTTCAAACCTGTTTGCCTAGCACCAGGGCACGGAGACCATGGACGGCAGAAGCAGTAGACGGCGCCGGTGGCAGCAAATCATTGACAAGGCTACCGAATTTTGGGTCTTTTCTTATGACCTTCCTGGCGGCGGCGGCGGCGCGGTGCTTAGTAATTTCACGATCACGATCAGAGTTGACGAAGGCTGAAACAGAGCAATAGGGGAAGAAGAGTACGAGTACAACAAATTTATTATAAAGAGAAAAAAGTTATGATTCAGTAACAACGACGACAGTGTAGCGTAGTGGTTTCCATGCGTTTCTCAAAAGTGGGAGGTCGCAGGTTCGAGCCGCCAAGGCGCTTTTTTTTGTTGAATTATCACCCGAATTTGTGGTGCAGGTCCCGTATATCACCCGAAAAGAGGCACTTTCAAAATGCCTTTAACATTGCCTAAAGCATGAAGACTGACGTATCAAAGAATGGTACAAGTCGGACACTTGCGGCATTGTTAAAAAGTGTCGCAAAGAAACGTCACTAGAGCCCCAATCTCTGAGTCTAAGAGACATTTTCAAAACTGCCTCTACCAGAACGTCCCTACCCACCATGTTTGTTGTAGTGGTGGTTTAACCAATCATAAATCGCCTTCCGCATGATGCTCACACTTGCTCCCACATCACACAGTGCTCGAGAGAAGCACCTTTCGTTGACTAAGCACGGGATGCTTGGACAACCAGGATCCTTCTTCATTGCGTCCTCGGGGTACAGAGAATCCTCATATCTTTCTTCACACCTGATGGTTATTGCATTGACGCTTTCTTTGGGGTTGACTTCAGGTTGCCCCGGGAGTTTACCCATTGTAGGCGGCTGCAATGCAGAGGCTATTTGTGCAATTTGTGTCTCTAGCATCTTGTTATGGCTCAGCTGATTTTGTAGTGCAGTGCTGAATGCTTCTAGCTGGGCGGAGGTCGCAGGTTCGAGCCGCCAAGGCGCTTTTTTTTGTTGAATTATCACCCGAATTTGTGGTGCAGGTCCCGTATATCACCCGAAAAGAGGCACTTTCAAAATGCCTTTAACATTGCCTAAAGCATGAAGACTGACGTATCAAAGAATGGTACAAGTCGGACACTTGCGGCATTGTTAAAAAGTGTCGCAAAGAAACGTCACTAGAGCCCCAATCTCTGAGTCTAAGAGACATTTTCAAAACTGCCTCTACCAGAACGTCCCTACCCACCATGTTTGTTGTAGTGGTGGTTTAACCAATCATAAATCGCCTTCCGCATGATGCTCACACTTGCTCCCACATCACACAGTGCTCGAGAGAAGCACCTTTCGTTGACTAAGCACGGGATGCTTGGACAACCAGGATCCTTCTTCATTGCGTCCTCGGGGTACAGAGAATCCTCATATCTTTCTTCACACCTGATGGTTATTGCATTGACGCTTTCTTTGGGGTTGACTTCAGGTTGCCCCGGGAGTTTACCCATTGTAGGCGGCTGCAATGCAGAGGCTATTTGTGCAATTTGTGTCTCTAGCATCTTGTTATGGCTCAGCTGATTTTGTAGTGCAGTGCTGAATGCTTCTAGCTGGGCGGAGGTCGCAGGTTCGAGCCGCCAAGGCGCTTTTTTTTGTTGAATTATCACCCGAATTTGTGGTGCAGGTCCCGTATATCACCCGAAAAGAGGCACTTTCAAAATGCCTTTAACATTGCCTAAAGCATGAAGACTGACGTATCAAAGAATGGTACAAGTCGGACACTTGCGGCATTGTTAAAAAGTGTCGCAAAGAAACGTCACTAGAGCCCCAATCTCTGAGTCTAAGAGACATTTTCAAAACTGCCTCTACCAGAACGTCCCTACCCACCATGTTTGTTGTAGTGGTGGTTTAACCAATCATAAATCGCCTTCCGCATGATGCTCACACTTGCTCCCACATCACACAGTGCTCGAGAGAAGCACCTTTCGTTGACTAAGCACGGGATGCTTGGACAACCAGGATCCTTCTTCATTGCGTCCTCGGGGTACAGAGAATCCTCATATCTTTCTTCACACCTGATGGTTATTGCATTGACGCTTTCTTTGGGGTTGACTTCAGGTTGCCCCGGGAGTTTACCCATTGTAGGCGGCTGCAATGCAGAGGCTATTTGTGCAATTTGTGTCTCTAGCATCTTGTTATGGCTCAGCTGATTTTGTAGTGCAGTGCTGAATGGTTCTAGCTGGGCAGCTATGCTCTCCAAGGTCTTATCGGTAGAAATGAATTTCTTGCTGATGCCGTTATTGATCTTAACTTGACTAAGCACTAGATCCTTGATAGAGGGCTTGAAGCGAGAGAAATTGACATTACCGTTACCATTACCTCCCTGATTTCTGTTGAAGGAGAGGTCGGGCTTGGAGTTCCAGCCATAGTTGTTCTGGGGACGGAATCCATTGCCATTGTTGAGGAAATTGCATTCCTCCATGGCGTTGGGGCAATGAATTCCCAGATGCCCCGTGTTGCCACACTCTTCACACGTCATGCGGGAGTCTGCAACCTGCAGATCTTGCGGGGTCTTCATCTTCTCAAGGACTTGATCAAGCTTGAGAGCAAGCATGTCCAAGGCCTCCACTTGATGTACTCCACATCCCTTGCTAGGGACCACTTGGCGTTCATCGTGGCTTTGATTGGCCATGACCTTCTCAATCAGCTTCTTAGCGTTGGTCACGCTAAGAGAGAAGAAAGAGCCGCCAGCTGCGGCATCGAGGTGCTCCCTTGCGGTAGGTTTCAGTCCATGATAGAAGCTTTGAAGGAGGAGCCACTGCTCCATGCCATGGTGTGGGCATGCGAGCACGTAATCCTGCATCCTTACCCAAGCTTCAGAGATAGACTTAGCGAGGAAGGCATTTGAGCATGCCTCCCAGGTGTTGAGAGCCTCAACATTGGCGTAGTACCACTGCAAGGCCTTCCCCAACGGCGAGAATGGAAAGAGCTGCAAGCAAATCTCATCTTGAGATTGGTCCTTGCGTGCAAACGTGTTGCACGTCATCAAGAACCGCTGGAGGTGAGAGTTTGCATCTTCCGAAGGTTTGCCACAGAAAGGACTGGCCAAGATCATGTTGAGCAAGGCCGGCTTGAGCTCGTAGTCCTTGTTGTTGACACGCGGGAGGTGTCCTACGCGGATGTTCTCCATGTTTGGTGCGGAGAACTCATGGATCGACTTCTCGACCGGCTCACCCATGTTGTTGTTGTTGTTGTTCAAGGTTGAAGCGGATGGGTCAGCGACCGGTGAGGAGGATCCTTCGACAGCCAGAGCTTTGGACGTCGTATGTACGGAAGGAGGGGTGAGTCTTGATCTCGCCCTCCTCATGAACTGCTCTGGGTCGGAGTGGAAGTATTCTGGTATGTCGAAACCAGTCATGCACGGTCCTGTTTAAAAGTCCACAACAAGAAAACAGGACAAGGGTAAGCCCGCAAAAGTAAGTAAAGATACTTGCACAATAGTATACAATGTTATATTTCAAAATCCTAGCTGCTACTTCCCCGGCAACGGCGCCAGAAATGCTTGTTGGCGGTGAATATGTGCATAATTAATTTTCCATTAATTCCGCAAGCGCACGGAACACCATTGTAGCATTTCACCTTGGAGTATTCCAGGGTTATCGTATTTATATTTTCCTCAGGGAAGTAGAGCGATAGGAAGTTGAAAATGTAACAAAGTAGATACTATTATGTGAAATAACAATACCTTACTTATGACGAGGGTAAAAAGGGGTACATGATATATGGGTGGCACTCACCATATAATCCAAGGAAATAAAAGAGATAGTAAAAGTTACATTAGGAGAACAACGAGATAGAGACGAAGATTCCTATGTGTTAATCTTACATCTATTTACTTCTAGCAATTAATTCTACAAGGTTATATACTATAGCTAAGGTTATGCACACTCAAGTCATGTTGTTTCGGAGCACAGCCATCGTGCCAGGGTTGGTACTGAACCCCAATACTGCAGGTTCCCCCTGGGATCTAACCGCTATTGAGAACCCGGTTGGTTTACCTTTGAACGTGGCGGATTGCAAAGGCCTGAACACGCCTGTCACACGTGCGGCTACCGTCCTCCGTAAAGACACATGCCAATCGTGCATAGGTATAGTTCTAAGCACCGCGCTTACAACTATCCTAGAGGAACTATCCTTGATCGAGAGAATAGCCCTATCTAAGAATGTAGCATAGCTTTCACTAAGCGCGAACTCCATTTCGGCAAAGCACTCACTCATACTACTTAGACACAATCACGAAACCCACAATAAGACTATTATGAGCACTAACTTAACTAAGTAAATAAACTTAAATAGAAAAGAATTACTAAAAGAAATAAATAAAGAATAAACTAAATAATTATAGAAATAATTATATAAATAAATAAAGAGTAATTCTACAAGAGTTAAGATACAAGATCAATACCGAAACTCCGAGAAGACTTCTGGAACCTCGAGAGAGCTCTCACTCTACTCTACTCTACTCTAACTCCTAAATAATAACTCTACTTCTACAAATAAGTAATGAATCTCTTGAATCAGTGAGGTGCGAGTTGTTCCTGCGGACACCAGGGGTATTTATAGGGTCCTTAGGATAGGGAGCATCTTATAGCGCGAGGTGGAGTGGCGGGGCCGCCAAGGCAGGCCGGCCGGCCTACCAGGGGGGCCGGCCGGCCGTCCCTTGTGTCGGTTCCGCACCGCCTTTTGCGTGGATGTACCTGATTGCCTCCTGAAGTCGGTCCGTAGATCGGTGGCTTCGTGGGGGCGGCAGAACTGGAGTAAGGTCCAAGTTGAGGCCCAAACAGCCCACCAGACGGTATGTCGGTGGAATTCTGCTGAACAGGCTTTGGTTCGTGACGTCTCAGCCCATTTACAGCCTGCTGGAGGGGCCGGCCGGCCTGACATTCTCGTGTCAGCGCTAGTTTCCTCCATTATTCACTCCTGCATCCAAAATTCACCAAAACTCGTGGAAGTATGTTAATTCCTAACTACTATGCACAGAATCTTGGTGGTTAGCTTTTTATTTACTGATATGTTGACGGTAAATTCATGATTTTTGCACCGTCAACACCTTCCTCATGGATTATTTCGTTCATTATGAATGCAGCTGTTATTTCACGAATGTTGTGTAGTTCTTCATCAGGAATATGACATGTAGGCACTTTGACAGCCTACAAAATTTAGCAGCAATAGGGGATCACAGGTTGTCCAGGTAACAAGTAGCTCAGGATCACAGTTTGATGGCCTACAAAATTTTGAAATGTAATTTTTGTACGAAGATGGGTTATTAGCACTGACCTCAGGCGATTTTTTTTTTCAACTTCTCTAGTCATCAGCATCATGTGATAACAACAATAGAAGGCACACATTAAACCAAACGGTTGTTGGTGGCACGGCATCAGATAAAAGGCAAAGATCAATAATGATGTGAGAAGCTAAGGGATTGTGTCAAAAGCTACGTCATAAGCACATTGCAAGGAGAACTATAGGTAAAAATCCTGTGGTGATGTCAGAAGGACATGATGCTGATGCGTAATGAATAATGAGGAACCATACCGGGAATTTGAAGCTATGGTACACTCTGGTGTGTAATCCTTTCGTGTACGCCAGCGTGTAATTCTTCAAATGCCTGCCAAATGATCTACACGAACGATCATTAAGTTAGCTATCTGCTGTCATTAATAAAATATATAAGGACTAGCAATTAGAACTTACTCATCAATGACTCCTTGCAATTCTAACAAGTTACCGTTTGTGTTACTTGAGGATGAGTCCAAGTACCACACCTTACCCCATTCTAGGCAAATCAGCACCAGAATCATCCAATGCCCGCCACAGTTGTAGGAAAACATAATAAACTTTTTACTGACATGATGGCGGTTAAATGCCTTGTGCAAGTAATTCAGCACAAATACTCGTTGTGAAACAATGTTGGACACTGAAAAGCTTTGACAGTCAAGAAATGCAACAGGCACCTTTTTCTTGTTGCACTCTTGTACCCTGTCATCCAAGCAAACTTCATCCATTTCACCCGGATTTTCTCCTTCCTCACCATGTTTGTTCCAGATTTCATAATTCTTTTTGAAACCACGCAAGATCAAGTGTGAATGGAGATGTTTTGCCTCCCTGTATCTTCTTTTGTTATTGCAATCACAACATGGACAACACAAAGACATCAAGCCGTAATCATGCTTATATCTTTCTGCAGCAGAGATGAAGCCAAACACACCAGTGACAAACTCGTTAGAAGCACGACTGGCAGTGTACATCCATTTACGATCCATCTGAAGGATGCATGCGTTCATTCATTAATCCAATATTATGCGACTACAAAGAGATGATGCATTGCATGGAAAACGGCTACAAACCTGCAAAAGCGCGTCGGCGAGGCCGGCGTCGGCGGGGTCCCGCGCAGCTAGATGCGAGAGAGCGTGTCGGCAGGCCGGGGGGCGCGCGCGCGGTGCCTCAGCGAGGTGGAGTTACAAGAGCGAAGCGGCACCGTACCGGAGCCCGGCCGAGCAACGACCGCGACGGCGCGGCAGGGGAGCACGAGATGCCGGCAACTGAACCAATCTTATCTGAAGACGGGGACACGGTCAAAATAGGCAAACGCAACCTCAGACGGAGTTTAACAGTGCACCGTCTGTACTATTGCAGCACAATTTCAGACGCGTTTACATAGACGACGTCTGAACAATTGGTCACCACATATCACAGACGGCGTTTTACTACAGTACTTCCGCCGTCTGAAGTAAAGAGTGAAAAACTAAACAATTAAAGATTATATATATTGTAAAACAGCGCAAAATATAATTCATGACAACTTTATTCTCGAATTAACCATACATTTATTCATCACATCAATATTTGTGTCATACATTGCTGCGATTTCAATAGCTAAAAATCATCGTTATAAAAAACCTAATCAATATTGATATTCATTGGCTTGGCAAGTTTTGCAGAGGCGAAAGCGTCGATGGCGGCGTATGCGATATGCTCATCTGTCAAAACCTCCCGGTCCCAACTTGCGTGAAGTTTTGTTTTGTTCTTCTTGTCCATGTCTGCATGTAATAGCTCTTTCGCCAACTTCTCGAGCGACGGCCTCCACCTCTGACTCCCAATGTTCATGCTTATTCCAATCGGCTGTAAATCAACCACGTTGCGCACATAGATGCCAAAGTCATTAGCCAACCTATCCGTGTCTCGCACGATATCGGCCCCGATGAACTTGCAGTTTGGACACTCCAGGAATTCCTTCATAATCTTGGGGTACACGTTTTTGGCTTGGTAAATCTGGTACACCAAGCAACGGGTACCCACACAGAGCTGGATGAGAGCAGTCCGCTTGCGCGTCCTCTATTCAGAAGCATAATACTGATCGCGCCATTCGGTGTCAAATCCGACGACAAGATGTTCGCGTTGATCACCGTGAACCTCTTGGATCAAGTCGACGACGGCTTTGTAGTCCTTCGTCACCATAGTCCTGATCCTGGTATTGTTGAAGAGGACATTGTGTTCCGTCGTCTCCATGGCCTCGTCGGGCGCCGCCGCCATGCCCGCCGCGTTGTCGACGATATCCGCCGCCATGCCCGCCGCGTCGTCGACATCGACATTCGCCGTCTCCTTGGTTGCCGCCTTGCCTGCTGCGTCATGAACGGTAGTATTAGCCTCGGTCGTTGTGTCGTTGACGTTCCTCCTCTTCAACCCCACTGTCGCCGCGTCATCGACATTCGCCACCGCCATGCCCGCCACGTCGTCGAAGCCAGCCGCGTCGTCAATGGTCTTTGTCGCCACGGTCACCGCTTCATCAATGTTCTTCCGCTTCGTCATGGCCGTCGCGTGGTGGTCCTTCGTCGTCGTCGTCTCGTTGACCGGAGAGGCGTGTGCCAGAACTCCTCGCGGCGAGAGGGGCGGCAACGTGAACGGAGAGCGGGCAAGAAATTAAAGATAGATTGAAAGGAGTGGGCCGTCGTCGTACGTCGACGTCGAAATTTATATACATCAGGGAGGAATCTCATCAGTCGCGTCGGCATTCGAGGCATCGCGACGCTGAAATGAGGCGTCGCGCACACCGCGGAAACAGAGGAGATCTCGGGCGCGCGTGGTGGTTCCGTTAATTCTCTTCCAATCAGGCGTCGCGGCGCTGAAACGATGTGTCGCGCGTGCAACAAATCGTTTCGCCTCTGGCCCTTGAAAACCGTAGCGGTGCGTTTCTGTGGCCGCGCGCGGCATCATCGGCAGGTCGATCTCCGTCTCCGTTTGCGACCACGCCGGCCCGTCGATCCACTTCACCAGCGCGTGGTCTCGGGAAGACACAGACGGGCAGCAATGCCGCCAACAAAGCTGTCATACCCCATTTCTGGAGCATGAGTGCTTACTGTATCAGTCCCTGGATCAGACGCTGATACATACACTTTACACAGAATGATATCACAGAGTCATTACTTACATAAATATTACCGAGTCTCATACAAGCCTTCATACATAAAAGGTCTTACAACTCCTGGCCAAAGGCCATCTTATTACATCAAGCATCATGCTAGTGGGTTGCAAAGGCAGAACCACTTAAACACAACTACAGCGGAAGACGGAAGCAAAGCCGACACAGGCATCTTGAGTGCGGACGGAACCCTACTCTTCATCACCATCCTCCCGATACTCAGGTTCCTCATCTGAATGATTAAAGCAAGGATGAGTACATAAGGTACTCAGCAAGTCCTAACAGCAAGGAGTATAAGCATGCAAGGATATCATCGAAGGATAGGCTGAGGGTTTAGTGTTTAGGCGGAAAGCCAGTTTTATGCAGGGGTTTATTTGTAAAACAAAGCGGTTCGCAAACTACTAATCATGATTATCATTGGGGATTAATGGGGTTGTTTGGCCCTGGGGGAGACATAGTCCATCCCGCCAGTTCCCACATTTTAATGCTGGCAGGAAACCAGCTCACGGTTCCACACCGGAGTATTCCAAAAACACACCAAGGGATTAACTCACACCGTTATACTAATCATTGTGTGGCACAAGCTTTTGCATTGTCCATTACCGTGGAACACGGCTATCATGATAGATTTTATACTCTGCAGAGGTTGTACACATTTCCCCACATGGTACCCCAGTCCTCCCTATCGTCATAGGTTGGGCTGGCATACTATTGGTCCCGTACCTACTTGGTGTCACCGCGGCACCACCACGGAAATACTCCAACCAGGGGCGTCACAATATCATCATCATCATGTAGAAAGGCCTGAGAGATCACCATATGCCGGACCACGACGCTCATTGCTTCGGGTCTTCTCCTGGCTTCCGTCGCAATCTTCTGCCCTCCAGGTGGGTACCGGGTGAACACTATAGTAGGGTGTGGTTCCAAACCTTTCCCATTCAAGGCATGTGGTTGTACGAAAGGTGCTAGGCAAGGCGGCACATGAACCGGTCCTTATACGACCGAAGCAAGCATCTTCAATAGCTATCCTCAAGGAGGACTCGCATCCCAGAGATAGCCCTCCCCCACTGAGGACTACCTCGCTTGCTTCCGCCAAGAGAAAATCCTACTATGGGTTGCACAAAATATCGCCTAATAAGCTACCATCCCACATTTCATATTCACACGCACTCCACCAATCACACACGCATTTGACGCAAAAGCATGTATAGCAAGATTAAATTAAGTACACATGGTAACAAGTCCTAAGCAGTATAGCATATCAACATATCATTAAAGAATTAATGACAGTGAAACCTAGGGCTAGCAAGGCAGTGGATAAACAATTAACAAGGCGTGGCAATCATCAACATAGGATCAACTAACATTTAAAGCACACTTAAACATCATGCAAGTTATTTCCAAAATAAGCTCTAAATAGGACTATTTGCAAACATAGGAACAACATGATCAAAGGGTTAGAACTTGCCTTCACCAAAGTCTTCTTCTTCTAAGTCCTCGTAATCCGGATCCTCGTTCCCTTCCTCACAAACTTGATCCTCTATTTAAAGCAATTAAACGACGATCGAATTAATCTAGCGATCAAACAATTTAGCTAACAAGCAAATAAATCCAAATAAAGGCCAAACAGTGGGAAATAGTGGATGGCTCTGGTTCCAACAGATAGATCATGAAATTTGATGAATTTTGGCGAAAGATTCATCAAATTTGGAGTTAAATTGAAGGAGTTATGAGTTTTGCAAGATTTGCGATGGAAAGATAAATAGGATTTAAGCTAAATAATTAGCAAGAGGTAAATCCTAATTATCCAGAAGCAAACAAAGGCTGGAATAAGCTTAGGACACTAAATACTATTTTTAGAAATTTTACGGGATTTTTCTGTTGAAGGAAAAGTGCTAGAAAAAGATTCCGTGTGCATTCTGCGTGTGGCCGTAGCAATAACAGGGCGCCTGAGAGGCTGACAGGTGGGACCGCGGAGGCGGGTCCGCTGTTGGCCACTGTTTCGTGGACTAGGTCCACTGGCTCGGTGGACCGAGCGTGCGCGTGTCTGCGGTCCACGGTGCGCCGAGCCCGTGGACTCGCGCTGACTGTGCAGGGGAGACCGGGTCGCTGCGGGCCCGGTGGCTGACGTGGCGAGCCACGTAGGACGGCGGCGCGACGCGGTCGAAACTGCCGGAGCGGTGGTGCGCGCGGCGGCGCTTCGCCGGAAAGTTTACCGCCGGCGGCCACAGGGGTCAAAAGACGACGCGGAAGGCCTCTACGGCAAGCGCGCGAGACGACGAACCTCCTGGTGGGTGGTGTCGACGTCGAGGCGCGATGTAGCGGCGGCGCGCGCTCGCCGGAGTGCGGCGGCGCGGCGGTGCGCGAGGTGTAACTGCGCGTGCGTGCGCGATAGCTCAAGTTTGTGTGGCCGGGAGTGTTCACCGAGCGACGGGAAGTCATCCAGTGCTACGCGTGCATGGGAAGGCTAGCCGGAGCGGTGGCGCGCACTTCGCCGGAGTGCGGCGGTGAGGGCGGCGCTCGGTGCGGAGAGGGTTCGCATGGGCGAGAAGCTAAATTGAAAGGCGCAAAAGAACAAGGAGGGGATGGTGGTGCTCACTGCTTGCTTGGCGACGTCGGAGGTGGTCTGCGGCTTGACGTCGACGAGCTTGAGGTGGCCGGAACCCTAGCCTCCCTGGTACTCCATGCTCCTCGCCTCGGCTGCAAGAATGGCAGGCGGAGCGGGGTTAGGGAGGGACTAGAGGAGCTCAAGGAAGAAGAGAAGAGGAGCGGGGCTGACTGGTTGCTCGCTGAGAGATCGCCGAGGTGGTCGCCGGAGTTGGAGGCGACGGTGGGGAAAAGTGGAAATTGGAGCTCGGTGGACGCGGAGATGGGAAATTGAGGGTGCGGGAGCGTATGAGAGAATGAGGGGGAGCTCCACTCTTATAGCTGCGGCCGGGGAGGAAGCTTCCCCGCAACGGCTCGTCGCCGGAGTGAATGCGCGCCTGACGGGGAAGGACGCGGCGCGGGTACGGCGGCTCGACGTGGCACTCTAGGCCAATGGGAGCGGAGGGGCGGTGTACGCCGGCGAATAGGAGAGGGAGCGGGTTTAAGGCGCGGCCAGGCGGCGTGCTCGTCGTACCACGGCGGCGACGCACAGTAGCGCCCGGCGGTCCGAAGGAGGAAGATGCGCGCGGGGCCCACCCGTCAGTGAGAGAGAGAGAGGAGTGGGCTGACGGGCTGGCGCGGGTGAGTTGGGCTTTTGCGCGCGCTTCTGGGCCTGCCGGCCTGCTCGGCCTGCGCGGAAGGGAAGAGGGGAATGGGTGGAGCTGGGCCGCGGGAAGGAAAGGGGAGAGGGCGGCCCAGGCGGGAAAGTATTATTTCAACTTTTCTGGGAATTAATCCGAGGCAAATTTGAATGAAATTCAAATTTCGCCAAAAGACAAACAGCGACCAAACACATAAATAAACTCAAGAAAATCCAAATATGCACATGGTGGTGTTTGATGCACCGTTAAAATTCGAAAATGTCATTTTGATGTGCAACTTGTATGCCATTTGATTTGCATTTGTTTGAATTCGAAAAAGTTTAAATTTTTAGTGGTTTTTGGACATGGGAAAACACAGGGTGTTACAAACCTACCCCACTTAAACAGAATCTCGTCCTCGAGATTCCAGCTCTTCCTCGAACAGGTAGGGGAACTCCTTCTTGAGATCATCCTCACGTTCCCATGTAGCCTCTGCTTCCGTGTGGTTACTCCATTGCACTCGGCAAAACCGTATGGCATTCCGTCTCGTTAACCGAGTAGCAACATCCAAAATCTTGATAGGCCTCTCCTGATAACGAAGGTCTGGCTGCAAATCCAACACTTCTGCCGGAACTCTTTCCTCTGGGACTCGCAGACATTTCTTGAGCTGAGATACATGGAACACATTGTGGACGTCTGCCATCTCTTCCGGGAGCTCGAGGCGATAAGCCACGGCTCCTATCTTCTTGAGTACCTTGAAGGGTCCGATATATCTGGGTGCCAACTTTCCGCGGACTCTGAACCTTTTGGTACCTCGTATTGGGGACACTTTGAGATACACAAAATCTCCCTCTTCGAAACTCAGATCTCTGCGTCTGGTGTCTGCATAGCTCTTCTGCCTGCTCTGGGCTGCTTTCAGATTTTCTCGGATCAGAGCTACTTTCTCTTCGGCATCTCGGATGAGTGCCGGGCCAAAGAAAGATCGCTCTCCGACTTCTGACCACATCAGCGGGGTTCTGCACTTTCTGCCGTACAGGGCTTCAAAGGGTGACATCTGTAGGCTGGCCTGGTAACTGTTGTTGTATGAGAATTCTGCAAAGGAAAGACTTTTCTCCCAGTCTTTTCCATGAGCTAGTACACATGCTCTCAACATATCCTCCAGGATTTGGTTGACTCTTTCTGTCTGACCATCTGTCTGGGGGTGAAAGGCTGAGCTATAATCCAGCTTGGTTTTTAGTAACCCATGCAGGCTCTTCCAGAATTTTGAGGTGAACTGTGAACCTCGATCAGATATTATTCTGCTTGGAACTCCGTGTAGCTTGAGTATGTGGTCCACATACAACTGAGCATACTTGTCACCTCTGTAGACTGTCTTTACAGGTATGAAGTGTGCAACTTTCGTCAGACGGTCTACTATGACCCATATTGAGTCATTCCCTTTCTGAGTACGGGGTAACCCCACAATGAAGTCCATACTGATTTCGTCCCATTTCCATACGGGAACATGCAGTGGCTGTAACAGTCCAGCGGGTCTCTGATGTTCTGCCTTGACTCTGCTGCAGATATCACATCGAGCTACAAACTCTGCTATGTCTTTCTTTATTCCAGTCCACCAGTACTTCTGTTTCAGATCCACGTACATCTTAGTACTTCCTGGGTGGATGGAATAAGCGGAGTTATGGGCTTCATCCATGATAAGCTGCCGGTATCCACCGTTCTCGGGTACACAGATTCGATCCTTGTACCACAACGTGCCTTGATCATCAACCCTAAAACCAGGGGCTTTATCTTCCCCAGTTTTAGCTTTGATGTCACATATTCCATCATCGTCCACTTGAGCTGTTCGGATCTGATCTTCCAAGGTTGGCTTCACACACAGAGCATCTTCCTGACTCGCCCGTGTGAAGTGCAGGTTTAGCTGCTTGAATTCTGCCAGTAACTCAGGTCTCTTCTTATGCAACTTGACACTATTGCAATGAGCTTTGCGACTAAGTGCATCTGCAACCACATTGGCCTTTCCAGGGTGATACTGTATATCCAGGTTGTAGTCCTTGATCAACTCCAACCATCTTCTCTGCCTGAGATTAAGATCTGCCTGAGTGAAGATATACTTCAAACTCTTGTGATCTGTGAAGATCTCACACTTATTCCCTATCAGATAGTGCCTCCAGATCTTCAGAGCATGAACAACAGCTGCTAACTCCAGGTCATGTGTTGGGTAGTTCTGTTCATGAACCTTTAGTTGCCTTGATGCATAGGCCACAACTCGACCATCTTGCATTAAAACACAACCCAAACCTTGTCGAGACGCGTCGCAGTATACGACGAAATCTCGATGGATATCAGGTAGGGTTAGCACTGGGGCTGTTGTCAACCTTCTCTTCAACTCTTGGAAACTCTTCTCACATGCTTCTGTCCACTTGAACTCTTTTCCTTTCTGAGTCAGAGCTGTCATTGGCCTGGCTAGCTTGGAGAATCCTTCTATGAATCTGTGGTAGTAGCCTGCCAAACCGAGGAAACTTCTGATCTCAAACACATTGGTGGGTTGCTTCCATTTTGTCACTGCTTCAACCTTGGCTGGATCTACTGCAACTCCTTCAGCTGTCAGGATATGACCGAGGAAGGCTACCTTTTCCAACCAAAATTCACACTTGCTGAACTTGGCGTAAAGCTCGTGTGCTCTTAGATTCTCAAGAACAATCCTCAAATGTTGCTCATGTTCTTCTGCACTCTTTGAGTAGATCAAGATGTCGTCAATGAAGACCACGACGAACTTGTCTAACTCTTCCATGAATACCTTATTCATTAGATTCATGAAGTAAGCTGGGGCATTGGTGAGTCCAAAAGGCATCACTGTGAACTCATACTGTCCATAACGGGTGACAAAAGCTGTCTTGAGTATATCTCCTTCTCGAATCTTCAGCTGATAGTACCCGGATCTCAAGTCAATCTTGGAGAAGAACTTGGCTCCCTTCAGCTGATCAAACAAGTCATCAATCCTGGGGAGTGGGTACTTGTTCTTGATGGTAACTTCATTGAGTGAGCGGTAGTCGATGCACATTCTCATACTACCATCCTTCTTCTTGACAAAGAGAACAGGTGATCCCCACGGGGAAGAACTTGGTCTTATGAAACCTTTCTCCTGTAACTCAGCTATCTGCTCTTTCAATTCTGCCAATTCATTTGCTGCCATCCTGTAAGGTCTCTTTGCTATTGGTGAAGTTCCAGGGATTAGTTCGATGATGAACTCTATATCCCGGTCAGGTGGCATTCCGGGTAACTCATCTGGAAAGACATCTGGGTACTCACCGACTACTGGCACTTCCTCCAGGGGTGTGGCTTCCAGATTGCATACCATGGGTGTGGCTTTTGCGCTTCTCGGCTCACATTCAACTTTGATACCTTGGTGATTCACTAAAGACACTCTTCTAGTATCACAAGCTATATTGCCTTGGTGTTTACTTAGCCAGTCCATTCCGAGGATAACATCTATTCCGGCAGACTGGAGAACTATTAAGTTTGCCAGGAATACTACCCCACTTAAAAGAAGTTTAACCCGGGGACATCCCAGCAAACACTTGATTTCCGCCCCAGGAGAGCGAGTTATCAGTGGTTGTTTGAGCAAAACAGTCGGAAAACCATGTGCAGCAACAAACTTTGAAGATATGAAGGAATGCGAAGCTCCAGAATCAAACAGAACTGTTGCAAGAGTTGAGTTCACGAGATACTCACCGAGAACAACATCTGGTGCTTCCTCAGCTTCCTGGGCATCTATGTGGTTGACTCTGCCTCGACCGAAGGTCTGATTGTTCCTTCGCTGCTGTCCCGAGGCTTGTGATCCACCACGTCCGGCTCCTGACGCTGCAGTCCTGGCATTGCTCTGCTGGTGAGACTGTGCTGGGGCCTGATTCTGGTTCATGTAGGGGCAATTGGCAATCATATGCCCTGGCTCACGGCACCTAAAGCAAGTCCTCTTCTCATTCTGAGCTGGCTGGGCAATGCTGGGATTGCTCCTCTGCTGACTACTGGCATTCTGGTTGCGGTAGGCAGGTGTTGCATTATACTGATTTGATGCTGAGGTCTTGTACTGCATGGTTGGCTGGTATCTAGGCTTCGGGGAAAAGCTGCCCCTTGACCTCTGGTTCCTTTCCTGTTGCTTGAACTTCTGTGCATTGAACTTGCGCTTCCTATCACTCTCAATGTGAGAACGTGCATCCTCCAGAAGGATTGCACGGTTCATCAGGGTGTTGAAGTCTGGATAGATGTGGGTGACCAACTGCATTTTCAGACTAGGGCTGAGTCCCTTCCTGAAGCGGTCCTGCTTCTTCTTGTCGGTGTTCATATCCTCAGGTGCATAGTGGGCAAGCTTCATGAACTTCCTGATGTACTGGTTCACAGTCATAGCTCCTTGCCTCAGAGAGCGAAACTCATCTGCCTTCATCTCCATGATACCCTCAGGAATGTGGTATCTCCTGAATTCCTCCTGGAACTCATCCCAAGTGATAGCATCAGGATTTTCTGCGGCTTCGCGGTAGCTGTCCCACCACTCAGCGGCTGCTCCCATGAGCTGGTGCGATGCTAACAGGACTTTCTCATTGTCATTGGCATGCACCACCTGAAGCTTCTTGGTAATACCTCTCAGCCAGTCATCTGCTGCCAGGGGATCTTCTTCTGCATTCTCGAAGGTTTGTGGCCTGAGCCTCATGAACTCTGACATCTTGGACTGAGGTCCAGCTGTACGATCCAACAATCCTTGAGCAATGACTTCCATCAGTCGGGTCTGGTTGTCCATCACAGCGACGAGGTCGGTGACAGGTGGGTTGGGCAAGGGTCCATCTCGTCCACCTCGCCCGCCACCTCGTCCACCTCTGCCCCGGTTCTGGTTTCCTCCTCCTCGGTTTTGATCCTGTTGATGTCCTCCACCTTCGCCTTGGCCTACCTCATCATTCTGGTTATCCTGGTTGTTCTGATTATTCTGGCTTGCCTCATCTTCATGGTCGTTGCCTTCAATTCTGCCTCCACCTCTACCACGTTGGTTGTTAGTTCTGCCTCTTCCACGTCCACGTCCACGCCCATTGCCCTGACCTGGGGCATCCTCGTCATGCGCAGCTTGACGTTCACGACGCTGCCGCAAACGGGCGGACTGCCTTGCGGGAGGCATCTGTAGAGTTGGTAGGGGGCGGTGGGAGGTGAGAGTAAGTCGAGGTTGAGGTAAACTTAAGCAAGGTAACAAGACAGGGTCACAGGATTTTCTAACACACAAACAGTAAGATCCAGCATCATTACATCATCACAGCATACATAAGCATCATAACAGAGTTCGATCACACATACCCAAGTCCTTACACACGAGGACTTGACGGCACAACTAAACAACAGGACTCGACAACATGGAACTCTAGGATACAACGACACACATCTGCTGGACTGCTCAACAAGCTACTCAACTACGGGTACAAGCACCGCTGCCACTAGTGCGCTGATATCTGACTCCTGCTGGGGTAACTGCTCCTCAGTACTGGTCGTAGCCGTGGTCCCTGCGCCAAGCACGGTACAGGTCGTAGGGGTCATCGCCCATGGCGTGGGCACGAAGCAGCTGGTAGTACTCGAAGAGGTCCACGTCCCCGAGCATCCGTGGTGCTGGCGCCTGCTGTGGAGCTGCTGGCTGCAGGTGAGCTGGGGGAGCTGCAAGCACTGGCTGGAACGGGAACAGTGGTCCAAGTGCGACAAGTGCAGGTGGGAACTGAGCTGCTGGGTCTGCCATCAGTGCTAGCTGGTGACCTGCTGGTAGTGCTGGCTGCTGCTGAACAGGGGGAGCAAACAGTGCTGGTGGCTGCTGAACTGGAGCGGCAACAAGTGCTGGCTGCTGCTGAACTGGAACGTCAGCAGGTGCTGGCTGCTGTGACGCCGGAGGGTCGACTACCACAGGCTGGTCGTCACTGACAGGCGCAAAGTTGACCACGCCCTGGTCCTCGTCCTCCTCCATCTCTAGCATGTACTGAGGGACGTAGCCCTCGAGTACTGGGAAGTCGTCCTCGTCCATCGAGTCCGAGTAGTCACTGCCGGGGTCTGTCGGGTAGTCCATCTCGTGCTCCGACTCAGTGTCCTCCTCACCCTGCAGAGGGTCCTCTAGCAACTCAAACTCAGGGTCCCCCTCTGCCATCTCAGCATCCTCGTCCTCTATGGGGTCCTCCTCTGACTCTGTCAGGTAGCCGTGCACGGGCTCTGAAACTGGGGCTGGAGCTGGTGCAACTGCTGGTGAGGCTGGAGCTGGTGCAACTGCTGGTGAGGCTGGTGCTGGCTCAACCTCTAGTGCTGGCTCTAGAGCAAGTGCGACCTCTGGTGAAGCTGGAAGCTGTGCCACACCTGACGGTCCTGCACCTCCAGAGTCGTCACTGTCTCCTCCAGAGTCGTCACTGTCTCCTCCAGAGTCGTCACTGTCTCCTCCAGAGTCGTCACTGTCAGTGGGGTACCACTCTGAGTCTGACGGTGCTGCGTAGTGTGAGTGGTACTGAAGTCCTCTGATCCTCATAGTGTACCTGCGACGGGGTCCTCCGTGGTACTTGTGGCACTTCACCCAAGCACGGTCAACTGTCTTGATGAGGTACTTCGCATCCTCCCTCCAGAGCTTCTTGGTGGTCTCAAGCTCTGTCGTCTTCTCTGCAAGCTGAGCCTGAACTGTTGCAAGCTGGGCCTGAACATCTGTGAGCTTCTGCTTGTCCTCATCCCACATCTGCGCAGTCGTCTCAAGGACGTGAGCTGTCTGTGTAGACTGTGCCTGGGCCTCTGCGAGCTGAGTCTGAGTCTGCTGGAGCTGCTCACGGAGACTCCTCTCTCTGAACTCTGCTGCCTCTGCTCTGGTGATACTCCAGTGGTACTCTCTCTGCTGGTCCTCAAACAGGTTGTCAAGGGCCATCAGGTACCAAGCGGACGCTACAACGGTGGGATCCTCCTCGCCCTGTACTGCACTCATCCTGTACTCCCAGGCTGCGTCAGTGTACTCGAAAAGCGGGAAGTAGCGGCAAGGGGTGCCACGTACTCCCAGCTCGTGGCGCTCGCAGAAGATCAGCAGGGTCTTCCGGGCTGCAAGCTGGTGGGCGTCGGGGGACTGGGCGCCGGTAGCTCTCACAGTCAGTGGTGGCAGGTCTGGACGTGCGCGGGGCTGGAGGACTGTCACCTCCACCTCGCACTGCTGGGTGCCCCTCTCGACAAAGCTGCGGGCACGGTACTCTGGACGGTCGGTGTAGCCGAACCTCTGCAAGGTCTCAAACAGGACAGTGGGGAAGCCTGCCACTCCAGTCTGGTAGCTGAAAGTCCACTCGGTGCCTAGCTGCTGGTCCGCCATCTGTTCCAACAAAAGTTGAAAACAGGTGAGTAACAGGTATAAAATAGTTTTGCAAGTAAGAACGAAACTGTAAGAAATTTTGTAATATAGTTTATATATATAAAATATCACTCCCTCACAGTCGTTTCCAACCTAGGGTCCATCCTACAGTCAAGCATGGCTCTGATACCACTCTGTCATACCCCATTTCTGGAGCATGAGTGCTTACTGTATCAGTCCCTGGATCAGACGCTGATACATACACTTTACACAGAATGATATCACAGAGTCATTACTTACATAAATATTACCGAGTCTCATACAAGCCTTCATACATAAAAGGTCTTACAACTCCTGGCCAAAGGCCATCTTATTACATCAAGCATCATGCTAGTGGGTTGCAAAGGCAGAACCACTTAAACACAACTACAGCGGAAGACGGAAGCAAAGCCGACACAGGCATCTTGAGTGCGGACGGAACCCTACTCTTCATCACCATCCTCCCGATACTCAGGTTCCTCATCTGAATGATTAAAGCAAGGATGAGTACATAAGGTACTCAGCAAGTCCTAACAGCAAGGAGTATAAGCATGCAAGGATATCATCGAAGGATAGGCTGAGGGTTTAGTGTTTAGGCGGAAAGCCAGTTTTATGCAGGGGTTTATTTGTAAAACAAAGCGGTTCGCAAACTACTAATCATGATTATCATTGGGGATTAATGGGGTTGTTTGGCCCTGGGGGAGACATAGTCCATCCCGCCAGTTCCCACATTTTAATGCTGGCAGGAAACCAGCTCACGGTTCCACACCGGAGTATTCCAAAAACACACCAAGGGATTAACTCACACCGTTATACTAATCATTGTGTGGCACAAGCTTTTGCATTGTCCATTACCGTGGAACACGGCTATCATGATAGATTTTATACTCTGCAGAGGTTGTACACATTTCCCCACATGGTACCCCAGTCCTCCCTATCGTCATAGGTTGGGCTGGCATACTATTGGTCCCGTACCTACTTGGTGTCACCGCGGCACCACCACGGAAATACTCCAACCAGGGGCGTCACAATATCATCATCATCATGTAGAAAGGCCTGAGAGATCACCATATGCCGGACCACGACGCTCATTGCTTCGGGTCTTCTCCTGGCTTCCGTCGCAATCTTCTGCCCTCCAGGTGGGTACCGGGTGAACACTATAGTAGGGTGTGGTTCCAAACCTTTCCCATTCAAGGCATGTGGTTGTACGAAAGGTGCTAGGCAAGGCGGCACATGAACCGGTCCTTATACGACCGAAGCAAGCATCTTCAATAGCTATCCTCAAGGAGGACTCGCATCCCAGAGATAGCCCTCCCCCACTGAGGACTACCTCGCTTGCTTCCGCCAAGAGAAAATCCTACTATGGGTTGCACAAAATATCGCCTAATAAGCTACCATCCCACATTTCATATTCACACGCACTCCACCAATCACACACGCATTTGACGCAAAAGCATGTATAGCAAGATTAAATTAAGTACACATGGTAACAAGTCCTAAGCAGTATAGCATATCAACATATCATTAAAGAATTAATGACAGTGAAACCTAGGGCTAGCAAGGCAGTGGATAAACAATTAACAAGGCGTGGCAATCATCAACATAGGATCAACTAACATTTAAAGCACACTTAAACATCATGCAAGTTATTTCCAAAATAAGCTCTAAATAGGACTATTTGCAAACATAGGAACAACATGATCAAAGGGTTAGAACTTGCCTTCACCAAAGTCTTCTTCTTCTAAGTCCTCGTAATCCGGATCCTCGTTCCCTTCCTCACAAACTTGATCCTCTATTTAAAGCAATTAAACGACGATCGAATTAATCTAGCGATCAAACAATTTAGCTAACAAGCAAATAAATCCAAATAAAGGCCAAACAGTGGGAAATAGTGGATGGCTCTGGTTCCAACAGATAGATCATGAAATTTGATGAATTTTGGCGAAAGATTCATCAAATTTGGAGTTAAATTGAAGGAGTTATGAGTTTTGCAAGATTTGCGATGGAAAGATAAATAGGATTTAAGCTAAATAATTAGCAAGAGGTAAATCCTAATTATCCAGAAGCAAACAAAGGCTGGAATAAGCTTAGGACACTAAATACTATTTTTAGAAATTTTACGGGATTTTTCTGTTGAAGGAAAAGTGCTAGAAAAAGATTCCGTGTGCATTCTGCGTGTGGCCGTAGCAATAACAGGGCGCCTGAGAGGCTGACAGGTGGGACCGCGGAGGCGGGTCCGCTGTTGGCCACTGTTTCGTGGACTAGGTCCACTGGCTCGGTGGACCGAGCGTGCGCGTGTCTGCGGTCCACGGTGCGCCGAGCCCGTGGACTCGCGCTGACTGTGCAGGGGAGACCGGGTCGCTGCGGGCCCGGTGGCTGACGTGGCGAGCCACGTAGGACGGCGGCGCGACGCGGTCGAAACTGCCGGAGCGGTGGTGCGCGCGGCGGCGCTTCGCCGGAAAGTTTACCGCCGGCGGCCACAGGGGTCAAAAGACGACGCGGAAGGCCTCTACGGCAAGCGCGCGAGACGACGAACCTCCTGGTGGGTGGTGTCGACGTCGAGGCGCGATGTAGCGGCGGCGCGCGCTCGCCGGAGTGCGGCGGCGCGGCGGTGCGCGAGGTGTAACTGCGCGTGCGTGCGCGATAGCTCAAGTTTGTGTGGCCGGGAGTGTTCACCGAGCGACGGGAAGTCATCCAGTGCTACGCGTGCATGGGAAGGCTAGCCGGAGCGGTGGCGCGCACTTCGCCGGAGTGCGGCGGTGAGGGCGGCGCTCGGTGCGGAGAGGGTTCGCATGGGCGAGAAGCTAAATTGAAAGGCGCAAAAGAACAAGGAGGGGATGGTGGTGCTCACTGCGTGCTTGGCGACGTCGGAGGTGGTCTGCGGCTTGACGTCGACGAGCTTGAGGTGGCCGGAACCCTAGCCTCCCTGGTACTCCATGCTCCTCGCCTCGGCTGCAAGAATGGCAGGCGGAGCGGGGTTAGGGAGGGACTAGAGGAGCTCAAGGAAGAAGAGAAGAGGAGCGGGGCTGACTGGTTGCTCGCTGAGAGATCGCCGAGGTGGTCGCCGGAGTTGGAGGCGACGGTGGGGAAAAGTGGAAATTGGAGCTCGGTGGACGCGGAGATGGGAAATTGAGGGTGCGGGAGCGTATGAGAGAATGAGGGGGAGCTCCACTCTTATAGCTGCGGCCGGGGAGGAAGCTTCCCCGCAACGGCTCGTCGCCGGAGTGAATGCGCGCCTGACGGGGAAGGACGCGGCGCGGGTACGGCGGCTCGACGTGGCACTCTAGGCCAATGGGAGCGGAGGGGTGGTGTACGCCGGCGAATAGGAGAGGGAGCGGGTTTAAGGCGCGGCCAGGCGGCGTGCTCGTCGTACCACGGCGGCGACGCACAGTAGCGCCCGGCGGTCCGAAGGAGGAAGATGCGCGCGGGGCCCACCCGTCAGTGAGAGAGAGAGAGGAGTGGGCTGACGGGCTGGCGCGGGTGAGTTGGGCTTTTGCGCGCGCTTCTGGGCCTGCCGGCCTGCTCGGCCTGCGCGGAAGGGAAGAGGGGAATGGGTGGAGCTGGGCCGCGGGAAGGAAAGGGGAGAGGGCGGCCCAGGCGGGAAAGTATTATTTCAACTTTTCTGGGAATTAATCCGAGGCAAATTTGAATGAAATTCAAATTTCGCCAAAAGACAAACAGCGACCAAACACATAAATAAACTCAAGAAAATCCAAATATGCACATGGTGGTGTTTGATGCACCGTTAAAATTCGAAAATGTCATTTTGATGTGCAACTTGTATGCCATTTGATTTGCATTTGTTTGAATTCGAAAAAGTTTAAATTTTTAGTGGTTTTTGGACATGGGAAAACACAGGGTGTTACAAAAGCACCGTCTGATAGTACTCTCTCAGACGGTGTCCCTAGAATCCCGTTTGAAACTGGAAGACATATCTCAAACGGGTACAAACAGACTCTGTCTGAGGAATTTTGCCTATCTCATCCCAGACGCGTTTTAGGGAGAAGCCGTCTAAAGATTTCTCATAACTTGGCGTCGGAGATGTTTTCAGACGCTTAATCTGCAGCGCCGTTTGAGGTACTTCATTTCCAGACGGCTTCTTTTGCCCGTCTGAAACATATCGTCTGTGATATTCGAATCTGTAGTAGTGACAGCCTTCGAGCACTAGGTCTCGGCTCAGCTGCAGAGCTAGAGATGGTTGATTGGTCGTGTCTCACCTATCTTTGTGCTTCATAGATCGTTATTTCCCTTCTTTGTAATGTACAACCTCCCATGGCTTGGTCCGGAGTGATGTGGCGGTGTCTACTGTTTTTCTCGTCTATATTGATATAAAGGTATGCAACACTCATGCGTACGTATTGGAGAAAAAAAACTGTTAAAAAATGGTAGTGAAAAAGGGTAAAATTTCAGTTAATTGACAAAGATACAATTCCAAAAAGTTATGTACAACAGTTAAAAACAAAGACAAAAGAAGGGAAACAAAAACAATTCATGACTCACACACCCTACACAACTCATCCGATGAAAATCGAGTTGGATGGGTTCCTCGACTGAAACGACCCTCATATTTATGCTGTGTCCCCCCGCTTTCGAAAAGATATGAATTGTGCAATGTGAACGAACACCATTCCAATATTAGGGGCTAGACCATGTCATCAGCAAACGCTGCTATATATCTGTATGAACCGGGCACGATCATCATCCTGCACAGTGGGCAGGTACCCTTGCTCCTCGTCCACTTGCCCAAGCAGTCCCTATGGAACACATGCTGGCACACCGGCACCTCGCTGCAAAGCTCCCCCTGTTGGAGCTCATCAAGTACTGCACGTAGCGGGCCGGAGGCGCGCTCGGCTCTGTGTGTCAGATGTGGACTAGAGTCTCTCTTGCTTGCGACAGGAACATATGGAAAGCCGGCCGGTACGCATCTGATGCTTTCTTTCCTTTCTATATATATGAGGGGTCATATGGATGTATGGCTGAGACATCGATCGAGTCGGACAAATGTGCGACTACGTTCTACATTAGGAGACGTAAGGTAGAAGACCCGATAGTACTCGGATTTAGCTGCTCGACACTTGATCTCGTGCCTTTGGCGCGCCGTGTATGTACAAATCACGACGAGGAAGGTGCATCTTGGCACGATCTACTGCGCCTACAGTCGTCAACTGTTGAACATGGATAAAACACGGCGAACAAAACGATTCTTTTTCGTCGGTGGCAACGCACGATCTACATTCTACACCATGGCCATGTCATCGGCGACCTCCACTCGGCCCGGTCCCGGACTCCCCATGGAACACGTGCCCGCACGCCGGCACCTCGCTGCAAGGCTCGCCTCCAGACAGATGGCGCCGCCCTGCGCCGCCGGCCGGGTACGGGAAGCACGGCAGCGCTGGTACCGCCATAGACTTGGCGAGGCCTCTGAGCACCCTCCACTGATCCAGCGTCGGCCAGGGGGTACTCTCTCTGCTAGCCGCAGCCGCAGGATCTTGAAGAGAAAGTAGGACAGGCAGAGGTCCTGGACCTCCCGGGGCTCCAGCGTGACGTGCTTCTTCCTCTGCTGCTCCATGTAGCCGTCGACGAGGGCCGCGTTCTTACCGCGCGCTAACGAGTAGCTCGCGCTGTAGAAGGCGCCCAGCTTGAGTGCTAGCTTGGCGACGCCAAGCACGCTGAAAGCCACGAGGATGGCACCCAACCGTACTGTGCAAGCTAGAGGAGGACTTGCGGTGGGTCTGAGAGATTGCAGAGGAGTACTGGGGCCCTTTTGTAACAAGCCGTAGATTTTGTTTCGGTCCGTGAGTTACGGAGCTCTGGCGTGAAGTGAAAGGTTTTGGCACGGCACCTCACCACTCGGTGTCAGGTCGATCGGGGGTGGGCGGTCGCAGTACGACGAGCCTCTATTTTCAAGTCGCAGCGGTAAGTTGGTCTTGCTGATGCTCCCGTGGCATGGCCATGCGCCGTGCAGATTGGAGTTATGCACAGAGGAGCTGACTGCTGAGCGAGGGCGCCAGCTGTGAGAGCCTTATCGGGGAAGATGACTGGTGGTGTCGCGGGCTCATCTGGGATTCTGTGCCATAGCATGCCACTGCCAAGCGGCGGTGCGTGGCAAGAGGATGGCAACCTATTTCAGATTCTCTGAGGCTTCCTTTGGCATCACAGGGATACGCACCCGGAGCCTGGCTCCCCCGCCAGGGAATTCCCTGCACAACCCCACCCCCGGGTGCACGCCCCTGCGCTGGGTTGTCTGCCCGCCCAGCCTTTGGGAGCCATAGGGGAGGCCCACCCATGGAAAAATCAGGAAATTCGAGAAAATGCTGGAAAATTCGGGAAAATAGAAAAATGTGTACTACAACTTCTAGTAAACTCAAAATGTGCTCTAAAAATTCAGGAAAAATACCAAACAATTCAGAAAAATTCTGTTAGACAAAATATTCTTAACAGGAGTCATAAACACAAGAATGTCACATAAATTCTGATTTTCGTTAGTACATACATCCATGGTTCTGGAAAAGAAACTACCACCAGGCTACAAATATGGTGCTACTAACAAATGATTCCACATTGCTAGTCAAGATCCAGTACTCAAATGCATCTCATGCAAGCACTACCAACTAAATTGCTTCACTTCACTTGCAGATCCTACCATCAGACGTGATGACTGAGGAGCAGAGAATACAACGCCCGGTGTTGCCAATGACAACCCAACACCACCATGTAACAATTGGCATCTGCAGGATTGACAAAAGTGTCAGAAACAAAATAGCCAAAATTTTTAGCACATAACAATAGAATGAAAAGTGACAATTAGGAGCTTTGCATAAATTTCTCACAGATCACATGCACCATTTCAGCTAGCGACAGGCTCAGATGATAGAATACCACTACAATCTAATTAGCTCAGTCAACAAAAAATTGAGAACCACCAAGAAAAATTAGGAGCTTTGTGTTGTAGCAAAATTAGGAGTTATTGAAACAGAGCATGTCTCTCTACAATTGTACAGACAATGCACATACAAAGCTTAGCATGAATATGCACATATGTGAGATTGTTAATACTGAAACATAACATTTTGGGAACTGCACCAACACTGTCCATCATTTTAATAATGAAACAAGATGCTCATAACTTTGCTATAGTAGGACACAGCTGCTAGTAAGAAAGAGCCAAGCATACCTATGGAGAGCATCCCATCTCTATTCAAGCTTACTGCAAGTAAGAAAGAACAAAGCATAAGAGCTCTAACATTGTCACAGATTTCTATGTCACAAACAGGATAAGATCTACATCAAAGTCATACATACCTAATTTCTTTCCTAAGCCATATGAGCCTGACGTTGTGATTTTTGAACTTTATGAAGAGCTCCCTCTTGATTTCTTTTTCAAAAAGCCCTGCAGCTGTAGCTTTTTCCTTGTCTGTCAACTCTTCCATAGCTTCAACAGTGTCAAGGCACTTCTCCACCGAGTAGTCTTCTTCGCGCTTCTTCTTATGCATTATCGATTCCACAGTTTTCTGAGCCTGATCTGTTTTGGTATCCAGATACACTCCAAGCGTAGCTGCAATCTGACTTTGGTTCCTCTTTCTCCCACTGCTAGGGGGTGCAGACTGAGCTTCACTCGCCTCCTGGCCATCCTCACTTGCACCAAAGCGATTGGCAGCAGTATCTTCACTTGCAGCAGCACTTGCAACAGCTGGAACACTTGCTTCAGATGCTGATGCTGCGCCGCAAGCTGAAGACTTTCAGTAGGAAGATGTGTCGGTTGCACCACTGGATCAGTTGATGTAAAGCACAAATCCCCAGTGGCAATGCTCCCTGTTCCAACAAAAAAAAAAGCAGAAGACAAATTTATATTGAATATTTAATATTTACTGTAGGAAAAACAAACTGAAACTGAGGAGATGACTTTACCTTCAAACAGCACTTCACATCTCCTAAATAGAGGAAACCCCTTGTTTTCATGCTTCTTTATTTTTGGGTATTTCTGTAGAGAGAAAATATATATTAGTGCCAAGGTATATATACATGTAAAAAAATGTGTTGGTTACATATAGCTTACATCTACACATTTCTTCCAAATCTCTTGATCTGTGGTAGTTATCATGCCCATCGCTTCATTCCATCCTATGCTGCTTTCTTTTTTAGCATCACGTATGGCTCTGTAGCTCGCCTTAACTTCCTTTTCCTTCTCTTGAAGTTGCTGCTTCGTGAAACGTGCCAGGGGAAATTGTTGATTGAACTTGGCATGCGCAGTTTTCCAGCCCTCTGACGTCCAACCGTTTTGGCCTTTGAATCGAGCATCGTTCTTGAGCTCACTTAAGATGTCCACTAGCCCCTTTTCATATGCAAAACTCCACGCAGCTCTTGCTGATTGCTCTGACATTGCTACTGAACTGAACATTGCATTCAATTAATCAAACTACTTTATTACACAACAAGCAATTAAACAAATCACACAACAATCATTTATTAAACAAACTAATTTATTAGTTCATGTGAAACATATATCAATTACACAAACTAATTAAGCATTGTACGCAGCCCACATCTGTAGGGCGATCTGGTCCCTCAAAGTAGTTCCATTCAACGAATCAGAGTCAGTAGGGTAGTTATCACCCTCTGGAACTTCGACATATTGGTCTGGCTGGATATATGTTGGCTGGTTATCCAGCCACCCTTCCTGACCATTCTCCTTTCTAATAATGTTGTGAAATACGGTCGCAGTAGCTGCAATCTTGATCTGATTTTCAATCGGATGAAATGTGCCTACTTTCAAAATAGGAAACCGCTTCTTCAGAACACCAATGGCCCTCTCTATGTGGTTGCGAAGGATTGCATGTCGATGATTAAACAGTTCTTTGTAGTTTGCATATGATCGACGACTCCTAAACTCGCTGAGGTGATATCGTACTCCTCTGTATGGGGTAATGAATTGGGTTGTTTTTTCGTAACCACCGTCTGCAAGGTAGAACTTCCCCTCTGGCACATAAAATCCCTTGCCTATAAATGTATGTGAAGATAAGATCAAAGTCGCAAGCCAACATGACATTGTGTGATAAAGACCCTTTCCTGTTCCTATACGGAGCAGCCTTATCTTCAGCAATGGTTATAGGAACATGAGTACCGTCGATGGCACCAATGCAATTCTACACAAATAAATGGAAATGCAATAAGCGGTTAAAGGACTAGAAAAGGTTCAGAAAATGTTAGTGTGTACTAGTGTTTATATGGTGGCTGACCTGAAAGAAAGGCATGAAGCGAGGATCAGTTGCAATTTTGGCATGAGTTTGAATGGAAGTAGGTAGCCTCACAAACCGTTGCACCAAGGAAGGGATTATGTCAAAGATTTCGCTAATCTTCCTATGGACTGTTTCACCACTGTGCTGAAAAGATTTCATTAGCCTTGAATTGCTCGCATTGTGGGATAGCATGTACATGAACATGCCAAGTTGCTCCTCAATGCGAACACCTCGCGTGTCATGCAATAAGTTTTCTCTTCTCAGAAAATCTGCAGTGGACCTAAAAATTTCCTTCTCCATACGGAACTCCACTTTGCACCAGCTCTCGTGACCTTCAAGTATTTCCTGAACTTTAACCGCTCCGGGAAGAGATGAGGTATGGACAGGTACTTTCTTTTCTTGTAGAGCCATGAGAACAGCTGGGATAATGATTGAGAATAGCTAATCATCCTCTTCTTCCTCCTCTAAGAGAAATTGCACTGCTTCTTCTTCCCAGGAAGCCATTATCTAGTGTGTGTGTGTGTGTGTGTGTGTGTGTGTGTGTGTGTATATATATATATATATAACTCTTATTTTATAGCTGGCTATAGAATAGCTTATTCTGTGGCCACTTCTGAATTGTAATTTACGACATTCGTATATTGTGATTTACGACATTTTGTTACGTGATTTACTACGGTTTTACCTTGAGTCTTCTTTCACAATGTGTGTGAACGCTGATGTTGTAAATTTGTTTAAATTTATCGTAAATTCGTGATAAAATTATCGTAAAACTGTGTTATCGTAATTTACGACATTTGACTATAGTGATTTACGATAAATTTGAGATGTGTTTCACTAGACTTTTGTCGTAATTTTGCATGCGACATGTGTCCTTGAACATGATGTCGTAAATTTCGTTCAAATTGTGGTAAATTTCATTCAAAACAGAAGTGGCTATAGAATAAGCTATTCTATAGCCGGCTATAGAATATACTCTGACCTATTATTTTGTAGCCGGCTATAGAATAACTTATTCTGTGGCCACTTTCGTATCGTAATTTACGACATTCGTGTATAGTGATTTACGATATTTTGCTACATGATTTATCATGGTACTTTTTTTCAAAATGTGTGTGAACGCTAATGTCGTAAATTTGTTTAAATTTATCGTAAATCCATGATAAAATTATCATAAAAATGTGTTATCGTAATTTACGACATTTGACTATACTGATTTACGATAAATTTATGATGTATTTTACTAGACTTTTTTCGTAAATTTGCATGCGACACGTGTCCTAGAACATGATGTCGTAAATTTCGTTCAAATTGTTGTAAATTTCATTCAAAACAGAAGTGGCTATAGAATAAGCTATTCTATAGCCGGCTATAGAATATACTCACCCTATATATATATATATATATATATATATATATATATATATATATATATATATATATATATATATATATATATATATATACGGCAGCGCTAATTGGCGCGTAGGGCGCTGCTGCCTTATTCAGCACGCTGGCCAGTCCCTCCACCAACTGGTCAGACCAACCTCCGCGAGTCGTTTATCTCAGGTGTGCGAGTCGTATATCAACACTTTCGAGTCGTATATCAGCACATCCGAGATCGTATATCAAGGAGATCAGTAAGTCACCCATGTGAGATATCACTTTCAGTGTCAGGTGTGTTAGATGTGTCATGATGTCGACATTTTTGGACCCTTGGACACTGGTACCCATATACACTTGTGAATGAATTGATATACTCTTCATTCAAATTTGAATCTTGATAGGATTGTTAATAAAAAAATTGTTTTGGTCAGATTTTAATATACGGATATCTATCTTTATGATTGTTTACTCCGAAAAAATTACGATAGGAAGGATATACTCTTCAGCCAAGCGCAATATACTATAGACTCGTGAATGTTGTGATATACTCCTTGGACAAGCACAATAAACTCTTACGATTCCAGCGATATACTCTTGGAGTGGATAAGCCCATGGACACAGCAACGCTGCTGCTAGCTTCGTGCATCTGGATAAGCTCCAAAGCATCACTTTCCTCCAGACCATCAAAAAATAAGTAACAAAAAAATCGGCATTCCATCGCCTGCAGCAATGCCGCTTCTAGCAACTCGTACAGGGCCCAAGAAAGCAACAGCAAGGAGACTAGGGGGGTGTTCGTTGCTTTAGCATTTAGCATTTAGACCTGTCACATCAAAGAGAATCTTATTATTTAAGAGTACTAAATAAAATTTAATGACAAAACCTTTTTACAGATAGGTACATCTTTACGAGACGAATCTAACGAGACGAATTAATCTATATTTTGTTACAGTGATGCTACAGTAATGCTACAGTAACCAACGTCTAATCACGGCTAACCTACCCTCGTTAGATTCGTCTCGCGATTTAGACCAGGGGTTCTGCAGTTAGTTTTGTAATTAAACTTTATTTAATACTCTTAAATGAAAAGATTCTTCCCTCTAAATTTTAGACCCCATGCAACGAACACCCCCTAGAACTTGCGGCAGCTTCACGACGCAGTACAGAGAAGGGGGAAAAAGAAGATAAATAACCGGAAAATCAGATCCACCGATGAGGCAAAAAGAAAAAGAAAAAGAAAAAAACAAATCCTCCTTTCCTTGCTGCCACTCCAGATCTGCAAGATGGTGTCGTCGTTCTCTCCAGGGACTCAATTTGCAGCGTGCCCGCATGTGACGGGGCCGAGCGGCAACAGGGATGCGCGACGGAGTAGTGCCAGCGATCTCGCAACGGACGAGCAGTCGCGTCCCCGCTGCCGCCTTGTCTCGCGGGAGGAGCTGCGTCACGCCGCCTCCTCCCCACGCGCGAGCTGCAGTCGCATCCGGGACCGAGCGTCGTGGATCTGCTCGAGGAAGTAGCCGCATCCCGCCGTAGCCTCGCCACGCGCAAGACCCGCCACGGCGTCTCACGCATGGAGCACCACTCAGCAACGCATGCGCAGCCAACGGGGACGAGCAACAGTTGCTCGACATCCACATGAGCAGCTGGGGCTCGACGTTCGGCGAGTAGGGTCGCCGGCGCCGTCAGGCCGCCGAGATCCAGATGTGGATGGCTTCTCGTGGTGGTAGGTGAGAGGAGAGGGGAGGAGAGGAGAGAGAACGTGCTGTTGAAAATGAGGATGAGGAGAGAGAAAACAGAGGAGTCGGTCATTTTTATAGTACTAATTTTAATATACTACTCAGAGTCAATTAGTATATAATCTGATGCATATACTACCGCGGAGTGTCCAATATACTACGCGGGCTGAGTTGGTTGGGCTGGACCAAACTGGCCAGCGCGCTGAATATTATTCCGAGCGCTGGGCTCTAAATAGAGAAGAGGTATATATATATATATATAGGGAAAATCCATTCTACTCCCGGGTGTAGTTACTCCCACATTCAAAAAACCACCATGGGTATGTGTACATACCTATTTATCATTTTGAGTATGTACACATACTCAAAATAAGATTTTTCAAAGTGATAACTATGAAAAATTTTGAGTGGAACTCATATTTTTTTGCACCTTGTTATATATTGCATTTCCTGTCTAGAGAAAGGAGTATGTTCATATACTTGATGTATACTCATATAAAAAAAAGAGTATGTCTAGATACCACTTTTAAAAATCAAGTATGTGTACATACTTTTTTTAGAAACCTCAAGTATGAACAAATACCTTCTAGATTGTGAGATACAAATATGGGAGTAACTACACCCGGGAGTAGGAAAGAGGCTTCCTATATATATATATATATATATATATATATATATATATATATAGACCTATTATTCTATAGCTGGCTACAGAATAATTTATTCTGTGGCCATTTTTGTAACATAATTTACGACATTCATGTACAGTGATTTACGATATTTTTCTACGTGATTTACTACAGTTTTACCATGGTTGATTATTCAAAACGTGTGCGAATGCTGATGTCGTAAATTTGTTTCAATTTATCGTAAATTTGTGATAAAATTATCGTAAAACTGTGTTATCGTAATTTACAACATTTGACTCTAGTGATTTACAATAAATTTGTGATGTGTTTTACTAGACTTTTGTTGTAATTTGTCGTGCAACACGTGTCCTAGAACATGGTGTCGTAAAATTCGTTCAAATTATTGTAAATTTCATTCAAAACAGAAGTAGCTATAGAATAAGCTATTCTATAGCCGGCTATAGAATATACTCACCCTATATATATATATATATATATATATATATATATATATATATATATATATATATATATATATATATATATATATATATATATATATATAGGGTGAGTATATTCTATAGCCGGCTATAGAATAGCTTATTCTGTAGCCACTTCTGTTTTGAATGAAATTTACAACAATTTGAATGAAATTTACGACATCATGTCCTTGACACATGTCGCATGACAAATTACAACATAAGTCTAGTAAAATACATCACAAATTTATCGTAAATCACTATAGTCAAATGTCATAAATTACGATAACACAGTTTTACGATAATTTTATCACGAATTTACGACAAATTGAAACAAATTTACGACATCAGCGTTCACACACGTTTTGAAAGAAGAACCATGGTAAAAGTGTAGTAAATCACGTAGCAAAATATCGTAAATCACTATACACAAATGTCGTAAATTACGATAGAGAAGCGGCTTCAGAATAAGCTATTCTATAGCCAGCTATGGAATAAGAGTTCCATATATATACACACTATACCCTGGGTACTGAATAAGCTATTCAGTACCCAAGCCAACCAACCGAGCCAACAAGCAACTGGGTTCAACCCAACCACGCACCCGCGTGCATGGAATTTGTTTTGGCACTCATTACCCCTTAATTGTAGGATCAGTTATTATAGAAAAGGATGCATGTGGCGTGCAAAAGTTTCCATTAAATACTACTCCTTAATTACGGGATCAATTACCATGGCAAGGAATTAGTGCACGGTAGCCTGCATATCACCGTATTATATCTTTCCTCTCGCTTCCATCATTCACGTGAGTTTCCTTTTTCTTTTCAATAGAGCTCCAAACATTAGCGTGCTCCCTAATGATCGACGCCATTGCCGCATCGCCGGTGACCATCTCGATCCGGCCTCCTCCACGCCCTTCCCAGACGCCGGTGCCAGGTACAGGCGAAGTCCATCGTATTCTTCCATATTTTACGATTTGATTTGCGGATGCAATTGTTGTAGCCTCTCTTCGTGTGTGTCCTTCGCCGGCGATCTTGACCAAGCGTCTGATCGGTGGTGTCCGGCTATCAATCTCCGCGCATGGGAGTTGAAGCATCACGACAGCTTGGAACAGTCGCCATGCAGGAGCGTCAATGCAGTTCGGAGCGACGGCTCGATCTATGAATGTAGTCATGAAGTAGCTAGGCGCGGAGGTGATGCTGGCCTGAGGATCTGAGAGGTACGCATCTCTATCGTGATCATGTCCATCAATCTATCGTGATCATGTACGTGTTTTTTCCAGTATACCTCTGAGCATTTTCTATTTTGCCATTCGTAAATTTTTTATTTTGCGGCATGCAGCTTGCAGACCTTGGTGCCAGATGATCGTAACCATAGTTAACTATTTTTTTTTCATATTCTGATCAACTAGCAAACTCACTCCTATTTTTTCATGTACGTGCAGATCAGAGGCCACATGATTTGATTTGATGTTTGCTAGTTGATTGACCATCGGCGGCCAATATGTATAGAACGTGATATGTAGGCATACCTTTTGGCACGAACCATTGTATATCTGGATCAGACGATGACAGCAAAATATTTAAATTTACTTGGTATTTATGACCAAGATTGTGTATTCAAATAGCAAACATTATTTTTTTCACAACGGCATATATGTGTGTCAGTTGTCATGGAATTGTAAAATGCAAATAGAAGATAATATAAGTTTGTGATTGGATGGACCCAATGCATAAAACCATTGTGTTTGAATTGTAAATTACAAGTTTTAATGACCACGCCAGAGCCCATCTTCTTGGTAATCAAATTGCTAATACAACCTGAGGTGCTGAGGATTTTATGATTTTGCATCACTCTTTTTATATTCCAAACTGCAAGTTTTTATGATCTGGACCTTCTTACGATTTACCATCTCCAATTTTATTATTCGAACCACAAGTTTTTATGCATTAAACTTACTAATCTTTATGTCTTAACCTGCTGGTATTTATGCTCTGAACAAGTTTTTGGTGCTCAAATTGCAAATACTACCTGACCTGCTGATGATATTACTCCTATATATGATCAGGTTGCAAGACAATCTTGCAAGTGTAACAAGAAAAACAAACCTTAAGAAAAAACACGGCACATATTATGATTTTAAATCACTACATTTTATGCCCCCAGCATGACACATACTATGATTTCAAATCATTTTTTACGCCTCAACCTGACACCTATTACAATTTTAAATCACTACTTTTTATGCCCCCAGCATGACACATATAATGGTTTCAAATCATTTTTTACGACTTAACCTGACACCTATTATGCTTCTAAATCACTACTTTTTATGCCTCACCATGACACATGTTATGATTTCAAATCATTTTTACGCCTCAACCTATCACACAATATGATTTTCAATCACTACTTTTTATGCTCCAAAATGGCACATACTACAATTCATGTTATCAACCGATGTTTTATGATCCATCCTATTTGATGGGATCCAAATTTGCTAGGTGGCCACAGCCACGTAATATCATGTGCAAAACCTACATAAACATTGTAATATTTTACAATTACATGAAACGGTTTTTACTCTCAAGTATTGTGACCATAAAACTAATAAAATGTAGTGTTACAAGAAAAGGATTTTACTCTCAACCAAGCTAACACCCTTATGATTTCACGTTAGATCATGCATAAAAAAGGCATTGACGACGCTTTACAATATAACATGCATGATGACTCCCTATATAACTATAAAATGTGTCACCTTGGAGAAAAATGAAATATGTGGTTAGGTTCCTTGTCATTTCGCGCATACCAAACTCAGGAAGGATGATGCATTTGTAAGTAATATAAGGTCAGTTGATCATGAGATATATGTGACATGACGATGTAGGCATCCAACCTCGCCATTCTTTTATGACCAAGATGTTCAGAGCCCTTGAATAACGTTTCTACTACATACCATCCATTAAATTTATGAGTTACGAAACAACTAGTTTTTATGTTGTAAGCCCCAACCAACCTTTCTTAGTCAGGCCATTATTTATGCTCGAATCACATGTTGTTTACTCATGACCATAAAAATTAAAGTTTGTAATGTGAATCTGACTCACATCGTAAACATTTGGTTCTGAAAAAATAATAATTGTCGTTTTGATAGTAAAAAATATTTTTTGGAAACACATTCAAGTATAACATGTCAGACACTAGAACGTAAAATCTTGAAGATTTTTACGCTTCTAATGAATTGGTCCTTTTTTATTTAAATATCACCTGGCACTAACATATCATTTCAAATTAAAGGTGTTTATGATTAGGATGAATAATATTTACAACCTTGGTTATAGAGTACATAGCGGTAAAGAAAAGAAAGAAAGGCTATAACGTGTAATACCAGCATCCTAGAGCATCAGCATAAACAATGTATTTTTTTATGGTCCTACCATAGTCCTGGCCGTCTGGGCAAACAACAAGCAGTGCTTCTGTTGAATACTTATGGTAGAAACGAATCAAAAAGGAATAAACTAATAGTAAATGGAAAGAGCTGATTGGGTGCCTTTGCACGCATGCATGCACAGCTGGATTTTTAATTAATGCACGCGCTAGTGTGATTTCCTTTGATACGCTTGCATGCAAATGAACCAGGCAGTGGGTGTGTGCGTGGTGGGAAGCCCGACTTGGCTGGTGCGCTAGTATGGCCCGGGTACTGAATAAGCTATTCAGTACCCTGGGTACCAAATAGCGCTGGCTCATATATATATATATATATATATATATATATATATATATATATATATATATATATATATATATATATATATATCAGTTAATATAGATTGAATTGACTCTACTAATTAATTTCACATGCCACAATATTTACCACACAGCTGACAGACAACAGAGCACATATTTAACTTTGTGAAACTAAGAAGAACCTAAGCAGGTGCAGTGGTGCACCATGTAAGGCACATTTTCAAAGTTAGCAATTCAGAACAACACATGCTGAATAAGAACCCATCTTTGGGAAAAAAAAATAACCACAATGGTACAGTACAACAGGATATGGCCATATTTAGAACAATTTTCAGAAACACTAGAGATTCTAGAGATTCTACACTACCACCTTATTCAACATAACGCTAGCACAAATAAGTTGCTTTGAGCAAGTATCAAGGAACTGTAACTCACGGCAAATCAGACACACATTCTTTTTTTTCCCTAACAGAAAATGAAATTAGCATATTTTCGATTGTGCCAATACTATACTGTATAAAGAAAATTCTACACACTGAAGCCCTAAAAGCAGAGGCTTTGCAACAAGCAAGGGAGGTCAACGAGTAGAGTTGTGTTGGATGATCTCATCGAGTTGAATAACTAAATACAGCGGCAAAGAATAGACCAGCCGGACAGGATTGGCGTTTGGAATCTTTGTTCTTCTGATGAAGCAAAAGCTGTTCGGCAGTTCAGTCAGATCGTCGATACCAGGTTATATTGTACATAAATAACCTGAGCATTGATCTCTGTTGAAACTTGCAGGTAAATGCGGCAACTATATGAACCATGTCTGCCTGTATAACTACTGGACAATCCCCTTCCATTTGGGGGACGACATCTCATCAGCAGGTGAATCAAACACATGAAGAACAGGAAACTGAATCGGCACTATCTATTTGGTTGGTACAATTGGAACAGCCTTCTTATAACTTATAACAAAATATTGAACGGCTGCTGAACTTGTGTGTGCCTTGGTTGGTCCGAATACAGAACAAAGCACATGGAGATGAGGACAAAGCGAGTTCTACAAGTTAACCAACCTGGCAATGGCGTTGTCTTGCGTGACGGCGTGTCCACCGAGCTTCTTGTCCCTCCGTGAGTTCTTGGCAAAGATCTACAGAAGAGAAGGCCACTGAGATATTGAGGCCGCCTTAGATCTGGAGAGAGGCGCGGCGGCATATGGAGAGAGAGAGAGAGAGGGCAAGCTCACCTAGACGACGAGCAGATGGTACGAGTTGATGCTCGCTTCGAGCGTTTCGGGGATTCGTTGGGGAGGCGGCAGTCCGTTCGTCGATGAGGAGGAGGCTGCGGCGTCATCGGGGAGGAGGAGGAGGCTGCGGCGTCGTCGGGGAGGAAGAGGAGGAGGCGGCGGCATCGTCGGGGAAGGAGGACGAACCGGTGGCCGCGGCGGCGCGGGGTTGGCGGCGGGCAGCGAGCGTCGCGAGGGCGAGATCGAGAGACGGCGAAGAGCGGCGGGGTTGCTCGCCATGAGTCCGAGGTCACGTTTTTTTTCCTGTCAAAACCGGCCATCAGGGCGATTTATCCCTGTCCACGGGCCTTCCAAAGGCTGAGGAATTCGGGCCGGGGTCAACTCCCACGTGGGCTGCAAGCCCTGGGTTTGGACGGGGGGATCCCCGCAGGGAAGTGGGCTGCCAAAGGAAGCCAAGAAGAAAAAAGGTTGCGTTAGCCGGTGTGGGCTGTACTTGGCCAAATGGAAGAGGGGGAAAGGCCGCTACTAGCCTCACTCGTGATTTCCAGAAGTTGGGCTGGCCTTTCTTTGGCAGCAAAGGGCCATGCGCCCGGGGCTGGATGCCCTTGCGGGGCCAATCCCTGCACACCCTCGGCCAAACCTATACGTAGCCCGCCCGATAAAAACGATTCGATAGAACAGTTTTAAGATTCGTGCTACTTATGCATCCAACGGTCATGCTCTTTTCTTCCTCCTCCGGCCTCCCCGACGGCAACGGCGACGCCGACGAGCCCGGCGAAGCCGGGTTAGCGCGGCGGAGGGTGGCGGCCGCGGATCCGGCGGCGGGAGCCGCCGGAGACGATGGAGGAGGGCGGAGCGAGGGCGTCTCGCCGGAGAATCCCTTAGTGCGCGGGGTTTGTACCCCCAAAATCACCTCCTTCTCTCTCCGGACTTAGAAAAGGGGCGGCAGGCCGGACCGGGGGTGGGCGGCACGATGTGGGCGGGCGGCGAGGCGGCGGGGACGCCGCCGGCCGCGGTGGTGGCCGCCGGCGGTGGGCGGCGTAGGGGCGGGGGCATCACTTCTCGCCGGATTAGCGCGGCGGCGGTCGAGGGCGGCGGCGGAGGCGGCGGGGACGCCGCCGGAGCCGGGCGGGAGGTGGAGGCGGCGGGGGCGAGCACGGCAACGAGGGCGGCGGCGGAGGCGAGCTGGGTCCGGCGGCGGCTAGAGGAAGAAGAAGCCCTGCGGGCCGTGGGCCGACGCGGAGCAGGCCGTGGGCTTGACCTAAACGAAGGATCCCGTCGGACGCCCTTCGGATAGGACGTCCCCACACCCTCACCCCGGATGCTCGCCCCCTGAGCTCAGTGCGCTGGTCTCGCCTGCCTTTGGAAGCCACAGGGAACCAACCCAGGGAAAGATTTGAAAATTCGAGAAAATGCAGGAAAATACAGAAAAAACGAAAATTGTGTGTTAAAGCTTTTGGTAAACTCAATAATGTGCACTAAAAATTCATGAAAAATACCAAACAATTCAGAATGTTTTTATAAGAAACAATACTCATAACAGGAGCCATAAACACAAGAATTTCACAGAAACTCTTTGTTCCATTAGTACATATATCCATGGTTTACAAGCAAGGTTCATAAAACAAATAAAAACTCAACCAAATCCCTGACTTTATGCCACCAGGCTACCAATAACACATGATTATTACATTGCTTGTCAAGACATCTCATGTAAGGAAGCGCTGCCAACTGAATTGCCTCACTTTACTTGCCGATCCTACCAAAGTTGTGAGTAGCAACTGCAACACCCCGGTAACAACGACCCAACACTATCCATGCAACAATTGGCTCTGCAATGTGAATTGACAAAAGTATTAGAAACAGAACAGCCAAAACCGATAGCTCCTAACATATACCATTCAAAGGATACTGAAAATTCAGAAAAATCCGTAAGAAACAGTATTTCTGAATATTTCTGAAATATTTAACAAGCACACAGTATGTATTCAAAATACTAGTTTTCTGAATATTTCTGTCCAGGAAATCCACCATATAGCATAAGGCACCACAACTAGCTCATAACTAGTTTACTGCAATCACCAATTAAGGAAAAACAATAAGGGATATGAGTTAATTATGACAAAACGAGACAACTAGCAGTATTCAGTATGGCACTGGTGATGGAATTGTATTGGACAATTGCACAAAAATAGCATGCGCAACAAGTAACAAATATAAGAGAAAGTATTCACACGTCTCCGCAGTGCAAGGCTGAAAGCTTTTCACCAGATACAATAACTGGATATGCCTATAACAACAACTGGACGACAGGCCCAGTCGATATAATACCACTACAATAAAGAAACATCGTTGCTACTGAACCCAAGTAATGTCATTTAGGAGCATTCAACAAAGAAAATTTAGGAGCTTTGCATATATTTCTTTCACAGATCGCATGCACCATTTTAGCAGGTGACAGGCTCACTCCATAGAATAACAATACAATCTAGCTAGCTCAGTTCACAGAAAATTGAGAACAATCAAGCAAAATTAGGAGCTTGTGTTGAAGCACTTGGTTGACGCATACCTCCTGGGCAAGTCGGCATGCTTGTCAGCAAAGCAGTAGTCCCAACGTCGTAGATGCGCTATACAGCAAGTCTCCCAGAACCTGCTAGCAAGAAACAAGTAAGCATTAGCATCTTCGATTGCTACTGAACCCAATTGATATGTCATTTTGAAAGCCCAAACAAATTTTATTTTCGATCATTGCAGACCATTTGAAGCTTCGCATCTGCCTTCTGCTTGTAATCATCTTGCTGAACTGAACTTTCAATGCTACTCCGATGACTTGTATATCTCTGAAATCAAATAATTCAGGTCAAATAATTTGAAGTGTGATGTCTATATGGCTACTCCTCACTTCCTCAGCACATAAGAAATACTCCAGGTCACATGCACTGACTCCCATCGGTAAATTCAAAGAAAGCCAAGTTTTTTCTTTTTTCTTTTTGATCAAACATACCTGTATTAAAGTTAAGGAAGGAGTACACAAATACGTACACAAACAGGTACGTTGTAGAAGGATACAGAGGACAGCTGTCCCAACCAATAAGCAAAAAGGCCCCTAACTAAACCAGAAGTTGCAAAGAAGCCCCCGGACCTTTTGCTCCACAGGAACGGCGAGATCCGCCGTCGCCAGCCCTCGCCGGCGCCAGCCGGACCCGCCGCCGCCACCATCCCAACGCTGGAAGAAGCCCCATCGCCACATGGCTTTGATTTGAGCCGGAACAAACACTCGCATAGCGAGATGCGCCAGAGCTGAACGCACCGTCGGCCGGGGCCGCGCCCCAGGCTTCCACCAGCTCGAACCTCTGCTCGCCGTCGATGCCGGAAGCCGCCGTGGGATCTCCGAGCTCGGTCCGACCTCCAACCGTCCGCCAACCCGCAGCCTCCTCCTCTTCCTCCCACATCCAAAAGGCCAGCCCCCTCCCCACCTCGGCGAACGCCAAGGTAGAAGAGGACCGACAGCCGACTCCTGTCCACGGACCCCCCGACTGGAGGCCCACCCCCACAAGCTCGCCGCCGGCGTCGGAGCGGAGCGCCAGCAGGGCACAGCCAAGCTCGGGGGGACTTATTCGGACCCGAGGCCATCGCCGCCGCAGCCTCGCCAATGACCGCCGAAACCCTAACCCTAGACGAAGGAAAACCTAAACTAGGACCTACACCGCCAGCCGGCGAGAGCACAGCGAGCTCCGCCACCTCCCGAAGCCCACAGGACCAACGGAGGCGGAGGAGATCGCCGGCTCCGCCGGCGGCGACCCGACGACCCTTTTCTCTCCCTTTCACCTGTAGCGAACACGAGAGGGTTCGAGGGGGGTTGTTTCTCTAGTCATGGGACATGGCAGAAAGCAATGTGTGTAGTCTGGCAGGTGCAGCCATGCTGAGTGATAAGCTGATTACTATGCGATAGTAAATATCATTCAGTTCGCATTCCCTTGATGCTTTGTATTCAGAAAAGGCACATCTCTAGAGCCTAAAACTCTCACAACGATGCAGTGGAAAGCAGAAAACAACGATTAAATTTCTGTCATAAGTCAAAGCATACAAATTTGATGAAGAACACTAAAATCTCAAAAGCAGCTCAGATCTCTGGAGACAAGGAAGTGAAAATTGAACCCACCGTGAGACTCATCCGGCGTAGCAATGGTCAGAGGGGCGGATCTGGAGCAAGAGAGACCAGATCTGGCCAGCAAGAACTTGATGAGGTACTGACTACGGCCGGCCGGCAAGAGAGAGAGAGAGAGCTCACACGACGCCTAGCGGAGGAGTTGCTGTGCATCCATGGGGAGGCGACCGAGGCGTTGCGCACGTCGACGGTGAGGCGAGATGCGTCGCTTGCCCCGACGAGATGGGGTGCGATGAAGCATAGCTCGTGTCGATGAACCGGCGGCGGAGGCGTCGCTCGCTCGGGTCGGGAGGCACTGGCCCTCGTCTCCCTCGTAGTTTCTCCTTCCTCATCGCAGGCGGACGGCGTCACGCTCGTCGCCGGAGGAGGCCGGAGTGCTGATGGAAGGAGGCGGAGTGGTGCGCATCGCCGGGAGGATGCCGGAGTGGCGAGCGTCGCCGGGAAGGAGGAGACGGCTGTGGCGTCGCTGTGAGAAAGCGGAGCGCGGCGTCGGGCAAGCGGGCGAGCGAGACGGGGAAGCGACGGGGCCAGCCGCCATGAGTCGGAGGGCGAGGGTTCCTCCCCTGTCGAAACCGGTCAAAACCGGGACCAAACTTCCCCCTGCTGTGGGCTCCCAAAGGCCGGCGCGCCCAGCCCCGGGCCGCTTCCCGCATGGGCGCCCAGCCCCGGGCGACGGCGGGGAACCCCGCGGGGAAGTGCGCTCCCAAAGGAGGCCTAAGAAAGTTTCGGCTAGAGGAATATTTCGAGCTTACGAAATATTCGATCATTTCTAGAAATTTTGAGAGAGCTCAAATTTGAAAGGATTTCAATTTGAGCTAAAAACAAGAAGCCATATAAATCCAAACAACATGAACATTTGGTGCTTTCTTTCCTTGAACAACTGACCACCTGTGACTTATGTGGTTTGGTGGCCAAGTCTGAGTTCCATGGCTCCATGCTGTGCCTGTGGGTGAACTTAGTGTAACTCTGCTGGTAAGGTCTATATTTGCCGAGCATGTCCATCTGGGTTGAAGTCCTAAACTTGGCACGGGTGCTCGCAGTTACGGCAAATTATTCTTTCAGTGAAAGGTGACGTCCCCATCAACAGAAGGGTGCCTGTGGTGACTTCATGAATCTTAAGATCAACTGGTCCAGAAATTTGGAGGTGTTCATAAGTGTAGGGTGTGTCTGCGTACGTCACTGCGTGCATTCATAGGGGTTAGTATGCATGCATATATATGAACGTACTGTGTTTTTTGTTTAAAAAAAAAGAGTTATGTGCGGTGGTTTGCACTGAGGGAAGCGATGAGGGAATACTGGTGTAGCCACCTGAACCGAGCTCATCAACTTGGGGCCGAGCTTGCCTATAATCTTGCTATGGATGCTGAATCAGGACGAAGCTTCCAACATAGATAGCGCTTCTACTATGGAGGACATGATTCGTCCACAGCCAAGCGGTGCATGGCAAGAGGGTGCCTTCCATATAGGTGTGTCTGTTGGTTTTCTACGTAATTATGCTGACCTGCTTGGCCAGATAAAAAATGTATAGATGCTGAGCCATATGCTAAACGAAAGAAACCGATCTTGTTGGTTGAGGATCAGAGAAGAAGGGTGTGGGTGCTGGGTCAGGCACAAAGCTGTACGTTGAGATACTGCCATCCGATACACGCTGGTTCAAAATCAACGTGGATGGAGTATTCTCAACAGAATTGAGGAAAGCCGGGATCGGAGTTGTGACGTTGTCATCCGTGTTGAGCATGGTGTGGCGCTACTCACTCCTGACGGGTCATTTTTTTATGTGTTATCTGTGGAGGAAAGGGAAGGCCTAGCTTGCATGTTTGAAGGGACTAAGATTTTGGCGGCACAGTGGATCAGGAAGTCTTTCAGTTAGTGGAACTGAAAGTGCCTAGTGTTCTTTTGCCGACAGTGTTTATTCTGGCATGTTAGCAGAGTGCATAATCGAGTTGCACATGAACTTGCATAGTTGGAGAACTCTCACTTAATTTTGACTTTCTACATATAATGCTTTGCATTTTTTACATGTAAATAAAAGATGAGGACATCACACCACCTGATACACTAAGCCGCCCCATGCACCAAGTTTCAATTCGTGACCAACTTAGCCTTCGAGTTCGATTCAGACTCTAGAAGCAACCTCCACTAAATCGGGTGCCTAGATCACATAGGCTCCATTTTAGATGTTTTACATATGAATGGAAAGCTACCAAGATAAAATTTCCAAATGGCATCGATTGGTCCCATGTCAAAATTCCATCTGAATCGATGACTCGGTGTCCAAAATCTGTTTCGGTGCTTCGTCACCTTTTTGTGCCGTGTATCGTGTCAGGGCCGATTAGGAGCACATCGATTCATGGGTGTTGCATGACCCTAGACTCTTTATTATCAGTAGCTGCCGCCACATTAGGGTTCCGGTTTTGTTGAGTTCTAGTTTTCTTCGAGAAACATACATTGTTCATGTACTTTTGGGGTTACTTTGGCTGCGTTGAATCAGGGCCTCTGTTCTTCTCTCTACTCGTCTGTGGCAATTAGTCCTTTTAACAAAGAGCTTCAACCTTCATCTACTTTTGTTCATCATTCATATTTGCAATTTCATATTGCAATTTTTATCGTTCTTTCTTGTCTTCTTCGATTCGCTTGCAGAAAAAGCCTTTTTGGTGAGGTCAAATCGAGTTGTACTTGGTTGATAACCATGGAGCAGCGGTGTAACAATTGTAGGGACTTGAATCCTTTGGATTAGAAGCCCGGATCACCAACCTTGATGCACCACCAAATCGAGTTTATCATACCTATAGAAAGATCAGGACTCCGGTCCTCATCAATAACCACCCATTAGATTTGATGCTTACCTTGTTGTTTTTGAACATTTTTACTGCACATTTGACACATGCTACATGCTTGTGTTATGGTAGGGGGCAGCGGGGGAGTGTGCAGTGGCTAGAGAGAGAGAGAGAGAGAGAGAGAGAGAGAGAGAGAGAGAGAGAGGGAGAGAGAGAGAGAGAGACTCCTTTTTTTGATTTGAATAAATCTGGTTATTTATTATCCCTTTATTTATAGAAGGGACACGACTTGGTAAACAAATAAACTCTTGACTGTATCCCTAAATTCGTAATATGACTCCACCACTCAGATTTAATCCTCAATTCTAATCAGATACGGCCTAGCCACCAGAGGAGGAGGCGCCTACTAGGCCATGTCTCCCCCTCCTGTCCGGCCTCCTCATGGCGCGGGTGCACCATGGGCTTACGACCCATCCATACCGGCTTGTAGGGCATAACAGTCTCCTGCTGGCATTGTGACATCAACTTCTGAGCAAGTTTTTCTATCCCGTTCTTACCGGAAAAACCGCCTGGAACCAAGATATCTGGTTACCGGATCAAAATTCAAATGACAAAATTTGAATAAAAAGGTTAAAATTTCTGGTAAACCGAACAAAAATTCCGGTAACCGGACAAAAATATCTGAAAACCAGTTTAGAGAGGAAAAATGGAAAAAAGTGCAAAAAAAAATGAAACAAAAAATAGGTAAAAACATTAGATGCAATTTGCAGAACCATGGTACAACAACACAAAAATACGATCGCTTGCTTGGTCAAAAAATTAAGGAAAGTTGCTGGTCGTCATTTTCTTTTTTTTTAATTCCTTTTTCAGCCTAGAAAACTTCCTTCATTTTTTTGACCCATCAAATGATCGAGTTTTGTGTTCTTGTAACACCATTGCGCTGCAAATTTCATCTAATTATTTTACATATTTTTATTTCAATTTGTTTTTTTCAAATTATTAATGTTTTATATTTGTATACAAAAACCGGAGAACTGGGTAAACCGGACCGGATACCGCGGTTTTGTAAACCCTGCCTGTCAGTGCAGCCTAAGGCGTTCGACAAAACGCTTCTATAAATGCCAAACCTGTCATGCTGCACTTCTGCTGTGCAACCGAATAAAGTCACCCGTTGTAATGTGGAAATGACCAGTAGAAATGCCAATTACCAATGGTGAAGTGCGAGGAGGATGTCAAAGAGGATGTCACCAAAAAGGATGTGACATCGTAGACGTGCTGGACCCCATGTGTATTCTAGTTTGGGTTTTCACTAAGAGAATACCCTAATGTTCTGAGGAAAACATAAGAGCAGCAATGTGAGGAGATGGGAAAAGATTGTCCAGCCTGACCCCAAGGATGCCAAGTACCAACAGTGGATTGGTTTTTAAAAAATAAAGTACCAACAGTGAATCGATCAGCAGCATGGCCCGGATGTTCCGTCCACCCAGAAACAACATGATAGTTTGGATAATTGATTTTTTCAACCACACAAGTACGTCATTCATGACCAACCATTTCACTAAGAGAAAGGGGAACCTACGTACACAACATTGGTAGGAAAGTCAAAGAAACTCACTTCCATTGGCACCCGACATGCCGTAGGGTTTCCATCCATATTGATAAGCGAGAGTTCGTGTTTGGTCTTTCAATACCTCGGTAAGGTAGGACCAGCGTAGTGCTCTTGTGCGCGACCTAAAATTGAAAAGTTCCTTTTCTTTGGACAACAAGGGATTATTGATAGATAAGCTGCATTATCTTGCGCGTTAGACCCATACAGCTTACAAAGACAGAGATTGGACTACAATATAATGACGATTGATCGATGGAACTTAAGAGAGATATATATAGATTCATGCGTCACCCATACATATCATCCATTACTAAATTTAGGTGCTTGCACTAAATAAATAAGAAAAACCAGTAGTGCCAATGCACGTGTGCACTTAGGTACAGCCAACGAAAGTCAAACATGTATTTGCATTGCCTCACCTTGTATCAACGTATTATTAGCTAGTTTATTTCCCTCTCAGTAACATGCATTGAATGACACTTTCACATGAGCATCTGTTTTGGCTGAAATTTTCTTGTGAATGACGACATCACACATTTTTTTTATCGATTACTGTTTTATCATAATTGTTTTGGTTTTTTGAAGGCTGAAAGCATAAATTGCTACGTTTTGGTTATTTTGTAAAGAAGATAAATGTGATTACATGCGTTAAAAATATATTAGAATTGCAATAATAATCTTATTCACCAAATCAAATTCCAATGCGGATTCATGTTAGATGTCACATTTGAGCTATTGAATTCATGTACACGTACATATGCATTCGCATTAGATTATACTGGTTGTCAGTGCTAACAGCGTCGGAATGATGAAAGTCACATATGTGGCTTATCATTGCAGTAGCAGGACCACGCGCTGCTGCATTATATATGTGTCTATATAGACGTTGGCGAAAAATTGCATTACAACCTGTACCCTTACGTGATCTTATCTTCAAAAATTCAGGGCATCAACACAATCAGCAAGTGGCATTCAAATACATAGTACACGCCAAAGGAGTCGGCACTGAAATACGATCAGTTTTTAGTACATGGCAACGAAGGATTTGACATATCTATACACTTCATATACAACAAAGCTCGCGAACCATGTGCAAGGGACATTTGGTTTATAAAAGTTGGGCACGGCACAGGAGGGAGGTTGGTCCCTGCTTTTCTTCTATCCGTATAAATGATGCTTATTCATTTGGCTCTCCCGGTCGTTGGCTCCTTGCCACTGCACTCTTTCTTGGACCAGGGACATTATTCAATGTTGTGCTCAACGTGAGATTTTGGTTGATTATATGCGTACGAAGATAATACTCTTATACGATAAGAAGCACATAGTACACCGTTACTATTTCCACTAGTATCCATAAAGGACAATGATGCGGTTATCTGTAGAATTATTCATATATACATCTTTCTTGACTTCCTTTCTTATTCTACCAGACCATTGACTTATCTCACCGTCAGTGGAATATAAATGATGCTTATTCCTTTCGTGCAAACTCAACCACTTGGTTATGACGCATGATGTGCTGTGGCCTGTGGGTGATGTGTACCGAAGGTGTCATTTTTTTTTTTTTTTTTTTGCGAGGGATACCGAAGGTGTCATTGAGGTTTAGGAGTCGGCATGCCTGTTCCATGCACGGTGAGGCATCATACAATGAAAAATAACCTCCCGAGGCAACGAACTCGGGAACGCACTGGACCTGATTTTTTTTTTTCTTTTTTGGCTTGCTCATTGTAAACGGGTCAGCACCCCATTGTCCAGAAGTGAGAAGTTGTCTTTGCATAAAGGAAAGAAGTGTTGTGAGAGCTTTACAATATCTCACCTTGACTAGACCTGATATATTATTTGCAATAATAAGCTTTGTCCATTTTTTTCCGAGGCAGACACTTTCATTAAGTAAGCTGATTATGAGTTTAATCCAGCCCCGCCCAGTCCAGCTTTACCCAGCCAGCCCATCACCCATGTATTTCCCGTTCTCCAAGTATAAGCTGTTGCCTGTTTCACTTGACGATCGGAACGACAACACCTTGTCGGCGTGAGTACAGCGGTTTTTGGCAGCGGAAGGCTGATTGCGGCGTGTCGGCGTCACTGACTGGATGCTCGCGGCCAGGACTTGTAGGGTTTCGTTGTCATTTCGCTGTTGTTAGGGGGCTGCAGTCGGCAACTTCGTCAATTAGAGAATGCGGATACGTGGGTTGGTTAGGTCGGATTTAGTATATTAATCAGCTTCACTAAATAAGTGTCTACCTTGTGATTCGTGCTATTTCTAAAAAAATGTAATTTTAGAATATTTTTCAATCCCGTCTTCAGTCCTCAAATATTTGATCCAGTTTGTTAATATCCACTCCGTTCGTACTCCAGTTACGATGTTATCAAGTGGTCACGCTCCTAGGGTTACAACACTAGAGACGAGGGGCATAAGAGGAGGAATCTTGTGAATTCTGATAACGTATCCACTGGACCACCGCTCACATGCAGACCCTCTTTCTCTGGCTCAACACGACCACCTAAAAATATTTGGCCACCCCCGCCACACGTTTGGTGAGGGTTCTTTGAACTTTCCACAAGGTAGCTCTCATGGATATCTATATATAGATGCTAGCAGGCACGCAGCATTCCATCGGTGCTATTGAGTAGAGTACTCTGACTGCTGCTAGTCACCTTACATTCTGTGAGGGAAGCACACGCGGAGACAGAGGTAGCGATGTTAGGTTCCACACTTCCCAGTACAGAAGATTTCAAAAAAACAGTTCCCAGTTTGGTCGATGGTGGAACCATCGCCGCCGCGGTGCTCGCCGTTCTACTGGTGGCGCTGAGCACGTTAGGCCGTCGTGGATGCCGCCATCCAGCGGTTCGCTTCTTCGTGTGGGGCGCCTCCATGGTGTTTCTCCCACTCACGTCCCTTATCATCTCCGCCCTGCTGGAGAGGAACAAGGATAGCAGCTGCCGTGGCTCGTCAACGCCCAAGGAGTGCAAACCGGATGCCCAAAATATGTGGACCGTCCTCCTATGGGTTGTGCTCGTCCTCGCCATCAAGTGCAACGCCGATATGGCGGCTATTGCTGTCAGCACCGCCGCGACGTCGCCTGCCGGCGGCGACGTGGGCATCGACGGCCAGAGGATCAAGCCCACCGTCGAGCACCTCGCCAAGTACGCCTGGGTGACCTGCCTCATCTGGCTCTGCCTCCCCATGGTGGGGTGGGTGGGTCCTTTGAACCGAGCCGTCTTCGTCGCGTTCAGCCTGCTCGGCCCCGCCAAGGCGGCGATCAAGCTGGCCGCCTTCTGGAGGGCAAACGACACGTTCGCCGTGTCCAAGAACGCGAGGCTTATCGCTGGCTACATGCAGCAGCTCGTCACAGACGGCGATGACGGCCAGGAGCCAGTGCCCCGCTACATAGTAATGGGAGAGAAAAAGAAGCACGTCGAGGAGAACCCTCTGGGTTACCGCATCAAGCACGACGTCCTGAATGACAGGTTGAGCGACCTTGTCACACTGGACCGCGTGTGGCGGCTGGCGGAACACGGCGACGGAATCCTCGCGGAGCGCCGGGAGCTCAGAGACCTCTGCCTCTCCTACTCTCTGTTCAAGATCCTGCGTCGGCGACTGACAGGGTACCCCCTGGCAGACGCTGGGTCCGGCGAGGCGCTGGAGTTCGTGCTCAGAGGCATGGACGGCGTCGGCGCCGGCGGTGCGGCCAACGCTGACCGGCTGTTCCGTGTCCTCGTCGACGAGCTCTGGTTTGCAAGTGATTTCTACTACTCACCCATCCCGCTGTGCTCCTTCGGCGGGTGGTGCGCCATTCTCAACCACCTTTGCTCGCTCCTCATCATCGCCGGGGCCGGGGCCGTGGGAGGGATTTTCCTCAATCAGGGTGTGGTACCCACCATACCATACTACGTCATTACGTTCTCACTCCTGCTTGTCCTCGCGCTCGTCGAGGCATGGGAGATCGTCGCCGGCGTCTGCTCCAACTGGACAAAGATGTCCTTGCTGGGTCACTACATTAGGCACCAGTCGGCGTGGCGCCGATCCAGTCGCGTCCACAGGGCGCTTGCCGCCGTGCTTCGGCTCAGGCCGGCGATGCGGTGGGGCGACAAGATCGGGCAGAACTCGGTGCTGGAGCCCCGCCGGTTCCGTAGGTGGACCGGGTTTCTCTCCGAGAAACTCTACGGGCCCTCGGGTCTGATGACGTCCATCGACGTCTCGCCGGCCGTGAAGGACGCGGTGCTCAGGTCACTGCTGAGCAGCTACGGCGGAAGTTTGAGCAAAGGCGGTAGCGCCGCGGCACGGCGAGTTGGCGGCAAGGTCGACTGGGCGCGTTACGGTTCCAAGACGTGGAATGATGACGGAGTCAGCAACACGGAGCTCATCCTCATGTGGCACGTCGGCACGAGGCTCTTCGAGATGAAGTCGACGTCGGCCTCCGTTGACATGATCGCCGCCAGCCACCTGTCTTACTACTGCGCCTATCTGGTGGCGGCGGCGCCGGAGCTGCTGCCGGACAGCGCCGCGTGGACCAAGAAACGGTACGAGGAGGTGTCCAAGGACGTCCGCGCGGCTCTTGAGGGGGACGCTGGTGACGGCCGCAGCGAATCAACGGAGAATAGGTACGAGAGGTTGGTGGTGGAGCTGAGCAAGGACTCGCAGGACATGGTGCTGCGTCGTAGCGCGGAGATTGCCCGGCACCTGGTGAAGAAGTACGCCGAGGACGAAGCCTCTGCGTGCCGGATCCTTGCCGACTTCTGGTCTGAGATGCTGCTCTACGTCGCGCCGTCAGAGAACGTCAAGGGCCACGTCCAGGCCATGGCGCGCGGGGGCGAGTTCCTCACGCTCGTCTGGGCGCTGCTCCTCCACGCCGGCGTCACCACCAGGCCGGAGGCTCCAGGCGCTGCTATCGTGTAGACTATCAGAGACTCAAGTTTATTTACTACTATCGTGTACTAGTCAAGTTTCTTTGCTTTTCCTTGCACGCATATCTTGCCTGCTTCATACTAGAATGTATTTTTTCTAAGAACATTTGTACTCATTTTGGTTGTGTATTGAACTATGAAACTCCGATATGTAGTTTTCCATTTCACCGATCATATATATTATATCTATGAGAAAATTCATTCTACTCCCAGGTGTAGCTACTCCTAGATCTTTGTTTTGAAACCCTCTCACTGTTGGCAGTCGTTATTAACCAAGTTTTACCGCCAACTTGATGAGAATGAAGCTCACATAAGGAAATAAATACAAGATGAGTATCTTATATTAATGCATCTCCATGAGTTTCTGTGATTTTTTATTTACAGAGATTATTTTAAAGTAAAATCACCAGAAAATAGAGAAACAACCCACCGGCCAGCCAGCTCACTTTGGCCGGCCGGGCAAGACTGGTCCCCCGTGAGGCTGGGAAAGCCTAAGCTGCCACAGGCCTTCCACAACAACATTATAAATTTAAGGCAGAAAATTGACATACTTAGCAGTGGCCCAAGAATCTAGCCCAACTTGACCCACAAGGTGTTCAATTGACGACACCTTCCCACAACCGCCTTGGATAAGCAATCAGAAAAGCATCCAGAAGGAAGGAAGTGCAATGTCATCACAATGCATGGATGGTCGATTGGCCACCCCCTGGCTGGCCGGCCGACCGAAATTGCCGGGCAATTTTCTCCCACTGACTCCAGAATTTACAAGTACCCCCCCAAAAAAAACCACCACCACCATATTTGACTATAAAAATTGCAGAATTTAGAGATGGTGAAGAGGAGAAAAGATCAAGCAGTAAAGCTCTATCCAAATATTAGTCGAGTAGGGAGCGAATAAGAGACAAGAGTGCAGGGGAGGAGCCAGAGATGTTGGCCCCTTTTCCACCTTGTGCCTCGGTCATGTGCTGCCTCTGGGAGTAGTTGTTGAGATCTTAATTATGGCCGGGTAACATGTGATACTACTATTTGAGTAATAAAGTGATAATTTGTTCCTTAATTAGTTTATTTTCTGAATTCAGGTGTTTAGTAAATACTTATTGTTTGACATGCATTTTAGCTTATGATATCATGCTAGAAATAGTGCTAAGTGTGAGAGTGGTGATTAGACTTAGTACTATCTATACTGAATTGCTCTTAACGTCCATGGAATGATGTGAGTCACTGTAATATGGGTGGTGACAGCCCTGTAGGTCTCTGTAATACGCAAACCCTAAACTATTAGCATCTTCGAAGACTGAGCCAGCATAACGTCTCGCTGTCAACGGCCACGTCGCCTATCGCTCAAAGAGTCAAATCCATGACCTTAGGTGCTACTACTAGGCTACATGCCCTTTCGCTCAGAAATTATTTATTGAAACACCATGCAACATAAAATATTTTTAAAATGTTATGTGGATGGGTAGTGTCCAGCCTACGCAGTTGTGCTGGCCATGATGTCTAGTTATAATAACGGAATAATTTACCTTATGCCATTGCAAATGTCCCTATTATGGTATATGCCACTGTCAGTGACTCAGGTGTGCCCCACCTGTCATGGACACAACAATGGCAAATATGACATTGCAAATTTCTTCAATGGAAAATACAAAATAAAACCGTAACTGGTAAATGAATGTGATATCATGCACTTCACACAATTTCAGCTGAAACAGATACTGCTTGTGAACGTGGCATTCAACACCTGCAGGCGAGAGGAAAACTAATTATACGGTAATACAGGTGAGCAAATGTTGTTACATGTTTGACTTTCATACATTTAATGGGATATCATTGGCTGTACCTAAGTGCACGCGTGCATCATCACTATTGGTTATCTTACTTATTTGGTTCAAGAACCTAAATTTAGTAATGGATGACATGCATGGGTGATGCATGAATCTGTATATATCTTCAGTTCCATCAACGTCTGACTCATAGGCATTGTTGGCCATTATATTCTAGTCCAATCTTGTCTTGTGTATAGGGCTCACGCACAAGATAATGCAGCTCATCTATCAAGAACCCCTTGTTGTCCAAAAAACAATTGTGATAATACCTGAGAACTTGTACCATTTACGTGAACTTATGTTCAAATTCAGAGCATCAAGGCAATCAGCAAGTGGCATGGAAATACAATCAGTTTTGAGTACATGGCAACGAAGGATTTGACATGTCTATACACTTCATATATAACAAAAACTCGTGAACCATGTGCAAGGGACAATATTTACAAAAGTTGGGCACAGGAGAGAGGTTGGTTCCGGGTTTTGTTCTATCAATGACGATAGCTCTCCTGGTCATTGCCACCGCACTCTTTGTTGGACCAGGGACATTTTCAATGTTGTGCTCAAGATCAGATTTTTGGTTGATTATTATACGCGTACACAGATGATACTCTTATGGTAAGAAGCACCTACACTGTTACTAGTGCAACTAGTATCTATAAACAAGGACAATGGTGCAACTAGTATCCACATGTGGAATTATACGTAAATCTTTCTTGACTTCATTTCCTATTCTACCAGTCCATTGACTTATTTCATTGTCAGAGGAATATAAAAATGCTTATTCATTTTGTGCAAAGTCCACAACTTGGTTTTGCCGCATGATGTGCTCTGGGTGATTTCTATTGATGGTGTCGTTGAAGTTAGGATAGTCGGCATGCCTCTTCAACCGGCGATGAGGCATTGTCATACGATGGAAAATAAACTTCAGAGTTCTTCTATCAAAGATGATGCCTTATGGACTAGAGATAGGGGCCAAACAAGCGAAGGGGGTGACAGTGATTTGTGAAAGATATAGGTTGCCAATGACTAGAGGGTTTCTACTTTTGCATCAAGTCATGAATGAATTCATTACGGTCATAGGTTAACAGCCTTCATAATAACGAGGTAAGTAAGCATCCTACATAACGCATGTAATACTGTGCCTAATAAAAGACATGCTCGTCAAAGAAAATGAGAGAGAGAGAGAGAGAGAGAGAGAGAGAGAGAGAGAGAGAGAGAGAGAGAGAGAGAGAGAGAGAGAGAGAGAGAGAGAGAGAGAGAGAGAGAGAGAGAATTAATTGTGATATTGTGCTCGTGCACCAGCACTAATCAGGGCATAATTTACAACTGAAATCTATAGTAACTATTTGAAAGTGAAGATGTGTGGAACGGAAAAGTATACTAGTTGTACTCTCTATAGTAAAACCTTGCACTAATTTCAGCAAGTATGATGTGTGGAACGGAAATGTATGTCTCTTTGACTTCCATATTTTACTGATGAGATATTGGTTTTATCTAAACGTTCAGATGCTTTCGCAACATGCATATCACGGTCAAGCCAGTTTACAGAATGATAGTACAGGTGCAGTAAACAATATGTGAGACTAATGCAGTTCAACTTGTGCCCGCGAATGAATCTTCAAATGCATGCCATTGATAAAATAAGCAAGTGGCATTGAACCACGATCAATTTTCAATACATGACAAGAGAACTACGGAAGTGACGGGAGTGTAGACCTCGTGTATCGACAAGACTGACTGAGCCGACTACCCAAATAAAGGGTGGACTGGACCATCTTCTAGACAAAACAAAGAAGGATGTACTATAGAACAAAGTTTAGTCATGCAGTTTGGCTGGTAATATACAACATATTAGGAATCTTATCATATAACGATGACCCCAAGGATCAATAAGGTGGTCAGGGACCTCTAGATCCGCGACTAGGCACAATACCAACTCATCTCAAATGCAATAGAATCCATGACACGGGACGCAGGGTATTACCTCTTTTCGAGAGTCTGAACGTGTCTAAATTGATTTCTTGTGTCACTATCGTACTCTTGGTTGTTTTTTCTTTTTTTGCAGCACACATAAAATATATTGCCGACCAAATATCCTCCTCCAAGCTGTGAAGCTTGGCAGCCGAGATAAGAAAACTTGCACGCTGAAGGAGTTGACTTTCCTATCTTAAAGCAAGAAGTACTTGACTTGTTCCCTTGAAGCTCTCCTCTTAGAAGGCACTTTGAACTTTTCTTGGGATCTCTCTATATATATTCACGTACGTGGTCAGTCCATGTACTACTTAGAATACTACTGATCTCTGTTGGTGTGGGAGTAGTGTAGAGACATGGAGCTTTGGGGTGTAGAAGTGTCCAGTGACGATTTAGTTAATGCGGAGGTCCTCGCCGCCGCCGTGCTGTCCGTGTTGCTGGTGGCGCTCGGCACGTACGGCCGGCGGCGCTGCTGCCACCCGGTGGTCCGCTTGGTCGTGTTGGGCGCCTCGACCTTGTATCTTCTGCTCACCTCCTCCATCATCTCCACCGTGAAGAGCAAGAGCACGGAGCCCGAGTGCAGCGGCTCCAACTCCATGCATGCCGCCGGCAAGAACAGGGTCGACGACGCCAGGAACATGTGGACCCTCCTCCTGTGGTTTGTCCTCATCCTCATCATCAAGGGCAACGCTGACATGGCGGCCGCTGCGGCCGGCTCCACTTCAGCCTTGCCGGCTTTCGGAGACGTCAGCATCGACGGCCAGAGGATCAGCCCCTCCGTTGGCCACCTCTTTCAGTACGCCTGGCTAGCATACCTCATCTGGGTCTGCTTTCCCCAAGCAGGATGGATGGACATACCTATCCTGGACAGATCAATCTTCATCGCATTCTGCGGGCTGGGCCTCGTCAGCACGGTGCTCAAACTGGCAGCCTCCTGCAGCGCGAGCAACTCGTTCGCTCTGGGCAAGAATGCGCGGCTTATCGCCGGCTACATGGCGCAGCTCGTCGCCGACGACAAGAAGAACGACAATGAAGATCACCAGGAGCAACAAGTGCCTCGTTACATAGTGATGGGAGAGAGGAAGAAGTATGTGGAGAAGAACCCTCAAGGGTACCGCGTGAAGCCGGACGTCCTGGCGGACAAGCACAGTGGCCTCGTCACGCTGAACCGCGTGTGGCGGCTGGCGGAGGACGGCGACGGCCTCCTCACCGAGCACCGGGACCTCTGCCTCTCCTACTCTCTCTTCAAGATCCTACGGCGGCGGCTGTCAGGGTACCCCCTGGCCGACGCTGGATCTGGTGAGTCGCTCGAGTTCGTGCTCAGGGGCATGGACAGCGTCGGCGCAGCCGTCGACAGCGACCGTGTGTTCCGTGTCCTCGTTGATGAGCTCTGGTTTACAAGCGACTTCTACTACTCTCCTATCCCGCTGTGCACTCTCAGCTGGTGGTGTGCCGCTCTCAACTGCCTCTGCTCCGTCCTGATCATCGTCGGAGCTGTCGCAGTGGGTTGGATTTACGTCGACAAAAAGGTGGTCAACACCCTGCCATACTACGTAATCACGTTCTCCCTCCTGCTAGCCGTCGTTCTCGTCGAGGCGTGGGAGATCGTCGCCGGCGTCTGCTCCAACTGGAACAAGATGGCCCTGCTCGGTCACTACCTCAGGCACGAGTCGGCGTGGCGCCGGTACAGCTGCGTCCACGCAGTGCTCGCCGCGGTGCTGCGGCTCAGGCCGGCCAGGCGGTGGCGCGACAAGATCGGGCAGAACTCCGTGCTGGAGCCTCGACGGTTTCTCAAGCGGTCCGGGCTTCTCTCAGAGAAACTCTACGGTCGCGCAGGGCTCATGAGGTCTGTCCCGGTGTCACCTTCCGTTAAGGACGCCGTGCTCGGGTCGCTGTTGAGCAGCTTCGGGAGGCTAAGCAAAGGCAGCGGAGCCGCGGCGGCGCGGCGAGTCGGCGGCAAGATCGACTGGGCGTTGTACGGTTCCAAGACGTGGAGCCGCGACGGAGGCAGCAACACCGAACTGATCCTCATGTGGCACGTCGCCACGAGGCTCTTCGAGATGAAGTCGACGTCGACCTCGCCCGACATGATCGCCGCCAGGCACCTCTCTTACTACTGCGCGTACCTGGTGGCGGCGGCGCCGGAGCTTCTGCCGGACTGCTCCGCGTGGACTCAGGAACGCTACAAGAAGGTGTCCAAGGACGTGCTTGCGGCGCTCGGGAAGAACGGGCACCGCACCGAGTCGACGCCGGAGAGGTACGAGCGACTGGTGGCGGCGCTGAGCGCGGACTCGCGGGACATGGTGCTGCGGCGGGGCGCGGAGATTGGGCGGCACCTCGTGAAGGAGTACGCTGAGGACGAGGCCTCGGCGTGCCGGATCCTAGCGGACTTCTGGTCGGAGATGTTGCTCTACGTGGCGCCGTCGGAGAACGTCAAGTTCCACGTCCAGGCCATGGAGCGCGGAGGCGAGTTCGTCACGCTCGTCTGGGCGCTGCTCCTCCACGCCGGCGTCACCACCAGGCCAGAGGCTCCTGGCGCTGCTATGGTGTAGCATATCAGTCAGCGACCCTAGTCTATTGTTTCTTTGACTTTCCTTCCACGCATATCTCTAATCTGTTTGTCCACAACAAAGTTTGGCTCAAAACTACAATGCATTTCTTCTTAGAACGTTTGTACGCATGTGGGTTACTTGTGTATCATTTATTGATTCTTAAGTATTTGTGAAAAGAAAACAATCACTAAACCTTGATTTGGGAGTGTTTCTAAAACACTTTTGATAGTAATATAAACCTGTCTCCTTAAATAATTCTTAAGTAGTACTAGTAAAAATGCACGTGCGCCACGCACCTGATTAAAAAAATACATCACTTGGTAGGTCCACGAGAATTATAAACAACACTGGTTCAAAAAAAAGAATTATAAACAACATGACTACATGTTCTTTTTAAACTTTATTAATTTAGAAAGAATCACGAAAGGCCACTTCAAACTTTCAAAGGTATAACACACTCGTGCAAAAACAATTTTTTGGAACAACACACTCGTGCCATTAATCACCAGCCATACGGATATCATTTCACTCATGTATGTCATGGAGAGGTGATTACACAAGGAGTTTGAATTGAAAAATGGAAAGCAGTCATAAGGATATCATTTCACTCGTTTCGTGGAGAGGTGATTACACAAGGAGTTTGAATTGAAGAATGGAAAGCATGACCGAGTTGCATGGAGATGTGGAAGGAAAAGAGAAAGAAAAGGATCATGAAACCAAAACTGGAGAGCATCACGAAAAGTCAAATTTTTGGCCTAAAATAAATACATGGTTGTTAGTTGGTTACAAAAATTTAATAATCGAACGGAAATAAGTCAAAACTGACCTACGCGATGCTGTTGGACGCGCTCGATGCGCTCGTCCAGGGCGCGGCGGCCTCGACGGCGGCACGCGGATCCGTGGTGGGCTATGGTTGGGGAGGGCGGGGGAGAGGATGGGAGCCGGGAGGGAAGGCGGGCGGGCGAGAGGCGGCACATCGCCATCGCCGTCGTCGTCCTCCCGTCCCAGATAAATTTGAGAAACAATGAGGCCGGAAGAGGAATGGAAAGGAATCAAGATTCAAGAGGAGGAAGGAAACTGGGGAGAAAAATCCGGACGGCACGGCGGGCGGGTAGACTTCATCATCCGTGAAAAAAGTAAATCCCGCATCATCCGTTTTGGCCTGCAAATGACATTGGCGTCACGCTATGTTGGTGGGCCCGCTGGCAGAATTTGTTATGGCAAGATCCGACGGTATTTGCTTTGGGTTCTATTTAGATCAACGGTTGATATTCAGGTGGGTATAATCTGGCAGGTCAAAATCATTTTCCTCCAAACTGGTTCTTTAGAGGTTTAGAAGATGGCCAGCGCTAATAGCGCGGCTAGGCTTGTTACACTATTTTGTTAGTATCTTAAGTGTTTCTTGTTTTATATACAATAAAATGATTTTATTAAAACTGAACGTTATTGCCAAGAAAGCTGCAACCATCATGAACTTTACTCCAAAATTGTAGCCAAACAAAACATCGTAATCCCATAGAAGCAAGAGTGATGTACGGAACACATAAACAAAAAAGAACATTATTTATCTTATCTCAATTTGTGATCCAATGTGGCTGGATCAATGGACTTTGCAAATTATATTGACGAAAGAAGCTATAAATTTTAATTTTATATACTTTTATTTGAAGAATTACACATTATGATAGTTTGTTTCATGATAAATCTAATGGATATTTTTTACAGTATCAATCTTTTATGACTTTTTTGCTATTCATAGTCAAAGTTACAAATGTTTGATTTTGATCAAACCCATACATACTTATGGATTAAAATTGAGTGAGTACAATGACTGTCAAGAAGTAAATCCTTGCCAACGTTGCCGTACCTAAAAGCTCACAGGCATATGGAAGGCTTCCATTTCTGTCAGCAGTCGGTAAGCCACGGTCTAATGAAAGGCGACGTCATGTATGCATGTTTGCCCACGGATTCCTTCCCCTTGGTGTCTCAAGTGCTGGCTGTCTCGTCGAGCAATACAACTCTCTCATCTCTCGGTCCTGCTACAGTTGAGAGAGGCGGAAAAAAATCATAGGCCTATGGTCTTTCCCGCCTCTGATAGCCCACGGGGTGTCGGAAAGTGCCGGAGACCATGGTGTTCTCAATGTCTGGCAAGGTTGTATTTTAGATCCTAGTTTGTCTAGAGTTAGGTTTCAGGGTGTGGCGTTGCCGTCGGAGTCACCGTGGAATAAGTCCTCTATGGCTTTTGCTCACCTTGTTTGTACTCCAGTCCGGTGCCAAAGGCAAGCTTATGGAGGTGGGGCTATGGAGGCAGTACAGGAGTGGGTGATGCTGGCCTTTTGCTTTAAGGATGTAGAGAAGGTTGTGGTATTCACTGCCAAAAGGGAGATGGATCAAGCTCAAGCTTCTCTGGGTGGTGGTCGACGTTGATGGCAAGCTCAAATCCAAGGTCAGGGGAGCCCGGGACGTGTCTCCAACCGATGGTTGTTTAGCGATGGCTGTCTTTTGTGGCTCAATTCAAAACCAAGGTGCGATGGGGTTCTTCTTGATGGTCCGGTGGCATCTGGATGCATGTGGTTTCTCTCGATGTCTGATTTGGTTTCGAACCTATATTGCTTCGGTTTTGATGTGGGGCGGCGACGTTCTCTAGCAAGCACGGCAAACACAGAGGATAGGGACTTTTTGTGCTTTTTGTTTTCTTTAGGATTTTCTATGTAAGTTATTGGGTATAAAAGTCCTCTATGGCTTTTGCTCGCCTCGTTTGTACTCTGGTCCGGTGCTAAAGGCAAGCTTGTGGAGGTGGGGCTATGGAGGCAGTACAGGAGTGGGGGATGCTGGCCTTTTGCTTTAAGGATGTAGAGAAGGTTGTGGTATTCACGGCCAAAAGGGAGATGGATCGAGCTCGAGCTTCTCTGGGTGGTGGTCGACGTTGATGGCAAGCTCAAATCCAAGGTCAGGGGAGCCCGGGACGTGCCCCCAACCGATGGTTGTTTAGCGATGGCTTCATCGTCTCGTCCTTCGGGACAGGTGTCTTTTGCAGCTCAATTCAAAGCCAAGGTGCGATGGGGTTCTTCTTGATGGTCCGGTGGCATCTGGATGCATGTGGTTTCTCTCTATGTCTGATTTGGTTTCGAACCTATATTGCTTCGGTTTTGATGTGGGGTGGCGACGTTCTCTAGCAAGCACGGCAAACACAGAGGATAGGGACTTTTTTGTGCCTTTTGTTTTTTTAGGGGTTTCACGGTAAGTTGGGTGTAAAAGATGTTTTTTGTCCTTTTAATACGTATATGTACATGTCTATGTATTTTTTGTTTATCTCTTAATACAAACATAAATTATCAAAAGAAAAGGTACTGGCACTATAAAATTTGCAGCCGAACCCTTATCCTAGAATCAGGTGGGCATGCATTTCTCCACGAACTTTCTTCTAGTTTTTTCCTTGTATCTATGTGACTATATATGATAAATATTCAAGTGAGAGCAAATGCAAGGTTAGGACGTTAGAGGGCACCAGCAATATAGTTTCGAACCGAATTAGCAGAGTTCGTTTCGGTTTTTTTTTTTTTTTTTTTTTTTTTTTTTTTTTTGTGTGTGTGTGCGCGCGCGCGCGCCTGCTCCAGTGTGTGTGGGCCCTACTGTTTTCACGGGCGAGCGTTTGGCCTGGCCACCTGTGTACCGCTGCCTGAAAAAACAACACTTTATTGTGTATAAGATGCAATATGGAACCTGGAGACGTATTTCTTTCCCTTATTTTTCCTATCAAGACTCTACAATATTCTGTTTCTATCGGAAACTTTGGTGGAGGCAACATTGTTTTTAGTATAGCATGGTTCTTTCCTAATAGGATACTATTCTTTCATTTGACGTTGGATTCTAATAAGAATTGTTGTTAGGTAGGCCAGTGGTGCATCACGGCTTGTCCTTGTTTACGTGGACTTTTTTGGGTTGTTGTCTCTCCGGATTCGTATGCAAATCAAACTACTATTTTTCTATAGTTATTAATTCCGAATTTTTTCATAATGAATTATTTTAATGTGAGTATGTTGTTTAATCTAGACCGTTAGATGTTCATAAAATCCAACGGCTCATAGCTTTTCTTTTTTCTGATTAATATGGTAATTTTGTGGCCTTGAGAGCGAACATGGTGGCTTTTTTTCTCTTCAAATACTAAGATAATAGATTTTTTGTTTACTACATAACCTTTTTGTTGGATTGGAGTGCAAAAAGCATATATGAGAATGTAATGTCATCTCAAAAGTTAGTGCCGACAGATCGTCATACAGTGGTGCAAATATTTTACTCAATTTGAGAAAATTGATTGATATTCCTGAACCCACGGTAAGATTCAATCGTTTCTTGTAAACTTGTTTGGAAACCTTTCTCCCTCCGACCCTCCCTCCCTCTAAACAATGTGAAACACTTGTGGAGCCAACAATGCAAGAGGGAGCACTCCCAAATCGTAGCATCATATTGCTCGTGAAGCCTCCAGCCCATTTACGCTTTTGCTTGTTGTTGTTATTTCATTGATAGGCTGGAGCCTGGAGATCATGCTTTTGTGGGCTGAATTTATTATCTGAGTTGCTCCTTGTTTCTTTTTCAAGTGCTAAGCTAATAATTGTCAAACGCTTTTGAGCTCTACTTTGTCAACTTTTTATGTATTTTTACTCATAAATTTATGTTTTGTAATCTAAATTTCACATAGTAACATTTTAGTAAAATTTAATATTGATTAATTTCTTTTCAAATTTAAGGACTCACTCGTATTTTTATGTAGGGAAATTTAATATTGATTAATTTCATGTAGTGCTGCAGCTTAAGCCGACGAGGTGGTGGCGCGACAAGATCTATCGGGCAGAACTCGATTCTGGAGCCCTGCCAATTCCGTAGTGGATCGGGTTTCTCTCTATAAAACTCTACGGGAATGAAGTCTATCGATGTCTCGCAAGCCGTGAAGGGTGCGGTGCTCTGGACACTGCAAAGTAGCTACTGGAGGCTGAGCACATCGATTGGGTGTGTCAGCGGCAAAATCAATTGAGCGTTATACATTTGCCAAGACAAGCTGGGCGTGGAAGGGCGACAATGGCACCATCACCAAACTCATCCTTCCATGGCACATCAGCATGAGGCTCTTTGAGATGAAGTCAACATTGGCCTTTTGCTTGGATGATCACTACTAGCCATCTACCCTACTACTGCGCCTATCTGGTGGCAGTGTTGTTGTGAGCTGTTGCCGGACTATGCCGTGTGGACCAAGATACGATACGAGGATGTGCACTCTTCAGGGGGGGCGCTAGTGGCGGTGCCCGTAGTGAATCAATGACGGACAGGTATGGAACGGTGGTGGTGGTAGTGCTGAGCACTGACTCAAGGAACACAGTGTTGCATTGAGGAGTGAAGATCGGACTACACTTCGTGAAGGACTATGCCGAGGACGAGGCGTTGGCGTACCAGATCCTTGCAAGCACTAGCTCTTGACCGTAAGCACGAATGTCAGGACAATTTTACTTCTCTACAGAGGTCATGCAACTTTACCCACGAGTTGTGATTCCATCCCCTATTGCCAGGTGGACTAAATCCTCTTTGATGCTCGTGTTGCGCTGAACTTACACGCTTCAAAAGTGTGCGGCAAGGAGATCACTACGAGGTCTTTCGAAGAGTATCCTAAGCACAACAAACATCCCACCCCACTGTAGGATTATGCCATCCATAACAGAAGCCCCCTCTGACACCGTGTCTAGGATTACTCCATCCATCACCTATGGCTGAGATTACTCCATCCCATCCCCTTTCCTTGAAAGACGCCAACTAGACAAGCATCTTGGTATACTCAACCAGGCTACTCTATATCAGCCCCATGATGGCACTGTTGTTCTGGATTGTCACTCCATGAACCGGTCCTCAGGATCCCAAGCAGGTATTAACGACAACCATGAGTACAATGCAAGCACTTGTGCCTACTCGCGCCATCATCAAACCATCCTTCTTGGATCCCCTAGTTTCTCAACGCAGCTAAAAGCATTACATTGGTCAAGATTGTTAAGAAAATTAGAACAACCCCAGAATCAGCAAGTTAAGAAAGATCTACCCATCAACCGATATCATCTACCACACCCACGCGATAAGGAAATAGTAAAGAACATATATAATAATGACACAGGATTCAATTTAAATATGATGCAAGACTAAACTAGAGAGAGAAACTAAATAGGTTCAAAGGGCACCAAGAAAATTGCCTCAATCCCAGTGCAGCTGCTGAGATCCTTCGAGTCTTGATCTTCCTCTTGGTAGTTCTCCAACTGCACATTCTCTATTTAACGCCACACAGGAAAATCACACAAGCACAAACAACTAAGAAGGTATCAAAAGATTAGGAAAATAATACTAGAAAGAAGGTACTCATCACTGCGATTGTGTGAGAGTAAGAATCTCTTAAACAGAGCTGCAAGCAAAAAGTTATGTTAAACAGAGCTGCAAGCAAAAAGTTATGAAGTATCTATTGTAAAGAGAGTTTTTTAAAAAAAATTACATTCGGAAAGTAAATTAATTAAATTGGATTCTTACTGCACGTTCTCTATTTAACGCCACACGGGAAAATCACACAAGCACAAACAACTAAGAAGGTATCAAAAGATTAGAAAAATAATACTAGAAGAAGGTACTCATCACTACGATTGCATGAGTAAGAATCTCTTAAACAGAGCTGCAAGCAAAAAGTTATGAAGTATCTAATGTAAAGAGATTTTTTGAAAAATTAACATTCGGAAAGTAAATTAATTAAATTGGATTCTTACTGCACGTTCTCTATTTAGAGCCACATAGGAAAATCACACAAGCACAAACAACTAAGAAGGTATCAAAGATTACAAAAACACAATAATGCCAACGGACTTCTGGCCGGTTGGCTAGGAGCTCCAGCGGCACCTCCTCAGGTCTCGAGTTCGATTCCCGGTGGGAGTAAATTTCAGGTTGAGGTTAAAAAAATTCTCTCGCCTCTCCCAATTCCCAAAGCATGGTTGGAAACCCGGCCCAGCTGGGCTACGGTGCTTTGCCCCGGCCCAGTCTCATCTGGGGAGCGGGTCCTGTGTAAGGGTGGGAGAGGGGTTCGGGGATTTTCTCGGTCGGTGTGAGAAGGTTGTCTTCTTCTTAACACAATACCGCGGGTGGAGGTCAATCCCCCCGGCCGAGTTTTTTATAAAAACACAATACTAGAAAAAGGGTACTCATTACTACGATTGCGTGAGAGTAAGAATCGCTTAAAATGGAGCTGCAAGCAAAAAGTTATGAAGTTTTTAAGTAAAGAGATTTTGAAAAAGTTACATTCAGTAGGTAAATTAATGAAATTGGATTTTTTTCATTTCATATAAGATATTAAACAGAATGAAAATATATTCCTTTTTGCATAAAACAATAATTTTTTTCAGTTCTGAAAACATTTATAAAGTTTTCTAAATAAACAGTAAAGGACCAAGAGGTATGATTTCAACTTTTAAAGATTGATGTCAGTGAGCTCACTAGACATTAGTTAAATCATGTTGTACGACACTAAACCACGCCATGATTAATCACAAAAAACAAACTGAAAGGGACATGCCAAGCTCACCTTGTGTGTCCTGATTGTTGTGAGGGAAATCAACCGAGAAGAGTACATCGATGAAATGAGCAACGTCTCTTGCCGGAATCAAGGGCGGCGAGGATAGTATGACTCTGCATTCTCATGACTTCTCTGCATATCTGGCTTGTCACTTTGGCGATCTTCATTAAAAGGATATGGTGCTGATGATGAGCCACAGTTTAAACATGAAAGATGTTGATGGGACGCTGGGAACAAGGACCCAAACTTCAGGAAATTTGCTGCTCGCATCCAGAAGCACAACAACCAGCACATCGACGTTGAGAACAAATGCATCGATGACCCTTTGGAATATCTGTTTTGTATACCCATGAAAGATTATCAGAGACACATCGTGGTAAAATTTCGAAGAATTTTGTTGTACAGATTACCGGGAACGCGGACATCTCCAGGGCATGTGCTGGGCGCGCGCAGACATGGGTCAGATCCACCATGACATAGATCCCAAAGGCCTTATTGAGCCCATGGACATGATCTTCTGGTATTAGGTGCATGACGACCGAGATCACGTTCTGCAGAATTTTGGGGACATTTGGTTGGACGGATCGCCGGGAACGCGGATGTGTGCACCTGTTGCCGGGCGCGTTGATAGCGACGACTCGATCTGGGGATTCATTGCTCCAAAGGTCGATCATGGAAGACAAATAGATGCATCTTGTGGACAAAAGGCGCGACGATCGGAGCTCTGGATCTCGGGGAACGCTAGTGCCAAGTTGGGTTCTTAGGTCTGATCGCGACTGGCAGCTAGGGCAGCGAGGTATCGAGGCAGGCTGGCGGCGCTGTGGGGCATGGAGGGATGAAGGACGTCCTCTTGGGGAGGCAAGATTGGGTTTGGTCGTGCCGCGTGCGTTCCCTTGGTAGGCAAAGTAGATACGGCAGTTGTGCGAGGAGGTCTGGCTGCGGCACGGTGCAGGGCGTGCGGGGCTGGGCCGAGCAGGGTACAGGGCGGCCTGCTAGCTGTCCTAGGCCGGAGGGCTGTACAGGGGGCTGCTCGTTTGGCTAGGTAGCAGGCAGGAGGTTTCCGGTTTTGTACCTGAAGCTCCAAGGTTGCTCAAAAAAAAAACCTGAAGCTCCAAGTAGCGCGCTTTATGATTTGTGCTCAGGTGAGGGTGAATGGTGCCAGATGAGCCACGCAGTTCTAAAGGACGAGGAAGTGCACGGCACACCACGCGGGCTGGGTGGAGGTATAGTCTCTGACACGTGTCATCACATTACCAGTAGGTTGATTACTTGGTTGCATGTCACCATTCAGTCAAATTTTCTCTTCAATGGTAACTCCATATTCAAATCCATTTGAACTGTGATGATCCTTACAATTAATGCAACAAAATAGGATCTCACATGAATATATTTTCTATCAAAAATTAATATTTTAAATGTATCGTTTCAACAATTTTCTTATATTGATTCAACATTTTACGAAAATTGTTGAAATAGTATATTCAAAATTTTGAATAAGTTTTTACCAAATGTTGAATCTGTTCACTAATAATGTTTGATCCATTTCTGAATTTAATTTTGTATTGATTGAACTTTTAAATTCAAACCATTTGAGTGTGCCATTCCAATATATTTTTTGTATTATTTCAATGGTATCAATGTATTATTTTAACATTGTTACTAAAAATGCTGACATTACATATTAAGATGGCCATCTGGTTGTGCTATTGACTGCAATGTTGAAGAATTATGATGTTGTTCCTGTTTGGCTTCTGGCTTTGAGCTTCCTCCTCGTTGCTCCTTTCATCGTCGGCGGTGGAGCAGGGACGAGGAGAGATTGTTGGGGGCAAGACGATGACAAGCTCTTTCAAAGGTCTTCAATGTATTGTTCGTTTCTTTCAGAGGCTCCGGTACAAGGGGCTGGTTGTAAAATACCTAATTATATATCTAATAAAAAGCTAGGTAGCAAGCTGAGAGAGGGCCAAAAGAGAAGGAAAAAGGTCATGGGAAGCTGCAACAATCGGTTCAGATGTAGCTGTAGCTTACATGTACGAAGAAAAATAAACAAAGGAGTAAATCGTTTAGGTGCAAGCCGCAGCCGGTGGAGAGAGATAAAGAAGTAAAGAAGGATTAAAAATGAGACCATGTTGCAGACAGGTACTCCGTAGCTCGTTTGATTGCAAACCAAATAAGAGATATGTGCCACGAACAAAATGGCAGGGCAGCGGCAAAAGATCCTTCATAGCTTGGCTGCTGTCGTTCTTTCGTTAAGGCAAAACGGTCTGGATGCTGTGGATTGTGCGAGTCAACGAGCTGGAACAAAGTCGCTTGCCTGACCAAGGCAGGGCAGAGACGATGATGTTTTCGCTGAACTCAAAAGTTTGGTGAGCGCAGACTGCAACATGCACACCAAGTGAAAGAAAGAAGGAAACAAAAAAGGAAAAAAAAAAAGATAGCAGCAGCTAATCAGTGCGTAAGCTGAGAGAGAAAGAGAGACAACAGCGCGGGAAGGGAAAAGACTAGCAGCAGCTTGGAGCCTTTGTTGCCACTAGACGCTGCGGGGCGCCATTGGCGCGCCCATCTCTCACCTTAGACGATGTTTGAATATCCAACGACAGGTCTGAGTGTTTAGATGCGAAAGTAACAAAAGCACATGCAGCAGTGTATGGGCCTGTTCGGTTGCTATCATTCGTTGCCCACGGTCATTGGGCCATTAAGTCGAAACTGGTGACCCTTGACACAAGCAGACATTTCTCGTTGAACCAAGGTGTTCGCAGTCCTAAGGCCTAACAGAAATTAATCCGCAAGCGTACGGATACCGATGTAGCTTTCACTCAGGAGTATTCCTAAAGTATCGAATCCACAGGAAACGAACAGTGTAAAAGACACTCTAATCCTAGTAAATTATCCGAAAAAGGGGGCACGAGAGTACTAGTGAATGCAGCAAAAATTAAAAAGGTCTTCTGGCCAGGCAATCCAATGTTAAGGAATTATGTAGCTGGATAACTTAGTAAGGTCCTTATTCTATCATTCATTTCGGGGCACACGTATCTCCTAGCAGCTAACCCAAGAATTAGGTTCAACTACTGGGGCCGCTAACCCTACCAATATCGATAACCCGAACGTGGCGGATTGCAAAGGCCGGTTGTATGTGTCACATACAGCGGCTACCATCCTCCGTGGGGTCACGGGCAGATCAGGAATAACTCTAGGTCTAAACACCACGTTTACACCTATCGTTACAACTAGCGAGGAATTCCAATAAGCTAGTCAATATAGTAAGCATATAAATAAATAAATACTTACTATAAACCTGAAATCCATAAATGAATAGAGCAGAATACCTTACTTCATTATCTGACAAATAATATCTTTACATGTTGCATGGCCTGGAAGACTAGGTAAACTACTCCCAGGCAGGAAGCATACCCGAGGCGAAGTAGAAGCAGAGCCCCGACATCCTCCAAGGACTCCGACTCTCCTTCCCTCCTACTCACTCACTACTACAGCAGCGCTTCGCTACTAAAAGAATCTAAATTAAGTATGAATCAAGATGCCAGTTGTTCTGGAGCGAGTGAGGGGTATTTATAGGGTCCTTAGGACAGGGGGCCTAGTAGGGGGGGCGGCCGGCCGTCCATCGTGGCGGTTCGCCACCACCTTTGTCTTGGACGTCCCAGATTGCTTCCTGATGGCGGTTGGATGGTCGGTTCCTTCGTGGGGGCGGCAGAAGATGCGTGGCCTTCACGTTTAGGCCCAACGGCCCATGTTCTGGTAAGTTGGTTGGTTCCCTGCTGGACTGGGCCTTGGCTTGGACGTGGGGAAGCAGTGGAGGCCTTGCTAGGAGAAGCCTGGCTGTAGGTGGAGCCTGGGTAGGCCGGCCGGTGTACCTTTTCTCCATTTCTTTCGTGATTTTCGTCGCATTTCCTTCCTGCATCCAAATATGTCACCAAAACTCGTGGAAAGCCATTAATGTAAAAAAATGTCTTTTTTATCCTTGATTGATGGCTTTTATGGACGGTGTTGGAGGTGAAAATCGATCAATAAACACCGCCAACATCCCCCCCCCCCCCCCCCCCCAAGAATATATCTTTGCTCGTCCCAAGCAAAGGAATTGAACCAAAGAAAAGGCATCATCAAGGTGACATGGCAAGATTATTCCAACAATTTCTTCAGGCTCACTCTGTGGAATTGGCTAAAGCTCACTGTCTTGAGAAGTTGAAAGGTTGAATGGCGTAAACAAAGATCCTGGGCAAACTCAAAAATCCCTCGGGTTTCAAAATTCTTCCCTTTGCCAAAAAGTCACAAAAATCCTCAAAATCATGAGTCACTCATTGTGGTGTAAAGCATGTCCTCTCTCAAAAAGTGATCTTCCTTATCTCTAGAAATTTGGCTTTTACCTGGGGCTAGGTAAGGAAGGCATAGTCTTATCGTAGATGTCGTAAGATTAAGAGATGAATCTAAAAGGTGTGTTGCACATCCTCATAATTCAGTCAGATAAATGTGTATGATGCATGTGGAAACAGTGTGATGCGGAATTCTGCTCTATGCTGTCACTAACATAAGTGAGGAGCCTTTTATGCCTTTTTCTTTTCGAAGCGGGGAACTTTCTCTCTCTCTCTCTCTCTCTCTCTCTCTCTCTCTCTTTTAGAGAGAGTAGTTCCCACGATACATAAGGCATTTTTGGGCTCCCTTTCACTTTTCTTGATGTGTAAAGGACGGATGAGCAAGAGAGCAGAGATTCTTTTTGGTGGACCATTCTGCTATGGAAATGATGCATGCAGAATAATAGAAGGGGTGTTTGCACATGTCAAAAATGTATGACTGGAATTTTGAGGAGTGCTTTGCAACCTTAGAGAATTACATCTTAATCGAACTCACTACGGCAAGACTAGCTTTTTTAGGGGTTTATTCTATATTTTGGCTTTAATGGGATTATAAGAGAATTTGTGACAAAAGGTTGAAGGTAAAAATATGATTCCCGAAGAAATAATGAGAAGCAACAAGGGTCAAGTCTTGAGCGCATATCAAACCTCACAACAAAATAGACAGGAGCGTCCTTAATAGTTAATTTTGTGAGCAAGAATTAATTGAGAAATAAAAATGTCATGAAACCGACGATGGAAGAGTTTTGCATTTGGTTAAATTCACAGATGTGTTTTTATTTTTATTTATTTTTTTGTAATGGACAAGTGAAACAGAGCGAGGAGGTCGAGAAATACGTGCTAAAGAAAAATGGACCTGATCAGGATCTGGGCCAGGCCGGCCGGCCTAGTAGGGGGGCCGACCGGTGGGGTCTGTCTCCTGTTCCGCCTCTGTTTCATTGTGACAATGCATCATCATGTGTACATCATTTTTATCCTGCACACTCGGGGAAAATGTGAGCGCAGAAAAGTTGGTTTATGTGGGTAACCACATAAACCAACACTCAATTATTTAACAGTCAAGTCATTAACCACTAGATAATTTTATTTCATTCATAGGAGCATTGGGCGCTTTTACATCAGAAATAAATTGAGGAAAATAAACCTAATCGAATTCAAAGCAAATTTGAACTTGGGAATAAAAACTAGCGCCGAGTAAACTAATCCTAAACGCTCCTATGGTGAGGGGCATCAAAGTAGTCAATGAACCCCGTGAGCTTATAATACCTCTTGGTCTTGGCCATCAATCCTTCCGCACAAGGTTAACCTTGTCATTGCAATCCTCCAACTTTAAGTGCTGCTCGGCCTGGTAGTCTTCCACCTTAGCGAGGCGCCGTCGCTGGACTCCGTAGGAGGGTCAATGATTGGTGGCGGTGCACAGCGACGCCTTCCTTGAGAAGGGGAGGAGTCGAGAGACTCCAAGGCTTGGATCCGCCCCCTCCTTGCCTTCTCGTACAGCACCTTGGCGCTTCCATCCTTGCCCCGACTTCCAAATACCTTAAAGGTGGGAGCGTTCTCATAGGCGTCTTTGCCGTTATGGCTTAGAGACCTATCAGATTCCTCATCCTTGGACAAGGATTGGCTGCCCTCCACCATGTGGTACTCTTCAGCAACACGAAGACCTCCATGGGAGGGCTCATCGGCTCCTCCTTTGGAGTTGGAGTTGGGGGCGCCGGCGATTTCCCGGTCCTCGGAGACAGATCGCCGATGGTTGGATGCGCCAAATTGCCACGGTACTGCTTCTTCCCGATGCCACCAGCGGGTGCCAGCGACCTGGAACGAAAGGGGCTCGAGCCGCCGCGAGACGGGCTTTTGACGCGCCTCGGGCTGGCCGGCCGGCCGGCCGGGGTTGGTCCCGGCGGCAAACAACTCCACCTCCAAGGCGGCGTCCCAGGGGCTCACGAAGCTCAGGTGCCTTGCGATGCTGGATCCCTCATCGTTTAATGGCCCAGACTGCTCGGGATAGGCTAGCTTCTGATCGCGCGCATTGGCGTTGGTGGATCTTGGATGGGAACCATTGGGCAAGGTGGGAGACATGTTGGTGTGGCTCTGTTTTGGTGTTCTCTCACCCATGGCCGAAGTTTGAAGGAAGAGGATGGAGTGAAAAATGATTTTCTGATGTGTTTATAAAGAGAAAAATTCACTCTGTGCGGGATAAGCTCCAATTGGTAGGGTAGGGTTTGGTATTCTGTTTGGCTCGATCAGGGACGCCGCCAAAAAAAATTTTGAAAAATTTTGAAGCTGAAGGGGGCCGGCCGGCCTAGAAGGTGGGCCGGCCGGCCTGCCTTTTCCCCAAAAACCAAAATTTTTATTTTCTTATTTAATTAGAAAGGAAATAATCGAGAAAAAAGATACAGGCCTCGGTCAGGTCGGGGCTAGACCATAGATGTGAGTTTTCTAACCCGGAATGAATTCGAGGACATCTACTTCCTCGAGTTCGGGCATGGAAGGTTCTAGAAAGACTTTCAAGCGCTGGCCATTAACTTTAAAGTACTCCCCATCATCACTTTGGAGAGTGACGGCCCCGTGTTTAGATGCTTCTACTACGGTATAAGGGTCGTCCCATTTACTTTTAAGCTTACCATGACCAAATAATTTAATGCGGGAATTAAACATAAGTACCTTATCTCCTGGTTCGATGTTCTTTTCCCGGATACGCTTGTCGTGCCATCTCTTTGTTCTCTCCTTGTAGAGCTTTTGAGCTATGGTACGCTTTCTCCCTCCATTCTTCGAGTTCGGCAACCTGTATTTGTCTTTTGATTTGGGCTTGATTGAGATCCATGTTCCATTTCTTGATAGCCCAATATGCCTTGAACTCTAACTCAACGGGTAAGTGGCACGTCTTCCCATAGACCAGCTGGTACAGGGTCATGCCAATTGGTGTCTTGTACGCTGTTTTGTAAGCCCATAGAGCTTCATGTAGCTTTGACTTCCAATTCTTGCCCATTTGATTGACGGTCTTCTGGAGTATACTTTTGATTTGCCTGTTTGATGTCTCCGCTTGACCGCTGGTTTGTGGGTGATAGGGGGTTGCAACTCGATGCTCGATGCCGAGAGATTTCAGCATGTACTTGAATGATCTATCGATGAAGTGCGAACCCCCGTCACTTATTAGCACTCTTGGTGTGCCGAATCTTGGGAAGATGACTTCCTGGAGCATTTTCTTTGAGTGAATAGAGTCGGAGTTTTGACAAGGGATTGCTTCAACCCACTTGGAAATGTAGTCAACTGCCATGAGGATATATTCGAATCCTTTAGAACTTGGGAAGGGTCCCATGAAGTCTATTCCCCAGACATCGAAGATGTCGATTTGAAGATTATTTGTCAGGGGCATAGCATCACGAGCATTGATTCCTCCAACCTTTTGGCAGCGAGGACATCTCCTCATGTACTCCTTTGTATCCTCGTACATGTTTGGCCAATAGAAAGCACTTTACCAAACTTTCGCGCTTGTACGAAATGCTCCATAGTGTCCCCCGAAAGCTGAAGAATGACATATGTCGATAATCTTCATAGCTTCCTGTGCAAGGATGCATCTTCTCAGAAGACCATCGGAGCAAACTCTGGATAGATATGGTTCATCCCAAAGGTGGAATTTGCTATCTCTGATGATCTTCTTCTTGTCCTCCCCTGGTGGTATATATCCAGCTTCTATGTAGTTGACAATATTTGCATACCAAGGATCAATGGTTGTTACTTTTAGTAACATATCATCTCTCAGGTAGTCATTGATGGGTAATCCATGAGGATCTTTAGCTTGTATTCATGAGAGATGATCTGCCACAGTATTTTCTACTCTTTTTTTGTCTCTGATCTCCAAATCAAATTCTTGGAGGAGTAGGATCCATCAGATAAGACGTGGCTTCGCATCCTTCTTTGTCAGAAGGTACTTGAGGGCAGCATGGTCTGTATATATTATAACTCTGGCCCCTACAAAGTATGATCTGAACTTGTCAATGGCGTATACCACAGCTAGTAGCTCCTTCTCAGTGGTGGCATAATTCAATTGTGGTCCTGTGAGAGTCTTGCTAGCATAGGCTATGGCATGATGCTTCTTATCCTTGCTTTGCCCCAATACTGCCCATACGGCATAGTCGATTGCATCGCACATGATTTCAAACGGGAGTGACCAGTCTGGTGGTTGGATAATGGGGGTTGTTATTAAGGCTTGTTTAAGTTCAATGAATGCCTCCATGCACTTACTGTCAAAGACAAACGGTGCATCCTTAACCAATAGACTGGTGAGGGAGTGCGCCTTCTTGGAGAAATCTTTAATAAATCTCTGATAGAAACTGGCATATCCGAGAAAACTTCGGATTCCCTTTATATTCCTCGGGGGTGGAAGCGACTCAATAACCTCAATTTTTGCTCTGTCGACCTCTATCCCTTTGGCATAAACCTTGTGACCCAGGATAATCCCTTCTGTCACCATGCAGCGGGTAGTGATCTTTCCTGCTTGCCTTGTTAAGCTTCCGGTAATGAATGCACATCCTCCATTCTGTGACTGTGCGCTGAGGAATTAGTTCATTCTTGTCATTCTTCACAACAGTCATCCCTCCCTTCTTTGGTACAACCTGGACAGGGCTGACCCATTGACTGTCTTGGACGGGATAAATGATCCCTGCCTTGAGTAGCTTCAAAATTTCTTTCTTCACTACTTCTCTCATGGCATTGTTCAAGCGTCGTTGGTGCTCACGAACAGGATTATGGTCGGGTTCCATGGGGATTCGGTGTGTGCAGAATTGCGGGCTGATTCCCTTGAGGTCTGCTAGTGAGTAGCCAATTACTGATCGATATTTTTCTAGCATGGCTACTAGCTTCTTCTCTTCCTTTTCTCATATCTTGTCACTGATGATGACAGGAGTCTGTCGGTCCTGGAATAGGAAGTTGTACTTGAGACCTGGCGGCAGCGGCTTGAGCTCTACAGGTTTTGGAGCTGATTCCTCTTGTTCCTCGAGTTGAACATAGGGAGAGTGGTCTGCTTCTTTAGTGAAGAACTCTGTCTCCTCATTTCTGCCAAGCTGTGATGCTTCTCGGAATTCAATGGTTGCGGCCTCTTCAATGGCCATGAATTCATCCATCCCTTCAGTTGTTCCTTCTGCTTTGGTGTTAAGTGTACGTCTGAAGTCGACAGAGAAGCATTCTCGCCCAACATGGATATCCACCTCTTCTCGAGTGTTTCTCATTCTGGAAAAGTTGAGATGGGTGTCCCTATCAGAACAAAGCTCTGTTTGGGGATGTCGAAGATGTGGAAGCTCGAAACATAGGTTTTTCATTTACTTCCGTCTTAACGTCCCTCAGAACTCCTTTTGCTTGGTAGATTGTGTTCTGGTATAACAGCCTTTTCTGTGATGGAATTAGGCTGGTTAGTGGGAGTCTCATCAATTGAGCCACCTCCTTTGGTAAGATGTTAATCTTAGCTGTAAGATCATAGATGGCTTCTTTGTTAGTCCACATGTCCCACAATTTATCTGAATGCTTCTGGACTTCTTGTGTAGCTTTACGACTTCTCCCGTGCATTCTTCTCCTTGGAGCAAGTCATCACTGAAGACAGCGGAAAGTTGATGCAGCCTTTCATCGTATTCCATTCTATCTTCCCAATCTAGCCCTTCAAGCTCAGCCTTATCTAGACAGCAATTCTTCTCAACTAGTTAACTTCTTGTATCCCCAAATCTTGAGAAGTCAACTTCCTCCTCATATGGTACTATGGGGAGGATGGACTCAACTTGGTTTTGTCCTTCGGCGAGAAGCTTGTCATCTTGAAATAGCTTTGGAGGGCAATCAAAGAAGAACTCTTGTTCTGATGGTTCTGATTTCGGTTCTGGTTCTGGTTCTTGTCTGGCCTCTAGAGCTATTATGGCTGGGGGAGGTTCTGAGTGAGGTATCTCCACACATACTTTTTCCTCTTTTTCTGGTAAACTGACTGGAGGTGCCTGTGAAACAGCCTGAATTGCTTCTTTTGGAGGTTCGGCCGCACATGCTTCATAGGCATTTAGATTGCTGAGGTTCTTCTTAAGGACCTCAAACCCTTCTTTGCTTGTTTTGTACAGGAAGGAACCCCCTGAGGCTGCGTCAAGGAAGTTGCGGCCTTGAAGATTGAGTCCTGCAGCGAAGTGTTGAAGGAGGATGGGTGCTAGAATTCTCAGATCTGGACCTTCGTGAGTGCAAGAGAGGAAGCGGTGCCAGGTAGCTCCTAGTGGCTCATTACTGCCCTGCTCAAAGGCAATGACCTTCTTGCGAAGAGTGATTACCCGTGAGAGAGGGAATTAGTTGAGGCAAAAGAGCTTCCTGAGAGTATGCCAGTCTCCCCTGCTTCGCTAGCATGCAGATAATACCAGTGAGTTGCCTCGCCAGTGATGAAGAATGGAAACAGCATCCATCTGAAACTGTCTTGTGGGACCCCTGAAGTCACCACAGTGGCGCAGAGCTGCTCGAAGTAACGTATGTGTGCATAAGGATTTGCATCTGCCTCCCCACTGAACAATGTTTTCCTGACCAGTTCTATCAGCTCAGGACGAATCTCATAGCTTGGAGCGGTGATTTGTTTTGATGCTGGTGGAGGCTCTAATAATGCTCCTTTCAAAGCCATAAAGTCGAAGATCGATGGTGTATCCATAGTGTGATAATAATAAAAGAAATACAAAAATACAAGAAAAATAAAAACAACCCTCTAATGGACGACTCTAGGTTCGAGTTCTAGAACAGCTACCGTTCCCCGGCAACGGCGTCAGAAAGCTTGTTGGCAGTCCTAAGGCCTAATAGAAATTAATCCGCAAGCGTACGGATACCGATGTAGCTTTCACTCAAGAGTATTCCTAAGGTATCGAATCCACAGGGAACGAACAGTGTAAAAGACACTCTAATCCTAGTAAATTATCTTAAAAAGGGGGCACCAGAGTACTAGTGAATGCAGTAAAAATTAAAAAGGTCTTCTAGCCAGGCAATCTAATGCTAAGGAATTATGTAGCTGGATAACTTGGTAAGGTCCTTACTCTATTATTCATTTCGGGGCACACGTATCTCCTAACAGCTAACCCGAGAATTAGGTTCAACTACTGAGGCCGCTACGTGCTATTGAAAACCCTACCAATATCGATAACCCGATAACCCGGACGTGGCGGATTGCAAAGGCCGGTTGTATATGTCACATACAGCGGCTACCGTCCTCTGTGGGGTCATGGGCAGGTCAGGGATAACTTTGGGGCTGATTGGTAGCCCGCATCTGCCTCAGCCAGGCCCTCCTGGTGCAGTGTGTGTCTGATTGGTTATCTGCACGAAGTCCTCAGCCTGTCCCTGCGGGTGCAAAACTGCCCGTCGAGCCTGGCTGCGTGGAAACGAGAATCGATTCCGTTTCTCGCGGGCCTGCCTCGCACGGTGCAGCGTAGCTTTACTGTGTGCATGCGTTGTGTCTTGGGGATGCGAGAACCTGAGTCAACCAATCACTATCTCAAACCAACCAGGCCTCCACCAATCCACAAACCAATCACGTGAACCTGCATACACAAGGCCAGGCCATCGCTGTCCTGGTTCTGAACCTCAGCCAGGCCTGAGCCGGCCAACGAACCAATCACGCCCTTTAGGTCTAAACACCACGTTTACACCTATCGTTACAACTGGCAAGGAATTCCAATAAGCTAGTCAATATAGTAAGCATATAAATAAATAAATACTTACTATAAACCTGAAACGCACAAATGAATATAGCAGAATACCTTACTTCATTATCCGACCAATAATATCCTTACATGTTGTCCGGCCTGGAAGACTAGGTAAACTACTCCCAGGCAGGAAGCATACCCGAGGCGAAGTAGAAGCAGAGCCCCGATATCCTCCGAGGACTCCGACTATCCTTCCCTCCTACTCACTCACTACTACAGCAGCGCTTCGCTACTAAAAGAATATAAATGAAGTATGAATCAAGATGCGAGTTGTTCTGGAGGAGTGAGGGGTATTTATAGGGTCCTTAGGACATGAGGCATCTTATAGCAGAGGATGGAGTGGCGGGCCGGCCACCGCCTTTGTCCTTCTGGAATTTCAGACAATTAAATCATTTTGAAAATAAATTTTATATTTTTATTCAAGTCAGGGGCACAATGGTCATTTCAGCACACATTTAACACCGTTAACACTCAAAACTGACGGAAGGCCAAGAAAGGAATGAAAGTTACACTTTGGATCATATAGGTAACTTTTTTTCAGATTAGGCTAAGAAAGGAATCAGGAACTTTTCCAGGGCCAAATAAGGAATTTCCTCAACAAATAACGTATGTTACAGTAATTTTATATCACGGTCAAAAGTCAGTTTATAGTATGGTAATACATGTGCAATTAACCACAGGCGATAACCAATCCAACTTGTGTCTGCGAATGAATCTTCAAACGCACGAAGACATGTTCTTATATTGCCTCAAACAATGCATTCATGGCATTTGCTCTTCTATTGGGCGCCCCTTATTTGACCAAGGAGATTTTGCTTTTTTATTTCTTCGGTTATAAATAATAATTTGATCCGAGATGATAACAGTACCCTCTGGGGGGCGCACTCTAAGCACGAAAACAAATTTTTTAACCTTTACAAAATAACCAAAATTCTGCACACTAATGCAGTTTCAACCTTAAAAAATAAAAAAAAAACGTTATGATTAAAGAGTTAATGGTGATGACTGAGGAATGTGATATGACTGACTAAGAACTCGGCGAAATTTCGGTGTAAACAGATATTTTGTGTGCAGGAAAGAGACGTTGAGAGCCTTCTGTTGGAAGCAAAACAAATAGTGATCATGTATGAAAGTGAGCCAACGCAAATGGATGTTTGACTTTTTTTGTTCTTTACTGAGACATCTTTAACTTCACGTAAGTGCACACGTGCCTCAGTAAGAGTGAGGTGCCAGGTTGACGCATGAAACGATTTAGATAAAACTTGGGCGCAAGGGCAACATTGATTCTTGCTTTTCTTCTTATCCATGAACTGCCTTGCCTTCAACGCCCTTTATTGGACCAAGGAGATTTTTCTCTTTTATTTATTCAGTTATAAACAATTTGATCCTGGATGATAACGGTACCCTCTGGTGGCCGTGTTCTAGGAACGGAATCACATTTTAATCTTTACAAAATAATCAAAATTCTGCACTAATGCAGTTTCAACCTTCAAGAAATCCAAATGTTATGATAAAAGAGGTGATGGTGATGACTGGTGAATGTGATATCATTGATTGAGAACTCGGCAAAATATCGGTGTAAACAGATATTTTTCTGCAGTAAACAGACGTTGAGCGCCTTCTTCGGGAAGCGAAACAAATACTAGTGATCTTGTATGAAAGTGAGCCAGCGCAAACAGAGATGTTTGACTTTTCTAATCTGTACTGAGACATCGTTGGCTTTACTTAAGTGCACACATACCTCAGTAATTAAGGGTGAGGTGGCCGGTTGATGCACGAAATGGTATAGATGTTCAGTTCCGTCGTTGTCATAGACCTCATACACATATATTCTAGCCCAGTTTCACATTGGATGGTGCTTACGCGCAAGAACCTTACTGGTTTAGCTTATGTATATCTTTAGGGCCAGCATAACAGCCAGATCAAGGTCAGTGTGGAGCTTGTTATATAGAACAATATAGGGAAACTTATTAGAGGCAATAATGCAGTCCAGCAAAACTAAGCGCCCCCCCCCCCCCCCCCCCCCCAATGAATCGTATGACATGGTGACATCAACAAAACCCGCAAGTTGCATTTTTTAATCTGATCAATTTAGTATATTTCAGATAAGAATCTGCCATATTTGTACGGTCACTATTTTGGACACCAAAGATTGCACTCACGCAAAGGAAGCCTGGTTTATAAAAGTTGGGCACAATTTTCCCTATATTCAAGACAATAGCTCTCCCGGTCATTGCTACTATATGTTTCATCGCGCGGCAAGGTTGCAAATAGCGGGATACAGAGTTTAGCGGCACGTTCTCAGAAAAGCTATAGAAGCTAGCGGTTTGCAAAATAAAGTAAATTTCTTGCCAAAATTTAGTAAATTAGTCAATTTCAGTCCACGTTTCAAAAATGTATGCCATTATTCAATCATAACATCATCCTAGCATGTACTTGTCATCTTTTCTAGCGGCGAAAAAATTCACATAATAAAGAAAGCAAGCATCATTTGATTTATGAACAAGAAAATTCATCACATCGCTTGACTTATGATTTATGAATCATAAGTTCATAACTCAGTTATAGCGGGGTTAGCGGATGAAGTTAGCGGGGCTATTTGACCTTAAAGCAAAGTTAGTGGCATTAGCGATAATATTTGCAATATCGTTGCGTCACCTATCTCAAAAAACTATAGCGAGCGAAGCTATAGCGGAGACATTTCCAATGTTGCGATGTTTGGTTGATTATAGACTATAGTTATATGCATACGCAGAAAAAACTGTAACGATAAGAAGCATATACACTGTCACTATTGCAACTTGTATCTATAAAGGACAAAGTGGAGTTACTGTGGAATTATACACAAATCTTTCTTGGCTTCATTTTACTACCAGACCATTGGTACTTCTTGTTAGTAGAATAGTAAAAGATGCTTATTCATCTCGTCCACAACTTGATTATGCCTCATAATGTGTGTTGGGTGATTTCTATGGATGGCGTTGCTAAAACAGGAAATTCAGCATGCCTCTTCCATGGGCGATGAGGCAACAGTTGTGTCATAATGGGCGCATGTCAAACAATGAGAATAAACTACAGAGTCTTTTATTCAGAGATGACGCTGTATTGACTGGGTGATAGAGGCCACACTAGCAAGGGGGTTGACAGTGTTTCGTAAATACGTAAGGTGCCAATGAACTCAGAGGGTTTCTTCTACTGCAGCAAGTGATGAATTCCTTAGGTCAAATATGATGTGTACAAATGAAAATGTATCTTTCTTTGCTTCCTTACCTATTGTGAGCTCTAACTGGTTTCCTTACCTATTTTGCTTAGTTACTAGTTGTTACTACAACTAGCCTGGGAATGAATAAAATCACATATATATCTTAGTTACTGGTTGTCAGCGCAACTAGCCCTTGGTAACTTCATATCACGGTCAGATCAATTTAAAGTATTTGTAATAAAGGTGCAATATATTGACCACAGGCGATAATGCAGTCCAACTTGTGCCTGTGAATGAATTTTCAAGCTAACATGCCGTTAACGAAGCAAGCAACTTGCATTGAAATAAAAAACAAATTTCAGTAGATGTCAACGAGGAATTTTCCATATCTATGCAATCATATAAAACCAAAGTTTGCCCCATAAGAGTGAGGTTGGTCTGCTTTTATTCATCCATAACTGACAGCTCTCCCTTCGTACCCCTGTCGCTAAGCTGGCCTTTGATTGCTGACAATAGTAAAAAAAACATAAGTTGGATTGTCAATAAGGAAAATGGATAAGGTCTGGATTGACATTTTTAAAGGGTGTTAGAGCTTTTTCTTTTGTACCGATACATTTAAGGACCTCACTTGCCCTAGATAGGGTTTCAAACCAACAAGCTAATCCCAAACCAATAGTTGAAATCCTGGAGCTCATGGGGCGCTCAATGAGTTAGGGAATCATGTAGCGGCCAAATCATGGTCAATTCTACTCACCCAAGTAGAGGATGCTCAAGCTCAACCATAGACATGGCACTTGTGCCAGCTCATTTTTTTCCGCTTATGTGGACCAAGACATTTGAATGATATATTTAGACGAGACTTGGAAATTTAGATTCCATGGTGTTACATGGCATGGTATGTGCTAAGATAGTTTAATTTGGCTCACGAGTGTGGATGCCCTTACTCCATGCTTTTGTCGAAAAGGTTGATTGGAGTTGTTTAAATGGTGTAACTAACAGCAAACTAAGCGTAGGTCAGCTGGCTAGGTTCCTGATGATTTAACCAACTCGTCTGGGTTCAAGTCTTAGACTCAGCGACGATTTTGCATTTACAGGTAATTATTCAAGCTCGGCTTGTTCAATCTCTCGCTAGCCCTCATAGAGGTAATGTGTACCTACGTGTGTTCATAGGGGTAAGTACTCATGCTTCTATATGAGTGTCTATGTTCGCATTGTGTTTCGTAAAAAAAAAATAAGGCATAACTAACACGGTTATTATGGATAGGGATATCATCTAAAGAAAAATTTACTTTGATCCATCAATATTGTGTGAAAATTGGTTGCATTTCGAACCATATTCAGTTTTCACTCCATCACAAATTTCAGCTACCTATTTTTCAAAAGATGGCCTGTTCACTTATACTTCAACAACAATACATCAGTTTTTATGATTGTAGTGGCGACCATTTAATAAAAATGAATTTTCATAAAAAATTCTATGAAAGTAAAAAAATTCTTCCCATGGAATACACTGTGCCCTTTTAAAATGGCAGTGAATCAAAAATTTCATTTTTGTTGTTTCGTTATCATATTCATGACAATAAAACGTGATATAACTGGTGTATCAAAAAATTGTTGTTTGAAGTTAATAGTGCTTGAGTGTTGAAATCTTTTCACAGTGAGACCAACGCAAACAGATCTGACTTTCCTGTTCTCTAATGAGATGTCATTTGCTTTACCCAATTGCACACGTGCATTGGTTCCACTGGTTTAATTTCCACGTTTAGTTTATGCCAGCTCCCAATTTGGGTAAAGGATGACGGGCTCGGGAGATACATGATTCATACAGCTATATATATATCTTCAGTTCCATCGATGTCATAGAGTTATATACTGTCCTTTTTCTTCCGAATAGAATTATATACTGTCTTGGCCATATATTCAAGTCAAGTTATACCTTGAATGGTGCTCACGCGCAAGAACCTTACTGGTTTAGCTTACGTATCCTTTAGGGATAGCAATTGCAGTCTGATCGGCATGACGAAAACCCATCCTCTTATTTGTATGTGTCAAAAATAAGCTAAAACTAAACAACCATCTCAAACCTCGCTTTGAAAAAGCAGGAAAATTTCTACCTTCAAAAAAAAAACTAAGAGGCTGCTTGATTGCTGGCCTCGGATTGCCACGCCAAACTGTGGCAGCGCCACAAAGTGTGGCGTCCAAAACTACCGCCACACCCGCCACGGGCATCAACGAAGAAAACACACAGCTCTAGTTGTGGCGAGCAATTCTGGAGTTTGAACCAAGCAACGCCAATACTTTTGCGGCGCCGCCGAACGTTCGGCGTGGCGAACGACAGCCAGCAACCAAGCACCCTCTAAACAACTGTCACATCTGACATAGGTAAAGGAACCTTACAGCAAATATAATCCTGCAAGTCCAGCAAATAGAGAATTACGAAACACTATGTAAGAAACTGAGAAAGAAGACACGTTTATTGCAGACACGGGTTTAAAATGCGTCTTCATTAAGCTATTGGAAACGTGTTTTAACAAGCAGAGTCTGCAACATATTTTGTCCTGCAGCAGGGCAGCAACATTGCAGACGCGGTTTTACCAAGCGCGACTTCAATCTGTTGCGCCTAGTAGTTGAAGTCTCGTCTCCTCCGCCCGCGTCTCCAGTTGTCTGTCCTTGGGCCCATGCGATAAAGGCACGGGGGCTTGTATATCTCAAGTCCGGTTACAGAAATATCTCAAGCCGTTCTCGTCCACTCGTTATCCTCTCGTCTTCCCCACCTACCTACTCCTGCTCCTGCTCAGCGACTTCCCACCCAGCCATGGTCGCACTTCCTCCTCCACGAGATCCTTGCTATGCGGTACAAATCGAGCACTTAGCTGCCGCGGAATCAAGCTGGCGGCAGGACGACCTCCCACAATCCCCTCGTCCGCCAGATCTGGGAAGCCGCTGCCGGGACGCCCTCCCCCGACGCCGAGGCCGACGCCGTCGGGATGCCCTCCTACTCCGCCACCGCCGGGATGCCCTGCCCCTGAGCCCGAGGTATCCCTTGCTGCCCTCCTCCCTTTCATGTGCGCCGCCTTCGCCCTTGCCGTACTCCTCTGCCCGCTGCTGGCCAGGCCCCCACCCGTTGCAGGCCGTGCGCGTGACGCATCGCTTCTGGCCACGCGCTCTGTCTGCTGCCGGCCGTGTGCGCCGGCCCTGCTTGCGTGCTTGCTTGTGGCGGCGTGCTATTATGGCGTGCGTTAATTGCAAGAATAGAGCTACTAATTAAGTGCATTATTTGCAGTTTGTAGAGGATTAATTCCATAACACTTCAGCTAAGATTCAGTGGTACGAGGAGAGCATGAGCTTGACAAGGATTAGTCCACCACATCTCCGCATTGCTCTGTGTTCGTGTGATATGAAGAATTGCCGAAGCTTGTTCAGGTTCATCGAGCATCCCAATCAAAAGTGTTCAGGTTCAGTTCCTGTATGGTGCCTAATGCTTGCTGTAGCACTTTCGTGTTGTAGCCATTTGGGTTGCCGTAAGCAGTCTATCTGTAGCACTAGTTATCTAGGTTTCTAGTTAGATGCTTGCAAGTTGATTTGAGCTTTATCTTTGTGACTCAGCAGCGAGTAGTCAGAAACCTCTCACCAATCTCGATTTTGCCCATTTATGTTTTGATCTCCCCGGTGACAGAAACCTCTATGATATTTATGCAGATTTGATGGGCATTGTGACCTTGGTTGGAAGCTGTGGCATGTACAGGTGTGCCAAGTGAACATGTTTATATTTTCTCTCCGCAAAAGATCCGTCACCACTTACAGATGAGTATTTGTTTTCCCCTCTCTGAAGTGCTCACACATATGCATTTAATCATTTGGGTTGCTTATGTAGTTAGAGAAAGCTCTACAGAGCCCATTTAAGCCAGTCCTGCAACATTATTCAGATAACATTCCTATCTGTTGTGACATGTATGATTTCACTGAACCTCTATATATATATTGTTGTGCAAGACTGCAAGTGTCTGAATATTAGTTATGTATATTTCAGTGTTCAGATTTTTATTTTTCTAATGTAAATTCTTCATGCAGATGTGCATGTGTGTTGATTAGCTGATAACTACATCTGTGTATGTGATGTCTCGTGCTGTGCTATAAGCAAGGATTTCAGAATCTAAGGTATCTTCTTGCAGCTTTATTTATTTTTACTGAACCTAGGCATGCTTCTATAATTCTAGAACCTAGCAGATCACTAGAACCTAGGAACACATGCTGCTAGAGCAAGAACTGTACATAGCCTTGGCTGCTGATGCCGCAAGTGATACCTTGTGAAGCTGCTAACGAAGGAAGGTCCTGGCAGTCATATCCTCTCATTTTATACCTTGTTTAGTGTACTCCTAATAGTAATTGAGACTTCATTAGCAGGAGTTGTTGCCTGTTGTTCCCTGTTTGTTTCCTTCACTTAGTTGTTCAGTAGTACCGTGGAGTCATTTAACATATGTTTTGGTCAATTCCTGCTACCTTTGTTCCAGTAGCCTTTTACCTCTAGCATTTTACCTCTTGTCTTGCATGTGTAATTAAGTTAACTTTTAACTTACATGTCTTTTTGTTCTCTGACCTGTATACTTGTGAAGTGGCATGTGCGGTAGGTGTTGTACAGATTAGGCCTGTGAAATGCATGAACTGTACATTATGACCTTATGACTTCCTATTTGCTCTCGGAAAATCTGAAAAAGAATGAAGAACCATATATTTACTATTCAACCTTGTAGTACTGAATCAGTATACATAGACATGTCTGCTGAAATTATTTAGCTTCCCAACTTACATATATTTTTTGTTCTTCGAGCAGCTCAGTTCTTGTACGCTGCTACAGTCAACTGCAAAAGCTTGTTGCATTAGAATTTGTATTTCAGACTTTAAAATTAGTATGAATGTATGCTAGACAACGATTAGATTTGTAGAATGCATGATTTGTAAAAGTAGTGTAAATGTATAATGTATAAAGCATGTCTATTGTATTGTATATAGTGGACAAAGCTTGTATTTGTGATTATATGTACAGATTCTATATATTTTTTTTCAATTTATCATCTATATTTTTTTTTTGTTTTTTCAATTTATCATTGGAGACACGTTTTGATAAAACGCGTCTCCAATGTTGGAGCCATTGCAGACGCGGATTTCAGCGTCTCCAACGAAATGACATTACAGACGTAAATTTGGAGACGCGTTTTTTTTGTGTCTGCAATAACTCTTGAGAAGCGTCTGCAATTAGCATTTCTTACATAGTGAAACACCTATGAGCCACAAAAACAAACCGGTAAGTGGCACTACAAAGCAATCAAAGCGTTAATTACCACATGACACTGTCATGGCTCGTAGTAAGTAGTGCCGACAAACGCAAGAGGTGTTTTGTATAGTTTCGCAAAAAAAAAAAAAGATGTTTTGTATATATTCCGCACAAAAATTGGGTATAGCACGGTATGCCGACAAGTGCAGATAAGCTTGATCTATATTAGCCCGCATTTTCCTTCAGAAATCGGAGTTAGTTACAGAATATATAGTTCCATAGTAACCATTTGATCCAGTTGCTCACTATCCACTCCATCCATGCTGTCAAGTGGCCACACACACACACACACACATGCACAGAGATAAAAAAAAAAGAACAAAAAAACACGACCACCCAAAAATGCTTCGCCACCTCCGCCATACGTGCAAGATAGCTCCCACTCGTAAATCCCTAAAACTCGTTTGGTAAGGGGTTATTTGAACTTTTCACAAGGTACCTCTCGTCGATATATAGACGGTACCAGGAACGCAGCATTCTATCGATCTACGCGATCGTGTAGAGTGCCCTGACTGCTGCTAGTCACCTTACCTTGTGTGAGAGAAGTACACGGGACAAGCTAGCTATGGCAAGTTCGACTCCGCCCACGCTGCCAAGTAAAGATGAAAACTCTAATAGTTTGGTCGATGCCGGTATCATCGCCGCCGCCGTGCTCGCCATCCTTCTTGTGGCGCTGAGCACGTTAGGCCGCCGTGCTCGCCACCCGGCAGTCCGCTTCCTCGTGTGGGGCATCTCCATGGTGTTTCTCCCACTCACGTCCTTCATCATCTCCTCCCTGCTTCGTGAGATCCGTGACAGCAAGTGTGATCCTGAGGATCCTCTTTGCCACAGACCAAAGATCCGGGACATGTGGACACTTCTGCTGTGGCTCGTGCTCATCCTCACCATCAAGGGCAACGCGGACGTCGCGGCTGCGGCGGTGGCCGTCTCCGCGGCTTCGCCCACCAGCGGCGACGTTAGCATCGACGGCCAGAGGGTCAGGCCCGCCGTGGAGCTCATCGCTCAGTACGGATTTGTGGCGTACCTTCTCGCGGTCTGCTTCCCGTTGGCGAGGTGGGTGGGCACTTGGAGAAAAATCATCTTTGTCGCGTTCGCCGTGATTGGACTCGCAAGGTTTGCACTCAGGATGGCCGCTTTCTGGAGGGCGAGCAAGTCGTTCGCTCTCGGCATGAACGCACGGCTTGTCGCCGGCTACATGGAGCAGCTCATCGCCGACGGCAACGACAACGACGGTGACGAGCAGACCGCTCTGGTGCCCCGTTACTTAGTGATGGGCGAGAGGACGAGCCACGTCCTAGAAGACCCGCAGGGGTACCGCATCAAGCGCGACGTCCTGGACAATCGCTTGAGCGACCTCATCACGCTTGATCGCGTGTGGCAACTGGCGGAGCACGGCCGCGGCATCTTCGCCGAGCGGCAGGAGCTCAGGGACCTCTGCCTCTCCTACTCACTGTTCAAGATCCTGCGGCGGCGGCTGTCGGGGTACCCCCTTGCTGACGCCGGGTCCGGCGAGGCGCTCGAGTTCGTGCTCAGAGGCATGGACAGCGCCGGCGCCGGCGGTGTGGCCAACGCCGACAGGGTGTTCCGTGTCCTCGTCGACGAGCTCTGGTTTGCAAGCGACTTCTACTACTCGCCCGTCCCGTTGTGCACCTTCGGCGGGTGGTGCGCCACCCTCAACTACCTCTGCTCTGTCCTCATCGTTGCCGGAGCCGTTACCGTGGGATGGATTTATCAGTACAAAAAACTGATAGAATCCACTCCTTACAAGGTCATTAGTTTCTTCCTCCTAGTGGCCGTCCTGCTCGTCGAGGCTTCGGAGATTGTCGCCGGCGCTTGCTCCAACTGGACCAAGATGTCCTTGCTGGGTCACTACATCAGGCACAAGGCGGCGTGGCGCCGATACAGCTGCATCCACAGGGCGCTTGCCGCCGTACTGCGGCTCAGGCCGGCGAGGCGGTGGCGTGACAAGATCGGGCAGAACTCGGTGCTTGAACCCCGCCGGTTCCGCAGCAGGATCGCTGGACTTTTCATGGAGATGCTCTACGGCGATTCGGGGCTTATGGGTTCGGTCAAGTTGGCGCCATCAGTGAAGGACGCGGTGCTCAGGTCACTGCTGAGCAGCTACGGCGGGAGGCCGACCAAAGGTGGTGCTGCAACGGCGAGGGGACTCGGCGGCAAGGTCAACTGGGCGTTGTACGGTTCCAGTAAAACTTGGGCGTGCAACGGCGACGGAGTCAGCAACACGGAGCTAATCCTCATGTGGCACGTCGGCACGAGGCTTTTCGAGATGAAGTCGACATCGTCCTCCGTCGACATGATCGCCGCCAGCCACCTGTCCTACTACTGCGCGTATCTGGTGGCGGCGGCGCCGGAGCTGCTACCGGACAGCGCGGCCTGGATCAAGAAGCGGTACGAGGAGGTGTCCAAGGACGTGCGTGCGGCGCTCGGGAAGGACGCCAGCGGCAGCGAGTCGACAGCGGGCAGGTACGAGAGATTGGTGGCAGAGCTGAGCGCGGACTCGCGGGACATGGTGCTGCTCCGGGGCGCGGAGATTGGGCAGCACCTGGTGAAGGAGTACGCTGAGGACGAGGCCTCGGCGTGCCGGATCCTGGCAGACTTCTGGTCGGAGATGTTGCTCTACGTTGCGCCGTCCGACAACGTCAAGGGCCATGTCCAGGCCATGGCGCGCGGCGGCGAGTTCATCACGCTCGTCTGGGCTCTGCTTCTCCACGCCGGCGTCACCACCAGGCCGGTTGCTCCAGGCGCCGCTATGGTGTAGCCTGTCTTCAGACTATCTATCTATCGTGTTTCGTTGTTTTTCCTTCCACGCATCGAAGACTATCTATCGTGTAGCTAGGTTTATTTGCTTTCCCTTTCACGCGTATCTGTTTTTGTCCGCAATAAGCTTTACATGCTTGCATGCTCGAAACTGATATGTATTTCTTCTTAGAACGTTTGTTAGCATATTGGTTGTGTACTGAACTATGACACTCTCCTATGTACGCAGTTTTTCATTTCACCAATGGTATCGACTCAGTTTGCACTGGATTCTGTGAAACTTTTTATATAGCAATATCCATTTGATTTCAAATATTATTGCAATAAACAGTTACTAAAACATTTACATCTGAGGAGTCCCTTTGGATCCATACATGTCCACAATTTTCTTCTTCAAGCGATTGATTTGGGCCAGAAAACTTGATTCTAGCTTGTTACTCAGGTCATTGGTGTCGTTTTCGGGAGTTAGGATTTCTCTGCTCGTGGACTTGTGGGTCGCGAGGCCTGCAACTTGAATTGCCATCTATTTCTATTTGGGACGACTAAGTGGTCCGTCATTTAAAATATGAGGCATTCTAATGGTGGGCCATGTAACAGTCCACCACTAAAACTTGAATTTTAGTTTTGTTGTTGGGGGGGGGGGGGGGGGTGGGGGGGGGGTCATATCGAACTTATGGCTGTGGGTTTTGTGGGACCGTCGGATGCACGCCTCACAATATTGGATTTTAGGATGTCACTATAAACCCATTTTGTAGTAGTGAAAAATGTTGCAGCGCCTCTTAGGATAAGATGTTTAGAAACTATGAAAATCCTTCTCTTTTTCCTAGAGACGGTGCTCTTTTTTACAATGATTATGGAGTTACCATGTTTTGAAATCGACTGATCGCCTTATCAGGTTTGATTAATCGGTTTGCCACCTAGTCGTCCGACCCATGTATATCGATCAGGGTCCAACATGGGCGGAGCTAGGATTTCGAATATGGGTGTTTAGAGTCATCTATAAAACACCTTAGCATGGGAAATAATCAAGGACACACCTTGTTGAAATTGCTGAGCTGAAGTTTTGTAGGCTATAAAATGAAATATATACTCAAATATATGTGTTTACTCTTTGTTTTGAGTGTATATATATGCTATATTGCTTAGAATTGATGTTTTGTTCCAAAATTCATGGGTGTTCAAGTGAACACCCATGAATAATGCTAGCTCCGCCCATGGGGTCCAAAGGTATGTACATATTGTATACACTGCATATTGTGATCCAAACTTGAGGGAGGGAAGACATGGCAACTATCTTGAGAGGGAGGGGAGAGATGGCGTGATCCAGAATTGAGGGAGGGAAGACATGGCAACTATCCTGAGGGAGGGGATAGATGACGGCTGTCTTCAGAGAGGGTGGCACTGCAAGGAGAGGGAAGGGATGGCGCCCGACGGCGAGCCTAAGAGATGGGCGGCACAGCTTCTTCAGTTTTGATGTGTGGCGGCTCAAGCACAAGAGGATGTGGGCAGGGATAGTTTTATTAGAGCTACCTCTTCTCTCACTTTGTCTCACTTCACGGCCACTAAATTAATGGGCCAAAATTGGCAAGCACAACTCAATTGGACCGGGCTAAAAAAAATCTTCTTATGGCCATCCTTGATCAGAACGGACAATTAACTGTGATTAATCGGACGATCAAGTTTCTGGTCACCCTAATCGCGTTGGTGACCCAAGTCGAGTTAGCCTAGGCTATCACGACGACTAATCGTGATTAATCGGACGACTTGGAAACGTGTAACATGCACATTTTGCTAACTTACCACATCGATATTTGAAAAGTGAGATTTGGCTTGAAACCCTCAAGGTTCGAAGACTCATGTGACACGTCGGCACGAAGCTCTTCAGAATGAAATCAAGGTCAGCCTCCGCCGACATGCAGGCCACCTCTCTCCTAACATCATGGGACATGTCCAGGCCATGGCGCGTGGCCCCGAGTTCATCATGCTCGTCTGGGCTATGCACCTTCACGTCGGCGTCACCATCAGGCCGAAGACTCCAGGTGCTGCTATTATGTAGACTATCTGAGCAGTGACTGCCCAAGATTTGGACCATGGGTATTGAAAAATTGCTACGTGACACCCTAAATTATGAATCCAAAACACATAACTGAGTGCCAACTTCATTGATTGATAAAATTAAAATCACACAAGTATGATCACTGAATCATCAAACAATATGATAGGAGTAAGAGATATATCAGTATGGTGTTGCTCAAATAACCAAGTATCTAATTTTACATCACGATACCTGAGATAAGAAGCTGTTTAGTTTTGCGCCTCTGTAACTCACATGAACCTTGTCCTTGGCAACCAAACCTGCGTAACATATCAGATATGAGCCCAGAAATTTTAATTGCCTCAGCAAATGGAGGAACAAGGAGTCTCGTTCAAACAGACTTGGCTAATCCTAGAGAGTAGTGTGCAGTTACTCTTCTTCTAAACAAAAGTACGGCAACAGTACGGCGATCGGGCAACCATCACGGAAGCAGTTCTCCAGAAATCCTCACCTGCGATCGGGCAGGGCGGCAATCCACACGATCGGGCAGGGCGACCCCCGCGACAGTCCACTCAATTTATACTCCTCGGCAGACGGCAGTTCCAATTGATTATGGGCGGCAGGATGGAGATGGAGTCCTCGGCTGCGGCGGCGTTAATCTGGTGGGGTCGAGCGGCGGCGGTTCCTGCTTTTTTTCTTGATCGTAGACGAAGGAGTCGAGCCACTCGCCGCCTGGACTCTGCTTTTTTTTTTTTTTTGAGAAATTACACAATACAACTCAGACACTCACAACGCACGCACACTCACCCTATGAACGCACATACGCAAACCCTACCCCTATAAACATCTTCGAAGACTGAGCCGGTAAATTCTCCAGATTCCCGAAGTCACCACTGAATCGATTGAGATGGGGGATACCAAATGGGCCTGTTTCTCTATTGGGTAGGCGGTGGGGAGAGGCAGGTGTGTCAGGTCTCAGGTGGGCTTTTTTCTCTAGGAAAAAGAGTAAATTTCATAAAACTATGACTATTTGCAGCCGAGTAACAGAAAACTACAACTTTTGGATACAATTTCAGAAAACTATGACTTTTGACTTGGACCCACCTGTCAGCCACACATCTCCATTTTGCTGAATGAGTGGTTGACTAGTGGGGCCAGACCAAAAAGTTGTAGTTTTGCGTTACAAGAGGCGTAAATAGTCGTAGTTTTCTGAAATCAAACTCAAAAGTCATAGTTTTCTATTACTCGGGTGCACATAGTCGTAGTTTTGTGAAATTTGCTCCAAAAAAAAGGGGGGCTTTTTTGTTTTTATTTTTTTATTTGTATATAAATAAAATATTACATTTTTTGTTAAACATAATGGGTATTCAACTGAATACCTTTGGATAAAGATGGGCCTGATCAGAGACTCAAGTTTATTTACTATCGTTAGTCAAGTTTATTTGCTTTTCCTTCCACACATATTTGTTTGTGTCCACAATAAGGTTTGCATGCTTTCATGCTAACTTGTGCTAATTAACCCTCTCGTGTAGCGAAAGGACCTCTAGCCTAGTGGTTAGAGCACCTTAGTAGCATCTAGCAGACCTGGGTTCAACTCCCCGTGGGAGCGAATAACCAGGCTGGAATAAAAGAAAATTAAAAAAAAAATAGGTTGGGGATTCCCCTACTGACTTCGGTCAAAAAAATTAACCCTCTCGTGTAATTCTAACCACCAAGGTTACACACACCAATTCATGATGTGCTAACACCCTAAGAAATGTTATTAAATATAACAAGCAAAACGGAAGCAAAAGTGAGACAGATTGATCAAAGGGAAACCAAAACAAAAGGCAAGAAAATCGAAAGGATTAGCTTGCTACCAGCAGATACTCCGGTAGGATGTGATTTCATCATGGATGATCTGTGCAAATGTGATTACGTAAATCTTTCATGACTTTTCGCGAGCTGCTAACCTATGAGAAATTATCATAACAAGTCTTGAGTTACATCGATCTCATCGCTAACAGTCATGAATGGGGAAAACTTTATATGTGGCTTTATAAATTTCGCATTGCAGGACCACTGTGGTGGTTACAGCATACAAATCAAGGTCAAGTCGGCTAATAATAATGTAATATCGAAAAAAAAATGGAAGCAATAATGCAGTCCAACAACTTGGGCTAGCGAATGAATTTACAAATGACATCGATGAAACTAGCAAGTGACATCGTAATCTGATCTATCATATTGTCAGTAGATGACAGCAAAGATTCTGCCACGTCTGCATTCATACAACAAAGCGTGCCATCAAATAACAGCAAAGTGCCCGCTAATGCGAAAGCGACATTTGGTTTTAAAATGTTTTCAATAAGAGGATGCTGATGTCTCCTTCGGTCTCCACCCCTCCAGTTCACCTCCATTTCTTCCTATCCGTACTATCCCCTCCATGAGAAGATGAAAAATGAAAATGACTGGGTGGATGTGTATTGCTTGACCACGACAGGGGCATATATATAATCTGCAGAAGAGAAGCCTAGAGATAAGACGGGATCACGCAGGAATTACAATGTTAATATACCAAATATATATAAGATATAGTTAGAAGATTGGAGAAGAAGCCGACGCTTAGAAGCTGAGAGTCCCTTTGCTGTTGAAATGATCAATGTGCAGTAAATTAAAAGCACGAGGCAAATAATTTTTATCCATATTTTACATGCATGGCACCAAATGAAATTTCTATTATTTCTCAAGAAATTGGTGCACTCCATAAATGCTAATACAAAAAAAAAAAGCACTAGAGGGGTGGGCAAGGCTTTGCAGTTATGACGGCATAGATTGTCACTAATGGCGGGCAATTTTGTGTGATAGCCTTCCACTAGAAATGGATTAGCAGTGGTGGCCTGGCGAGCAGCCCTTGCCACTGCAAAGACTATCACTAGCGGCAGTCCATCCTCTTATGATTGTGGGCTGCGCGCTCGTCTCACGCTGGCAGGCCGTGGGCCGCGCTACGCCCCAGCTCGGCATAGCGCGCGGTGCACATAGGCGCACCCGGGTTACTCCTTTTTTTCTCTCCTCTTTTGAGAGGTAAACTAACGATTGTCAAACGCTTTTGAACTCCTCTGTCACTTTTGTTTTTATACATTTTATACTCACACTTTACGTTTAGCACTACTGCTTAGCATTTTTATGTAAGTTAGCAATTGCACATGTGACTCTAGCATTGACACTCCATATTTCTCTGTCCCATGGCAATGGCGTCGGCTATTCTTCTCTACACCTTCCTTGCCCCTTCTACGTCGTGGCGATGGCGTCGGCTATTCTTCTCTACACCTTCCTTGCCCCTTCTACGTGAGATCAGAGCAGATTGTTGTTGTCAGTTCAAAAAAAAAAAAAAAGAGCAGATTGTTGTGGCAGCTGACTGCTGCAGCAACCGCAGCTCAGCAATCAGTAAGAGAGATTGTGAAGATTGCAAGCCCACCCTCTGTTTTCTTCCCTGTCTTTTTCTTCTTCCCCTGCCAAGACGATGTGCATCTTCATCGCGTTCAGCGCGCTCGGCTTGGCCAAGACGATGCTCAAGCTGGGCGTCTCCTGGAGCGCGAGCAGCTCGTTCGCTCTCGGCAAGAACGCGTGGCTGATCGCCGGCTACATGGCGCAGCAGCTCATCACCGACGACGACGACGGCGGCCAGGAGGGGGTTCCACGTTACATAGTGATGGGAGAGAAGAAGCAGCACGTCGAGGAGAGCCCTCGGGGCTACCGCATCAAGCGCGACGTCCTGGCGGACAGGCACAGCGGCCTCGTGACGCTGGACCGCGTGTGGCGCATGGCGGAGCACGGCGACGGCATCATGGCCGAGCACCGGGACCTGTGCCTCTCCTACTCTCTCTTCAAGATCCTGCGCCGACGGCTGTCGGGGTACCCCCTGGCCGACGCTGGGTCCGGCCAGGCACTCGAGTTCGTGCTCAGAGGCATGGACAGCCTCGGCGCTGGCGGCGCCGTCGACAACGCGGACCGGGTGTTCCGTGTCCTGGTGGACGAGCTCTGGTTCGCAAGTGATTTTTACTACTCCCCGATACCGATCTGTGCCCTCAGCGTGTGGTGCGCCGCTCTCAACTGCCTCGGCTCCGTCCTGACCGCTGATGAAGTCGATCAAGGTGTCCGCCATCTGTGAAGGGCTGAGCAGCTACGGGAGGCTGCCGGCAAAGGACGGCGCGGCGTGTCGGGGGCAAGGTCGACTGGGCGCGGTACGGTTCCCAGAAAAGCTGGGCGTCGAACGACGGAACAAGTAACACAGAGCTCATCCTCGTGTGGCACGTCGCTACGAGGCTCTTCGAGATGAAGTCGACGGCGGCCACGCCCGACATGGTCGTCGCCGGCCACACCGGTTCCGCAGAACTCGGTGTGGCAGAACTCGGTGCTTGAACCCCACCGGTTCCGCAGGAGCACCGCGGGACTTTTCAGGGACCTGCTCTACGGCCGCGCGGGGTTGAGCAAGTCCATAAAGGTGTCGCCATCCGTGAATGAGGGCGGTGCTCAGGTCACTGCTGGGCAGCTACGGGAGGCTAACAAAAGGTGGCGCGGTGGCGCGACAAGTCGGCGGCAAGGTGAACTGGGCCTTGTACGGTTCCCAGAAAAGCTGGGCGTGGGGACGGCGGCAACAACGGGGGAAGGAGCAGCAGCAGCAACACCGAACTGATCCTCATGTGGCACGTCGGCACGAAGCTCTTCGAGATGAAGTCGACGTCGGCCTCGGCCGACATGATCGCCGCCAGCCACCTGTCCTACTACTGTGCCTAGCTATCTGGTGGCGGCGGCGCCAGAGCTGCTGCCGGACAGCGCCACCTGGACCAAGAAGCGGTACGAGGAGGTGTCCAAGGACGTGCGGGCCGCTCTCGGGAAGGACAACACCACCGGCGGCGAGTCGACGGCGGGGAGATACGAGCGGCTGGTGGCGGCGCTGAGCGCGGGCTCGCGGGACACGGTGCTGCGCCGGGGCTCGGAGATCGGACGGCACCTGGTGAAGGAGTACGCCGAGGACGAGGCCTCCGCGTGCCGGATCCTGGCCGACTTCTGGTCCGAGATGCTGCTCTACGTTGCGCCGTCCGAGAACGTAAGGGACACGTCCAGGCCATGGCGCGAGGCGGCGAGTTCATCACGCTTGTCTGGGCGCTGCTCCTCCACGCCGGCGTCACCACCAGGCCGGAGGCGCCAGGCGCTGCTATCGTGTAGCATGTCAGAGATCCGACTGATCGAAGACTATATCTATTGTGTTTCTTTGCTTGCATGCTCGATACTACTACTATATATGTATTTCTTCTTAGAACGTTTGTACATCATTGTTGATCCTTAGTATCATTCTACGATGCATACTCATGTAATTAACGAACTATGCCCTCCTATGTGTAGTCTTTCATTTCGCCGATAATATACCTTACTTTTACAGAATATATGTCGGTTCTATTTTGGAACCTGTGATTTTTTTTATATTCACAAATCGAATTACTTCAATTGCAATTCCAGGAGCATTTTGTGAAAACATGCATTCCATGCGAAGTAACTTTCCCTGTCGAGCTATGTCGAGCTAGTACCATGGTTGGCGATGAGTGGCTCTCTTTTGGACAGAAACCGATACAAGAACTTTTGTTCACTAATTATAATCCTGCTGTTAGTTAATCCATCAAGGAAGCTCCTTGCATTGATCCTAAAAATAAATAAATTAAATCCCTTGAAGTGTTTTTCCAGATCATAGTAGCCTCCTTTGCTCACGAAGCCCACGGCCGGCCCATTTACCTGTTTGCGCTTGTGTTGTCATTTCTTTGATGGGCTGCAGACCAAGTTTCTTTGGGCTGAATTTCTTATGTGGGTTATTCCGGAATCCCTATATATAGCGCGCTACTCCGAGCTTCGAGGTAGCGTGCTTTGAGATTCGGGCGCGTGTGGAAACGGACGGTAGGAAATGGACACGGGGCTGAGAGAGAAACGTGCGGCGCAGCGGCGGAGCTGAGCACGCTGCAGCGACGAACACGTGTCGTTCTGTTAATGGCCAGGCGTATTAATAGTTTGCATGCAAATTTTTAAATCGATTTTTCTCTTCAACCATAACTCCGTTTTCGAATCCGTTTGAACCGTGATGATTCTTACAATTAATACAACAAAACAAGATCCAACATGAATATGTTTTTTGAATTTTTTTAAATTTAAAATTGTTCCTATATGATAGAACAATTGTTCTCAATTGCTAGAACAAATATTTACATTTACGGAACAATTGTTCTTCATTGCTGGAACAAATATTTACATCAATGGAACAATTGTTCTTTATTGTTGAAACAAATATTGACATTGATAGAACAATTATTTTTCATTGCTGGAACAAATGTTCTCACGTGAACAATTGTTTCATGTCATGGATGCATGCAAACTAAAAACAAAAAAAAAAAAATCAAAACATCCGCACAAAAGTCTCTGCGCGCAGAAAATGATTGTGGGCTGCGCGCTCGTGGCAGGCCGTGGGCCGCGCTACGCCCCAGCTCGGCATAGCGCGCGGTGCACATAGGCGCACCCGGGTTACTCCTTTTTTTCTCTCCTCTTTTGAGAGGTAAACTAACGATTGTCAAACGCTTTTGAACTCCTCTGTCACTTTTGTTTTTATACATTTTATACTCACACTTTACGTTTAGCACTACTGCTTAGCATTTTTATGTAAGTTAGCAATTGCACATGTGACTCTAGCATTGACACTCCATATTTCTCTGTCCCATGGCGATGGCGTCGGCTATTCTTCTCTACACCTTCCTTGCCCCTTCTACGTCATGGCGATGGCGTCGGCTATTCTTCTCTACACCTTCCTTGCCCCTTCTACGTGAGATCAGAGCAGATTGTTGTTGTCAGTTCAAAAAAAAAAAAAAAAGAGCAGATTGTTGTGGCAGCTGGCTGCTGCAGCAACCGCAGCTCAGCAATCAGTAAGAGAGATTGTGAAGATTGCAAGCCCACCCTCTGTTTTCTTCCCTGTCTTTTTCTTCTTCCCCTGCCCATTTTCTCTCGAATTTGGATCCAGTGTACCATAGTTATTTGTCTCGCTTATTGCCATGGACAAGGCAACAATGCAAGATCAAAACGTGGAACTTGATCGCTCAGCGCGCGCTCTCCCTACTGTTGATTCGAGACCTCAGTTCTTGGACACCTCTGTGACCGGGATTGTGTAAAACTCTGTTAGTAGCTTAAATAAGGGCAGCACTTGCTAATTTCTTAAAAAGATTTCAGGATGGGATGTTAGTTCATAAGAAGGATACTAGTAGTAGTATGCAAATGCCGATAAGATTTGAATAATGTGCTTAGACCTGCTAATGGTCTCAAACCCGCCCCACACCCACCCCGCCCCCAATGCATGGCAGCATGTTAACGAACCCAACCCCACCCACAGAATCTATTAATCAACCCAAACCAAACCACCCTATTGGTGCTTGCTTACCAGACCAACCCGCCCCGCCAGTTCATCCCATGGGTTTGCCATGGGTTGAACCTGTGGAGGGCTGCGGGACATGGCCGGTGGCCACCGACGAGGGATGTCAAGCTGGCTGAGAGAGCCGCTCGCCCGAACGCTTGAGACGAGAGAACAAGCCATGCCGTTTGAGACAGGAGAGAACACACGCAGAGCCGGCCTGGGCAGTGCGAGGCTGCGAGCGGTGCCGTCATTGATAGCCAGTCGAGAACATGATGAATCCCAGGAAGAAGAAAGCAAGCCGCGTTTTGGGCCGTGGAGGCCGTTAGACTATTTGCATCGTCTAGTTTTATGGAGGATTGGCCTGTGAGGCTCAGTCACGTGGAGTTCATAGGCTTAGCCTGCAATATGTTGATGTTGGACCGTAGGAAGTATTTTGATTTGTGATCTCGTCTTTATTTACTTTGATTTGTGTTCTCGTCTTTATTTTCTTTGAGTATCTTCGCACGCTGTCACGTGTAAAATGAAAGATTCATACGACTATGTTGCACATGCTACAGGAGTCTGAAGATTCATACGACCTGTTTATTCAACAATAATCCAATCGATTAGCATTCATCAGGCGGCAACTACTCAAATCAGATACTGATCACAACTCCAGAAAGCAACAGAAAACCTCCTTCTCTGATCGTCAACTATTGCAATGTATAATTTAAAATTATTGTACACAGAATCAGTTCTTTTCTATGTATGGTTGCACGCAGAACAAAGCCAAAAGCTTCTACTGGGATGCATCTTTTACTGAAGAGCATCAATATAGATATTGTAACTCTGGACACCACTGATAAAATTCTCCAACTATTCATGTAGCCATCACAATTGATTTTGTCATCCATCCCTAATGTTTGTATATATAACATAGATATTCCAAAGCAACAACAACAACTATGAGTAAAGAAGTGCAAGCCTCTCTACTCGATGTGGAGGTGTATTCAGAGTCTCTACTGGTTCTGTAGTTAAGCAGAGTGCACTGCACAGAAAGAAAATAGTGTAGTGTTAGTGAAGCCTGAAAATAGGAATCCATGAAATGGTTACTCGGACGATGAAATTTCTGTAAATGATAGAGCGAACACATTTAAGATAAATCACATGAAAATCTATGTATTGTAAAAAGGCAGAAAGGAGAGACCACCAATAAAGGACATATCACATATACAACATGTGACCAACAATTACTACAAGGACTGATAGTAGAAATTACACGACCACAGAGCAAAATGCTGGTATGCAATCTGTAAACAGGTGGTGGATCTCATGAATCAGTACTAAATAGCTAAATTGAACAACAAGTTTATCACGGCGGACAAGCAGTCAAGACAAGAATTTGGTGAAATTTGACACTTGTTTTGATTAAGACAAGGTCTTGACTCTGATTCGAGTAACCAAAGCATACATTACTGTCTTAATGCAGACAGGGAAACATAGCTTCATGTTTTATACTATGCAGTCCTAGTCAAAGCATGGAGATTGGAGAAAACACAGTGCTAATTACTGAAGAAACAACAGTCCCTCAATCCAGTACAAGTCTCAAGATGATTCTCAACTAAACTATTATGCTGCCATTAGACATGTTGATTCCTCTATGAAAACAAGCCTGCTGCAACTACAAGTAAAACTAACACCTCCTGCATTTGAACTGAAGTACTAGTATTACAAGCATCGACAATTGGACTTGAGAACACGCACCAAATCCCAATAGTAATCTAGCACACACAAAAAGAAACTCTCACTAGATGTACTATATGATTTCTTCTTGATGTCTCTAGTCTCTAGAGTCAGCTACCAATTGAAAAATTAAACTCCGATTCAAAGATACACCAGCTTGCTGCCTTGGCGCGTCGTCTCCACTCAAATACCGCACGCATACTTAGTCTATTCAAGCCACAAATCCACCCTAAACCTGCAAGTCCACCCTATCGTGACCAATAACTAGAAACAGAGCATGTTCTTGCCGTAGTAGGGGTAGCGGCGGGTCTATCCGGCAGGAAGGTGCAGAGGTCCGTGGGGGCTTCCGCCAGGAGGCCACGAACGGCGCAGATCGGCAGCTTCGTCATTACTTGTGGAGAGCCGGAGAACAAGAGGGAGATGAAATTCGCACTGCCGGAGGAGATCTAGTCGCTGCCCTCGCCCCTCTGATCTCTGCGCTCGCTGCGCAGGCCGTGCCACTCCGCCCCGCCGCCCGCCGCGTCGCCGCCGGCCATCGCCTGATGTGTGGTGGCCTGGTGGGGTTGATGTGAGGATTGAATGGGTAACTTGCCATGGTTTTTTTTTTTTTTTTTTTTTTTTTTTTTTACGCAGACTTGCCATGGGTTTAGCCCATGGAAAAACGACGGTGTGAAACTCGTTCCAACCCGCCTTTGCTGTGAACCCAACCCGCCCCAACCCGCCAGCGATAAACACCCGTTTTAACCCGTCCACAGTCGACCCAACACGAAACCCACCCCACACACCCCGTTTGACCCCAACCCATTAGCAGCCCTAAACGTGCTCGACATCTTTGAGATAAGAATATGGTGCTTTGTTTCCACGAAGGACCCGCATTTTTGTCTTTCTTTTTTCGGAGATGCCGTCCATCCTTAGGGCATGTACAACCCGTCTGTAAGACCCCGTCTTTATACTATACATTTTACAAATCGCCCCCCGCGCGGTTTACAGACGGCCTTCCCGTCGTCTCGTGAGGCGACGCTGCCGTCCCGTTCCCCGAGGCGGAGCAGATGGGCGCGGGCGGGTTGTACGGCCTCGTCGCCTCGAGGAGACTGCGCGGTTGGATCCCGCGCGCGCAAATGAATCCATCGCCCCGCCAAAACCACCTTCGTCCCACCATATCTCAGGAGAGGGTCGGGGCCGCTGCTGGAGGAGGAAGAGGACGTAGCCCGGACGCCGTCGTCGTCGCCGTCCACGAGCTTCACGCCGTGACCTCGCAGCTCCCCGCCCTCCTCAACCTTTGTCGGATCTGAGCCGGAGGGACGCGGAGCTGCTCTACTCCACCGCGGCCAGGTGAGGGAGGCCGCCGGCTCGCATGAGCGGAGGAAGGCCACCACGGGCAGGCCGGCCTGCTCCTCGCTCCTCTGCAGCCCGGGGCGGCGCCGTGGTGCTCGAGCAGAGGAGGATGCGGTCGCCATTGCCGTCTTCTGCGGTGGAGGAGGTGGATTTGGGGGAGATTGTGAACGGGGTTGGAGGAAGGAGTAGGCACCGGCAGTGCGAGATGCAGGCAAACGGCGCAAGGAGGTTCGGACAGCGGCGCCGGCTGGTTGGACGCTGCCCTGCGCACGGCCGCTGGACGCCGCCCCGCGCGGCCGCGCCGCCCAAGCCACGCTCGCTGGCTATGTGGTGTCGGTGTGCTCAGATGCAAACGACAGAAAAATGAGTGTACTCGTACTAGAGAGAGACGCAAGCAGCAAGCGGCAAAAATATCTACACTCTTCTACATTGTTATTTATGAAAGGTCTCTTAGGAAGAGTAGAAGAATATGAATCTAAACTAATAAAGCACGAGTTACCTACGTCTTAGGTACCCAACCTCATACCCACCCTTGATCTATAGCCTGATTCACCCCACGCGGCTGCCTCCACTCTCAGATTTGAAGTAAGGTGGGGCAATTATATAAAGGTTACACCTCTACAATAGAGAAAAGTTACGCTTGGGGGTGCAAAACATGATTTTTCTCACCTATCAAACATCGTACCCGCCCGCAGCACCCTTCTCTCATGTGAAGATCGCCAAGACTTTCCTTGGAAAAAAATGAGGCGATTTTCCCTGCCAATCTCGACAGCAATCTTTCCTTGCAAACCGGACAATCTTTCCTTCCAAACGTAGAACCGAGTTGTCCTTCCAATCTTACATGCAACCTTTCCCTCGAATCAAAAATTCTCCTTCCATTCTTACATGCAACCTTTCCCTGGAATCAAAATTTGAAGCGGAACCCAATCCCGGCGCTTTCTTTCTTTCGAATCAAATTTCCAAGCACACCCCGACCCCGGCGCGTCTGTAGCTGCTGAACGGTCATCTCGATCATCGGCGCTCAGGAGATCATCATCGCCGGCGATCTACAAGTGGCCAGCGGGATAGCAGCGGCGATCTTCAATCTTCAAGTCGCCATCGCTAGCGGGGATAGCACCGCGCGCCGGCAATCTTTGAGGTTAGCCCGCTTGTTTCTTGTCTTGTTGTATTTTCACTGTCGATCGTCGCCTCAAGTACATAGTGGCGTCATTTGGCAGGAGCTTTGTCGCCCTGGTGTTATTCATCGGTTTTCAGAGATTCAGATCGTCATCATGTCTCAAACATTGTGCAGGTATATAGTGGCGCCAGCAATGGAGGACCTGCTCATCCCTCGTTGGTGCACGTCACAGGCGAGGCGTCAAGGGCGATTCGATGGCTGGACTGGCCCAGAGGAGGCCTTCCTCGCCGTCGCTTGATGCTTGAACCACCCGTGGCAGCAGTGAGGTCCGACCATGGCCGTGACGGTCGGATCGCCATCGATCTAGGAGGACGCACCGCCAATCGCTCTGGTGGAATATTGAACTATCAGTCATCGCTATGGGGATTGAATCCTATCCCGCCCAAATCTATCTCCCTCCGGATGGATTGCACGACATCAAATTCTGTGAGGTAAAATTTGCTCGTCAGGTTGTCTCTTTGCCTTCCTCCCAGTTCGTAATCATCGGCACTTCAACAAATGATTTCCTCTTTACGATTTCAGCATTATTTTCTATATTTGGATTGATGTTTCGATGGCCAGCCACTACCAGCAGATGACCACTCCGATCAGCCTCTCAGTGACAGGGACATCTTGATTATGCTGGTGTCTGTAGTGTCTATGCTCTTAATATTAACTGCTGACAAAATTGAACAATAACATGAGTGTCATTAGTACTGTGAACTCATAAAATTTTTAAAAGCAAGTTTTGATATGTGCTAAGTCTCTATGTGATTTTATATAGAAGTTTATGAATTACACAAGTGTGCAATGAGCTAATTTTTCCTTGTTGAATATATATGCAGGTTAACCATTGGAAGCGGATGCTTAAGGTAATGCTTATTACTCTTTTTTCTTTTTGTTTCGCTGCATAGTAGAGATTCAGTTTACCACAAAATTGATTGCAGGGGCAATCTCGAATTCCACTCCTACACCCCGGCCTTACAGGCAACTTGGACTATAGAAGTTAAAACAGTAGTATTGTTGTTGGTCATGCCCAATCAATGGTGAAGGGTCCTACTGCATCCTTGCTGAGAAATGAAAATGGAAGACCTGTATTTTGATGAGCTTGATGAAATGCTTATGACACTGGTAAGAACTGCCAAAAAAAAACATATTGCAACTGAGATTAATTGTAATTTTCCTTTTCTGAAAGTTAAGACACTGTCCATTTTCTGATCTTTTCGAGAGGCAGATGATTTGTCTTTGCAATTAAGGTTTTTAAAAGCCAAAATTTAGAAACCTATAAGAAAATAGTAGTAGAGAAACGTACGCTGCCAGTGTTATGCCAACGGTAGGCTGAAGGCTCATCATCTGGTTCAACTCTTGTAGGACTTGTTAAGTTTAGTTGATTTTGCATTATGAGGTCAGATTTTTTCGTCTAAATTGATTTAATTTTTTTTATTTGTTTGCCAGGAGCTTGCAGAGCATAAGGTGGTAATATGTCAAAACTGAGGTTCGTCTTGCCGCTTTTTGCAATTTGTGAGATGTCATCACCCTAGCATCATGACTGGACTTGAGGTTCATTATTGACGCCTAGCATTGAACTATTATGTCTGGACTTTATATCCAATTAGCGTGGTGTCTAGAGTTTCCAATGTTTTTGAGAAAGGTGATATTTGGTCCAGTATTTTGGCTCTTGAAGCGAACTGGAACAAACTGGTACATGTATTTTTTTTTTCATCGTGAATCTATGTTCATGAAGATTCACACAGATATACTCATTTTCTTTTCTTGATTCTAGATTACGAATTTTGATGTCCAATATCAAGTTAGACCACCAGTATTTTGATGTTAAACACCATGCTAAGCTACTAATCATGTCTCGTTGGGAATGTAGTTGGAGGCCTGGAGCATATGGCCAATGTGTTTTCTACACTTTGTGAGTCTCATGAATAAAACTACTACATAAAACAGGATATTTGTTTTACTGCATTTTGTAACCATTTTATGATTCTAATCCATTTGACATTTTTCTAAATCTATTTACAAAGTAATGAATGGAGAATCTCTTGTGAAATCCAGTTGCCATTTGACAAGTTAGTTCTTCAGTCAAGAGGTGGGTAGGTTATCATAGAGAAAATTGGCTGATGTATGTAGGATCATTATCGCCATTGTTTTGGATTCTATGATGAGGTTAATTTTGTTCCTTTCATGCATGCACTGCACATTGTTCTGTTTCTGATGCAGTACACATGGAGCTGACAGTCAGTTTAGCCGGTCTTCTCCTGATCCTACTGAGAAGTCAGTTTTTCAAAGACCCAGAAAATTGGTTTCTTGGTATTGTTATTTTTTCTCTCCCTGATGCTAGATGTCAAATTTTCTTTCTCTCATCAGGTTGCCTATATTATCAGCCCGATCTCTGTCTGTTGTAGCACCTATCACATATCATGATATTGTTTAGCAACATTAATTAGTCACATAATAAGATTCTTCTCTTTTGCTCGTCATAGAGAAACAGTCTTCATAAAGTTTGCTACTCCGGTTCTTATTTCAGTCTTCACAATGAAAAATCCTGTTCGACGGTTTGATCCATTGGCAGCTCCGTTGTTTCATTTTGCAAAGCTTTGTCAGGCTTGTCTGTTAGTGACAGTCCCGAACGATACGTTTCCTGGGTAGGTTTGGCCAATCACAAACCTTCTAAAGGTTCATATTGTGCAGTTTGATTACTATGTATTTAAGTGAATCATATTGTTTTGAGTACTTTTGTTTGCCCATGTTTTTCCAGGGAATATTTTGAGATGACTGATGGAACATGCTGATGTGTTAGGTCAAAATGTCAATAGAAGTGCCTTTTGATTTACTCGGTTTGACCTAGAATCTCTGATTTGTTAAGAAGCTAGAACACTAAGCATCACTCCACGACATCTTCATTTCTGGTAACTTTGGAACCCCATGGCATCATTCAAATCAATATATATTATATATTGCAAAATAAATGAAGGTATAATATGGTCGGTGGCACTGGATTAATATCCCTGCAGTAATTTTTTCATATCCGATGCAGCTTGGTAGTATTTTTTTCCCCTTTTATTCTGTACAGTATGGAATCTATTCAGTTAGGGTAATCATAGTTCCAACCTGGAGCACACGTTGCAAGGATGGTAAAATTCTACTCATTTATGGTATTCATGGTTCAGTAAGCTGGCTGGATATCTTCAGAAATTATCCTGGTATGACCCCTAACTGATTCCTGCTAATTTTGTTCATATTTATATTACTTTTTCTTTGTTACCCAATCTTGTTTCATTTATTTGTGGTCAAATTAAATATGTTTGCTACTTGATGATTTCATTTTCCAGGGTGCTTCTCACAGCACCACAGCCTGGCGGTGCTTATTGCCCATTCTTGTTTTTTTTTCTAAAAAAATATTATATATGCTACTGTTTTTTTTCAGCTTGCTAATTCTTTTGCTTTGTGCTCGTGTCCGACCTGCTCCGGAGGTGCTCAAATCTTACGGTTTAATGTCGTTACCGTGGTGGTCAACAAGAATTAGCACCAAGTCTACAATTTGGTTGCTGCCAGCATTTACATTCTATACTCAAAATCCAGTGTTATTCATGCATTTGTACTCTAATCACTAAATGTTGCCGTTGAAAACACCACTAATAATTCGCGTAGAAACCCCTCCTCTAATTTCTGGTTCGAGTAGAATTTTTTGTAAGAGATGCTTTTTTAATTGCAAATGAAACTCACTTCAGTCCATAGATTTGTTTTCTCAGTTGCAATGAAATCCAGTTCGGTACATATCTTTGTGTTCAGCAGGTTATCTCTGTTTGCAAGGTCATTGTGTTCTTATGGGATTACCAGTGTGTTAGTATCCTTGGATAAGTAAAATGCTACCTTATAAGAACCTTACGTTTGATACTCTTCTTATGGTGGCTCAAGCTTAGAAATTTTTCATCTTCTTCAAGTAGTACAAGGGATTATATCATGACTGCACCTATATTTTTTATGCATTCAAATAAACTAATATTTTCATTTCAGAAATGTTCAAAGCACGAGGTATAAAAGAAATATTTGTAATTTAGCTGGTATAAAAGAAATATTTGTAATTTAGCTGGTATATTTTGGAGGTAATTGATCACTATTTCGTTGTCTAATGTTTTTTGAAGTATAGGCAGATTCAGTACCTTCCTTTTTGTCATTGTCTAATGTTTTTTGAAGTATAGGCAGATTCAGTGTTGAGAATAAGCCTCTGTGCGTGCCTGTTATTCAGTTAGCGTCAGTGTCAGTTAAGTTTTAGAGTTTCAGTCAATTCTGTTAGAGAGTCAGTTAGGCTATTTGATCGAGTCTTTTCTTGTTCCTGGCATCTAGGAGTCATGTGCATGTTGTGCTGAACGTGTGCAGGTTTAGCGGCCACTATGGCCTATCTTAACGCCCACTCTGGGCTTAGTGGTAGCATGTAATCAGGGTCTATAAATAAGAGAAGAGAAAACAGAAAATGCTGCAGCCTTATCGCAGCAACAATCCACTTGTGTTCGTGTGTGTTCTTGTGAGTTGTGAGTTGAGTTCTTGCCTGGATATCCAACAATTGGTATTCAGAGCTCTGTTTCTGATCCGGGATTATGGTGAGACCTCCTCCGGTCGTGCGCGCCTCCTCTCACCCGTCCCACGCTGGTTCCCTTGATGGTGAGGATGGCTCGCACGCGTCCGCGCAGTCGAGCGCGTCCAGGCGCGGCGATCGCTCCCCGGAGCGATGCCGTCCCTCTCCCTCCCCTGCGCCGCATATCCGCGGACGTCGCTGCCGCCGCGATGGCAGCGTCGTTGTGCAGCGTGTGGTGCACGAGGTGAGCGGGCAATTCCCGCAACTGCCGAAGAGCAACTACTCCGATTGGAGCCTGATGATGAAGGTGATGCTACGCGCTCGTGGTCTCTGGGCCGCAATCGAGCGCGACACCGACGACGAGGTGGAGGACCAGAGGGCCATGGAGGCCATCCTTCGTGGCATGTCGCTGGAGATGGCGTCCTCCCTCGCCACCAAGGCATCCACCAAGAAGGCGTGGGAGGCCTTGGAGGACTCACGCCTCGGGTCCGAGCGTGTGCGCAAGGCGTCCACGCAGCGCGTCTAGCGGGAGTTCGAGAACATCAGCTTCCGCGACGGAGCTACCACACGGCCATCGTGCAATTGGCCTGAAGTGGGTGTTTATGCTCAAGAAGGACGAGAGTGGAGCCATTGTCAAGCGCAAGGCCCGCTTGGTGGCCAAAGGCTATGTGCAACAGCCGGGCATTGATTTCGACGAAGTCTTTGCTCCGATGGCACGCATGGAGTCAATTCGCTTGCTTCTTGCACTAGCTGCCAATGAGGGATAGGCCGTCCACCACATGGACGTGAAGACGGCGTTCCTCAATGGCGAGGTTGTTAAAGAAGTGTATGTGCGGCACCCACTGGGCTTCATCGTCTACGGCGTCGAGCACAAGGTGCTCTTCCTGCGCAGAGCGCTCTACGGGCTGCGTCAAGCCCTGCGAGTGTGGAATGAGAAACTTGACAGCACTCTGCGCAGGCTCAGGTTCAAGCAAAGCGAGCACGAGCACGCCATCTACGGCCGAGCAACCGGTAGTGGAGGACGACTCCTCGTCGGCGTGTACGTCGACGACCTGGTGATTACGGGTACGACTCCAGCCGAGATCGAGAAATTCAAGGCGGAGATGAAGTCCCAGTTCAAGATGACGGACTTGGGCCTGCTCACCTTCTACCTCGGCCTAGAGGTGCAGCAAAGTGCCGCCGGAATTGCGCTGTGCCAAGCACACTACGCGCGGCGCATTCTGGAGGCAGCAGGGATGCAGGACTGCAATCCTGCACACTCGCTAATGGAGGAAAGGCTCAAATTGAGCCGCAATTGCACGACGGAAGAGGCGGATGAAACATTGTCCTGCAAGCTCGTCGGTAGCCTCCTCTATCTGGCGCACACCTGACCGGGCATCATCTTCTCGGTCGATATGTGAGCCGCTTCATGGAGCGGCCAACAGCGGAACACATGGCGGCGCTGATGCGCATCCTCCGCTGCATCACCGACACGATCGACTACGGCTGCTTCTACCGCCGAGGTTCAGGGAGAGCGCGGCTGATTGGGTACAGCGACTACGCCGGCGACTGCGACAACAGCCACAGCACCTCCGGCGTGCTGTACTTCCTCGGGTCTAGCCTGGTAAGCTGGTATTCACTCAAGCAATGCATAGTGACATTGTCATCATGCGAAGCAGAGTATGTGGCTGCTACATCCGCAGCGGCCCAAGGAATGTGGTTGGCCTGGTTGCTCTCTGATCTGCGAAGAGAAGAGGCACAGCCAGTTGAGCTCAAGGTGGACAACAAGTCTGCCCTGGCTCTGATGAAAAATCATGTCTTCCACGAGTGCAGTAAGCATATTCACGTGCGATTTCATTTCGTCAAGCAATGTGTGGAAGAAGGTAGTGTCAATGCAAGCTATGTTGGCACTGAAGACCAGCTCAATTCACGATTTACCCTCCTTCCCAATGGCCAGTAGCCAACTACCCTCCTTCCCAATGGCCTTCAAAATTTACCCTCCTTAGAGTTGACTGATTTAAGATATACCCTCTAACCATTTTTATGCCGATTTTGCCCATTCTTTCTTCTTCTTCTTCCTCCTGCGCGCCGCTGTGCCTCGCCACCATGCGCCGTTGTGCCCCGCCTTCAATGCCGCCTTCGCCATAGTGTTGCCGGACATCTCTCCGAGCTGGAATCCCTCACCACTAATCCGGCAGGAATCAGTGGTGTTCTTGGCTGCTTTCCGAGCTTGCCATGAGCTCACCGCGGCAAGAGAGAGGAGGGCGCGGCGTTAATAGAGGGAATAACACAACCTCTCTCTTTTCTTTTGATCTTCCCCTTGCCTTCGTCCTTCCCCTTCTCTGTTCTCTCTCCCCCCACACACAGGACACACCCGTCACATCCTTTTCAGAGGCGAGAGAATCAGAGTTGAAATGTGAATGCGTTTGTTACTCGACCTCCCAGTATCATTCTTCCCTGGTCCCAAGAACAGCAGCAAGAAAACAAAAGCAAGGAACGCAGGGGACAAATGCTCAAGTATTTGAAAGGATTTTCAAGAAAGAATCTTAGCAGAGACAGAGGAAGTAAACCCAAGGCCAAGAGACGCTCTGATCTGAAAGTAGAAGCACTACGACAACAAGGGCGGCTCTTTATTAGCTAAAGCTCTACAGGATTAGTGGTGAGGGATTCCAGGAAATCCTGCAGTTGCTACGCTGCCTGCTGGCTTTTGGCAAACGAAATGGGCGCGCAGTAAAGACAGACAAGCAGACAGCAGAAACATGGCAGCCGGTTTCGGAGCTTTCGGCGAGCAAGGACCAAGGTTGCCAGTCCTGGCGAGACCGGCGGCGCTTGTCGTCAGCGACCACGACAGCCCGCAGTGAACTTGACGGCGTGCTACTCCATCTGGTCCACGTCGAAGCACCGCTATGCGAATCCTATGCCGACACCCATGGCAGCGTGGATGACCAGCGGACTGAGCTCTGAGCAGGAGGGCAAGAGGCGGCAAGGGCAGCAGCAATGGCGCGACGATGGAGATGCACAGCTCACGCGGACGTGGCAGCGCCCATGGCGCGGTGGCCGTCGGCGAGAGGAAGAAGAGGAGGGGAGGGGCAGAACCGGCACAAAAATGGCTAGAGGGAACATCTTAAATCAGCCAACTCTAAGGTGGGTAAATTTTAAAGGCCATTGGGAAGGAGGGTAGTTGGCTATTGACCATTGGGAAGAAGAGCAAATGATGAATTCCCCCCAGCTCTTAAGGGGGTGATTGTTGAGAATAAGCCTCTGTGCGTGCTTGTTTTTCAGTTAGCGTAAGTGTCAGTTAAGTTTTAGAGTTTCAGTATATTCTGTTAGAGAGTCAGTTAGGCTATTTGATCGAGTCTTTTCTTGTTTCTGGCATCTAGGAGTCATGTGCATGTTGTGCTGAATGTGTGCAGGTTTAGCGGCCACTATAGCCTGTCTTAGCGCCCACTCCGGGCTTAGTGGTAGCATGTAATCAGGGTCTATAAATAAGAGAAGAGAAAACAGAAAACGCTGCAGCCAGCACCAATCCACTTGTGTTCGTGTGTGTTCTTGTCAGTTGTGAGTTGAGATCATGCCTAGATTTCCAACATTTAGTACCTTCCTTTTTGCCTGGTTAATAGGAACCTGAACTTTGCATGGCTCCTTGTACATAGAGGATATAAGTTTATTGACTGTATTTTTATGAACACAATATCAAAGGGTTGTCCACTCACTATGTAGTTAACATTTGTAATAAGAACAGGTTGTCTGCAGCAACGCAGAGGCCGGAAGTGACTTCCATTTTCTAAAAGGAATATATACGTTAGGAAATGGTTTTTTGAACAGTAGTGCTTTAAGGTTTACAAAATTGCATTCTTATACTTTTAAATTTAACTATTAGATATACAATTTTGTAGAAAATTGTTGTTCCTCCTGATTCTTTTCTGTCGTGATTGGTGAAATAATGGGCCAGATTCATCATCCTCTGTTTTGGAGACACGTACAGAGGATGCTAAGGGAAAATCATGGGTTCCAGTAGTGAATTACTCTACTTCCAATTAATGTTCATCACTGGTCTTCCATCTAAGAGAAACAAAAGTAGTCTAGAACATTGATGAGTTAAAATACATTTCTATTCATATATTCATTTTGTATATTTGTCACATTTCCAACAGAGGAACGATGAAGCTAGCAATACGTTTTAGCCTTCTAACTCCATCGATCTTCTGTTGAAATTAATGTGACAAATATTTTATTGTTTTGACTTTTCCACCATTACACCAGTCCATACAAACACGTTGGAAAAATAGATGTTCAAATGGTGACCTATAGATAAAAATTGTGCTGCTTGGGGAAGGATGCTACAAATCATGGCGTCACGTAGGCGTACAGACCACAAACTAACCTTGTCAGTTGCATGTTTTACGGAACAGGAGATTGAGGTCCTGCTTTTAGTAAGGTGTTAATCTATTTCTTTTTGCATGAAAGAAAAACTAATATACATATCTTTGTTGTATGCTTCAGGTGATAAATATTCTATGAAGGCAGGAAGGACCATTGAAGCTAGGTTGAGGAGTCTGCAGTTTTTTGGTTTCTTTGTATACTTCAGGTGATAAATATTGTAGATTTTAAGAATAGTCCAGTAAGTGTCATGTATTTTGTAACAATGACGGCAGTAAATATAACTTTTGGCATTTACCATCTTCCTTAATTGTATATTATGATTGGATAATTATCTTGTTGCTAGGGTATCTGTTATGTTGTCTCAACAGCTTTCTTTTAGCTGAAGAACAAAATATATTCATTTTTCCTTGATTATAGATGGTTACTAAATAATCTGTGATTATAATATTTTAATGGTTAATGGCAACTGGTGTATGCGTGTATTATAAAATTTAGGGAAAATTAGTTCAGTACCATCGAAAGTCCCTTAGTTATGAAAAATACCATTGAAAGTTCTTTGCTCCGGAAAATAGCACTTAAAGTTGCATTTCTACTCTGAATTTACCATTTCTTCAGGCAAAATGACCACAATGCCCATGACCCAACTCCCGCCAAAGAGAGCCGTTCTTTGCTTGACGAAACACCACTCTCGCTTCTCCTCTTCCATCGACTGCGCGCCTACTCCAGCTGCCGCCACCCTTGCTCTCCTCTGGGGCCGCCGCCCCTGCTCCCTAAAAGATATAATTTATTGATTTACGAAGATGAATCAAAAGATCAATTTATTTTGTCATACATTTTATTAAAAGATATAATTAATCAACCAATGAATGAATAATATTTGACTTGCGTCCTATTGACTTAACAAATCTACCGTTGTCAAATTGTTTTTTTTTTTTTTTTGCTTAAGTTGTTTATTGTAACCATATATAATATGTTAGGAGTTACATTTTAAATATAGTTTTGAGCCTTTTAGACACGTACAAAGGTATAATATGATGCAGAACGCAAATATATGTGGTGCAGCACTAATTCGGTATCTTGGAGATTGATCTCCTCGAAGTGTCACGATGCAAAATCTATGAAATCAACAACCAAATAACGGCAATGGATTAATACCAGCAAGGACTCCTTGTAATTCATTGATAATTCCTTGTATCGGCAACCCAGCCCAAAGTTTTTTTTTAAGATGATAGCTGGGATGGTGATATTGCAGTACATTGATAATATGCTTTATTGATAGTTTACAAAACAATTAATTTTCCTTAAGTTATACAGAGTATATGTATCTTAAGTGGTCACTTTTTTTTACTTTTCTATTTATGGTCACGATAACTTGTATGTGATCATGAGCTTTCTACATAGTTTATAATTATTTTCAAAAATTTATGAAAGCATCAAAAGGGTTGGGAGCTGAGTTCTAGAAAAGGAAATGCATGTATATCAAAGAAAAAAGTGACTGTGAGAAAGGAAGTTTAGACAGAAGGAAATATTTAGGAAGTTCAATGCCAATGTGCCAAAATTCCAAAATTTTGCCGCCGAGAGTCTGATTTTGTGTATATTTCAAGGTGTCCTCTGTCCAATCCCAATGTCCCAAAGCCTCCAGATGAGATAACTAACAAGCTATGGTGGTACATTCTTGGCATAAACGATGCTGAGGCCCTATAGTATGTATACCTATTTTCTGCATTTTTAATCTTATGCAAGGCACATATTTGGCAATAACTAAACTTATTCTATTGCCATGAAAGAATGGGTTAGAAGCACAAAACCTTACTACCCCATTAGCTTAACACTCTCCAAAAGGAAAATCAAACTTTGAGTTATGTGCACCTGATTTTAATACGGGGTGTAGTCTGTATTTATGCTTGTGATGAAATACAAGTTTCCTTATTGTCCACTCTGAAATCTGAAATTCAATGTCTGGCAAGAACTCTTGGTCATTGGGGTATGGTGGATTAACATATCAATGCATAATATTTGTCTTGTGACTTTTTCTTATATAAATGGATTACCATGTCATTGACTCTTCCTTTGTCTTGCATACTATCAAAAGACAAATAATCAACTTGTGAATTAAACAAATTTCTTTTGCATTTTTTGTTTTAATAAATCTGCCAATGACATAAATTTTCTTAGCTTAATTAAGCTTTTTATATTATTTAATTATAATATGTTATTACCTAAATTGTAAAAACCATTTTAAGCCTTTTAAAACACGTGCGCCGCCACGCACATTGTTACGGAGAAAGGGTCCTGGAGGAGCGGTATGTCGTGTCGTCGTCGAGGGAGGACACAGAGACACGCGTGGAGACGAGTGGGGTCGCGGTGCTCGTCGGGGAAGAAGAGGGGGACGCGGCGTGTCGAGTTCTTGAGGGCCAAGGAGGTGCGCGACGTCACGGCGGAGCGGGGCGCCAAGACGTCAGCTGGGGAGGAGGCTGGGACACGGTAGACGAGGAGGAGGGGCACGGCATGCTGCGACGATGCTCGATGGCGAAGCGAGACAAAGAGGGCAATGGAGCGCGACGCGTCGAGGTGGCGTGGGTCCGGGAGGTGCGGGGCGACGAGGTGAAGCGGGCGCGTGCACGAGGTGACAGGGACGCGGTCGGGAAGGTGGTCGACATCGAGCTCGCGCAGCGGCGGACGACAACGTGCGGCGCAGAGGGCACTCCGGTGCTCTCCGAGCTACGCGGAGAGGCGCGGGAGAGGCAGGTCAAGCTCGCAAAGCTGGAGCACGCTCGCAGAGGGCGAGGGAGAGCTCCACAACGGCGAATTGGGTGGTCGCCGGCGATGAGAGAGAGAGATGGGGAAAAGGAGAAATTGGAGCTGCCTGGTGCTCGGGGAGAGGGGAAATGAGAGCTGGGGAAGTGAGAGAGGGGTGTCGCACTCGATTTTATAGGCTGACAAGGGAGGGTTGCTTCGGGGCGAAGCAAGTTCTTCGAGTTATGGTGGCGCGTGAGATGCGGCACACGGTGCAGCACGACGATGCGTCGATTGGCGGGACGGTGCACGTGTGGGGTCGACGCGGGGCACGGCGAAACGCTGATTGGCGGGGCACAGAGGAGAGCAATGGTGGCACGACACGCGCGTACGGCGGCGCGGACTGGTGGTCCAATGGCTGCAGCGGGCCAGCGGCTGTTCTGCCCGCTGGTACGGAGGAGGAAGGAGAAAAAGTTCAGCTGGGCTGGACCTCGGTGGGCTTCTGGTAGGCCGGAAGAAAGGGGCGCGGCCCACTTGCGATTTTCAGAAAAGAAGGGAGAGAAAAGAGCAGCGGGATGGGCCGGCTGAATGGGAGAGAGGAGGATTCGGCCCGTGGAGGGTTCTAGGACAAGAAAATGATTTGGTTTATCTTTTTCAGGGATTTAATCGTGAACTCAAATTTGAGTGGGAACAAAATCAAACAAACACTCAAAATAAAAAGAAAGCCAGAAATGCATATGGTGAAATTTGTGCAAGTTTTAAATTCAAAGGATTTGAATTCGACGTGAATTTCTAGACTCGACACACATTTATTTTTATTTATAAACTTCAAAAAAAGGTTCAAAATTTTAGTGAATTTTAAATGGGAGCAAACACTTGATCTTCAAAAATCAACAAATGCTTACATTTTTGGACGGAGGTAGTACTGAAATCTATCTATATATACTCTGCAGTCGAATTGGGTGGCTTCGCCTGTTTGCACCACACTAAAATTGCTGACTTGGTTCTCTTAAAATCTTGTGTTAACAACAATTTTATTGCCACAAAACTCAACGAAATACTTTCTTGTATTGTATAACAAAATACTTTTGTGGCGTGATATCGTGTTGAACAATATTCGCGCGTGCATTTTTACTAGTTAAAATAAAATATCACATTTCAGTTCTTGTAGGGGTTGTGTTATAAAGAAATGTGTTTCATATATTTTCTTTCAACTAGCCTCACAACAACAGTGTAAAGTTGTAATAATGTTTCTATTATTTATACTTGATATTGTTCAATTAAATAGTCACACAATGATATACACAAATACATTTGTAGTTGATCTTAAGCTCCATGCAAAGCATTAAATATCTTACAGATTTCTTAACAGCTCGGCTGTCCTATTGTACCGCAAAATATTACGCGCACCCACCTGCCAGCACCACTGCACCACCAGCGCAGGCGACCAAGACTTGGGTGCTCTGCAAGTCCACGCCCATCCTTCCTCGCCTGCGATCGAGATCCGGAGCAGACCGCCGCCTGCGACTCGGCAAGATGGACATCGTGGTGGGCGCGCTGTCGGGCATGGTGGACGCGCTGCCGGGGAAGCTCGGCGAGCTACTGGAGCAGGAGTACGCGCTGCTCTCGGGCGTGCGCGGCGACGTCGTCTTCCTCCAGTCCGAGCTCTCCTCCATGCGCGCCGCCATCCGCCACTGCGAGAACCTCGACCACCCCGACGCGCAGACCGGGGCCTGGGTCGGCCGCGTCCGCGAGCTCGCCTACGACATCGAGGACTGGGTCGACCTCTTCGGCATCCGCGTCGACGGCGGCGCCGGCCCGGGCGCCGCCGGCGCCCCCGCCTCCACCTTATCAAGGTTCTTCTGCTGGATTCGCCGCGGCGCGAAGAAGCTCGCGACGATGCCCGACCGCCACGTCATCGCCAACGAGCTCAAGGACCTCAAGGAGCGCGTCGTCGAGCTGAGCGAGCAGCGCAGGCGCTACGCCTGCGCGCTGCCCGTCCCCGCCGCGTCCCGCCCTGTTGACCCTCGCCTGGCCGCGCTCTTCGTCGACCCGAGCAGCCTCGTCGGCCTCGACGGGCCGGTGGAGGACGTGTCCAAGATGGTAATGGAGACGGGCAGCAAAACCGAGCTCAGGATTGTCTCCATCGTCGGGATGGCTGGCGCCGGGAAGACGACGCTCGCTAATGTGGTGTACAAGCGTCTCTCGGAGAAAAGCTTCGATTGCCATGCTTTCGTCTCCGTGGGGCAGAAGCCAGAAAGTCTCAACAAGGTTCTCTCGGACATGCTCTGGAAACTGGAGGGCAAGCACCGGGGAATAGAGGACATTAGCCAACTCATCGGGCAGCTCCGAGATTTTCTGGAGAAGAAGAAGTAAAGCCTGATATAACTTGTTGAAATTGTTCCAATGCACATACTCCTCAATAATCACTCTGTTTTGGTACTAATTTGCTTGTCCTGTGCATCCCCTTTCGATTTGCAAAACAGGTACCTCATTGTGGTTGATGACTTGTGGAAGACAGAACATTGGTCAACGATGAAGTGTTGTTGGCCAGAGAACAGTCTTGGCAGTAGAATAATCACCACAACTAGGAATTCTGCATTGGCAAAAGAATGTTCTTCAGGTTCGGGCAAATGCATTTACAAGATTGACTTCCTCAGTGATGAGGACACCAGGAGTTTGTTTCTGCAGAAGGCTTTCGGCAATGGGCATGCTTGTCCCAAACATCTGGGGGATGTGTTTGGCCAAACAGTGAATAGATGCGGTGGCCTGCCACTGGCTGTAGTTAACAGAGCTGGCATGTTAGCACATAAGCAATCAAGAGATGATTGGGAAAGGCTTGGATTGAGCTCGCTATCTAGTGCGCCTTCAGATGCGGTGAAGCAGATACTCAATCTTAGCTACAACGATCTACAACCACAGCACAAGCCATGTCTGCTTTATCTAAGCATATTTGCTGAGAACTTTGAGGTTGACACAGAACGCCTGATGAGGCGATGGATTGCTGAAGGATTCATCCCCGGAGCACGTGGTACCAGCACGGAGGTAACAGCAAGAAGCTACCTCATTGAGCTCATCAGCAAAAACCTGGTACAGCCATTGCATCTGAACCATGAGCGTTTCCCAAGGACTTGCAGAGTTCATCCAGTGATACATGATTTCATCGTTTGCAAATCCAAGGAAGAGAACTTTGCAACTCTGGTGGATGCTCAGCAGCAATATGTCCCAAACAATAACAGCACCATCCGTAGGCTATCTTTGAAGAACAGCAGCAAGCAAGCCGAACCTGCAGTGCGAAATGAGCATATGGACTTATCTCATGCCCGCTCAATCACTGTTATTGGTAATGCCAGTGCCACACCTCTCTTAACTGATCTCAAAGTGGTGCGTGTGCTGGACCTGGAAGGCTGCGATGGTCCAGTATGCCTCGATGGTCTATGCAAGCTGCTGCTGCTGAGGTACTTGAGCCTAGGAACAGATATAAATGACCTACCGGCAACAATTGGGGAGCTAAAGTGGCTGGAGACATTGGATGTGAAATCAACAAAGGTGAAGGAGCTTCCTTCCAGCATTGTCAAGCTTGAAAAGCTAACGTATTTGCTTGCTGGGAGTGCCAAATTACCTAGTAGGATTGCTGAGATGAAGGCCTTACAGATGCTATCATGCTCTGCAAATGCCCTGGAACAGCTCCGAGAACTCACCAGTGTCAGGAAACTTGAACTATTTTGTGATGAAACTGAAATGACAGGAGATGAGAGGCGAGTCACATTCCCAGGTGATGGATTCAAGGGTGTCAAGTGGCTGTGCATCAGGGGCCGCTCTCCATCCGTGACCTTTGAGACCGGTGCACTGCCAGACGTCCAAGTTCTTGAACTGAGATTCGGAGAAGCCCTTGCTAAGGAATCGAGTAGTATCTCTGGCATCGAGCATCTGTCAAGCCTGAAGAATGTTAATGTGGAGTTTTCAAAGGACGATGCAGGTGCCATGGCCACAGTTGAAGAAATGAGAAAGGCTGTTGAGGCGAATCATCCAGACGTCACTTTCATGATAAATGGGAAGGAAGAGTAACTGTAGATGGTGTGCAGCGGCAGTTGTTAAATGTGCTACCAAACCAGAGGGTTATACTTGCTACACCTGCCGTTTGGTAAGCATAAACGGCTACAACTTTCATGGTTGATTGAATTGTTGTGTTGCTTTGCTTTAAGTCCTTTACATTTTCAGTTTGCTTGTGTCATCATTTTTTCGAAACAATGAATTAAGTTGACTTCTGCTGTACACATTTCATGTGCTCCTGTATCATCAATTCTCAGAGGTATGAATTGTTCTTAAGTTAGGTATAAGTGCTATATATTTTTGATGCTTTTGTATCATCATTTACCAAAAATATGATGTTTTCTGCCACAATTTGTTGCTTTCAAGTGTGTTCATGTCCCTGGGTTTTTTCTGTAACGACTTAACAACACTGCATTACTGTATATCTAGTTTGGATGAAAATTATTCCCGATTTACAACCAATATAAAAATGGAGTGAAATCAGGAGAAAGAATCCATCGATTTTTGTAGTACGCTTTTAAACTTTGGAATCGAAAAACAATCTGTAATAAAACTTTGAAGGAAAACATGAGAAGATTGCACAAACTTTAAATGCTTCAAACTGTGAGTAGATGAGACTTTAAATGCATCTTAGATATCTCATATTTGTCTCAAGAGGTATATAGGAACATCCCTTCCAGTTTCCTGTCCTTATGGATTATTTTACAGAAGCAATAAGAAAGGATCCTACTGATTTAATTATGTACATAAGCCAAAAAAAAAAGTTAAAACATGTAGTAAACATGAAAAGGATGTCAAAAATTGATCACTGTGAACCATGTAGTCAGGTTTAGGATGTCTGGAAAGTATTTGCCTTTGTCAAATGTATAAAATCTTGTCAAATTACTTTTTCAAGACCGTACAAGGAAGAGACTCGTGAAAACAACCCCTATGGATCAATCAAATCAGAACTGTGTCAGTTTAACTCTGAAAATCGATTGATTTAAATTTCCTGTGGAATGTAGATTGTTTTCAATCTTCAGATAATCTATATATTCATGGATAGAATAAATTGGATGAGCCTTAGGTGGAACAGTTTCCCAATCTCCACCAAAGTTTGATGTGTGCCACTGAATTTGACGTAGTTGGTCCCTTTGCCACACTGCCACCTTAAACTTAGAAAATCTGGGGGTTTGTCATGCTGAAAAAAAAGGGATAACGGACAAGCCGAAGATTGATTCACCACGTTATCCCCTTGCAACCAAAGAAAGGAATGGGAGTGTGAGGGGTTTCCATGGTTATGGCATTTTAACAAGCAGCTGTCGAGCGGGGACGCGAGTCACGCGAGGGGTATTGTGTGGCGCTCCGCACGGTGAAGGGAGATCTGCGCTCGCGCCGTGCTGGCCGGCGCGAGCGAGCCTTGAACTGCAGCCGTGAGAAGCGGCCACACGGAAATTAGTGATTCGTAGAAGGAAAAATTCAGAATGCTCATGCGCATGTAACTCACAGAGATGACGAACTGTTGGTGGATGGACGTGGACGCACCCGTCAAGGTCGCTTCGGTGCGAGATGGCGGCGGATGAACGCCTTGTCCGACCAGAACGCCGCCGCGTCGTCGCACTCTCAGCGCACGCTGAGTTCCGCTTCGGGCAAAGCGCTGCGGTTTCTGGACGGAGATGGGCCGCCTCCAGCCCCGTGTCCTGGTTTCTTGATTAGCCCCGTTTCTTAAGCCCAGCCCATAAGGGACCTTTTCTCAAAAATCGTACCAAAACATCTGTAAACAAGACGGAAGAATTCATGTCGCTCGTCGTTGTCGGCTGCCACACGGGCAATTATCATATACCACGACGACGAATAAATTAGCATCACTGCATCATCAGTTCGCATTGATCCGTTCCCCTATTAATATATATATATATAATCAGCTCAGGCGTCAATTGGGATAGTGGGATGGTGGTACGGGACCCAGGACACGTCGAAGCCGCGAGGATCTCCGGTGGCCGGCGGGAGCAGGGGCGCGATCGAATCGTGTCCAGCTTGTTTCGACGAGGAAAAGAAGGTGCGGGCACGAGACGAGAGCATATGCACGGCCAGGATCGACGGACGAGTGGCCTGCAGCCGCCGCCGGCTGTATGCATGACATGAGCCGTCACCGCCCATGTGGCGGCATGTGGACTCGAGTTAGGCGAACATGCGAGCTTCCCCGGACCTCAAGCAATGCAAACACCTCTCATGCTCATGCATATGCATGCGCTAGCCTGCAGATGCTGCCCAACGTGCTCCCGAGATCTCTTTATTATCCGCTCAGCACACGCAAATATATCTGACGATGCGTATTGTTGTAACATCTTTTATGTACATTGTAGATACACATGCCAGAGTGATCGCACCAACTACGCCGGCACATGCCGTCTGATCTATATAAGCAGCCATCACCCCTTGCTCCTCCTCTTCATCTCACTGCACGCACGCTCTGTTACCTTGTTGCATTTTCGTTCCCCTCTGCTCCGCTGTACGCGACAGCTCTCGTCACACTGCCATCCGATCCGCCCGCGAGCGCTGCAACCGATCGAGCACCACATAGCTAGCTCATCACATCACATCATGGCCGCTCACAGTTGCTGCGACGGCGCTGCTGCACGGGCGAGGAGGCGCGTCAAGCAAAGAAGGCCGTCGTCGTCATTGATGAAGGCGAGAAAGCAGAGGAACGCCGTCGCCGCCGCCGCCGCTGGCAAGGCAGGAGCGCGTCGCGTGGCGATCAGGAGGAAGATGGAGTCGCTGAGGAGGCTCGTCGTGCCGCCGCCGGTGTGCGGATCACTCGACACCAGCGGCGAGCGGCTGGAGGAGCTGCTCCTTCACGCGGCGGGGTACATCATGCGGCTCCAGATGCAGGTCCGGGTGATGCAGGTCATGGTCCATGCGCTCAATAACCCCGAGGATTATTGATCGGTTGGGATCATACTCATATGATTATTATTTTTTGTTCATTCTTTTCTTGTGCTAGCTAGCTTGCATGTGTGGCTCTGGGTGCAAATTGTTTTGAGTGGGAACCAGTTCAGTCGGATTAGTGATATTTGATCATCGTACATAGTCATTATATATATATATATACTGTGTCATTATAGCGTACAAGATCCATACAGTTTTAGGACAACATCGCCAACAACCTGTACGTGGGATTAATTCTTTGCCTGTACTTATGCAACTGTCTTGATGGAGTGATGGGATGGGATCCACACGGAATTGGGCAGTCCTAGTATTTGTTTTGCCTGACTGGAATTTCCATCTCTTGTTGGAAAACTGCCAGATGATGGGAAACTTTGTAAGGTCAAGTTTACAACGCATGCTCTTCTGTCGTGTTCTTGCGTGAGATTAATTCGCACGTTCTAAACTGCCAGATGATGGAAGAAGAGTATCCGCAAGGAGGGCAACGTTGTAAGGCCAAGTTTAGAACGCGTGCTCTTCTGTCGTGTTTTTTTGCGTGGCGCTGCATTCGCCAGAAATTAGGGAGGAACAGGAAGTCAGGAAGGAACTTCTGAATTCATGTTACTTCGAGCTCTACAGCAGCTTCTTCGCTTGCTCTTTCTTTTTTTTTTGAATAACTTCGCTTGCTCTTTCCCCTTCCGCACTGGCCTTGCAGCTCTTGGCTCTTGCTGCCCCACATGCCCCGCGCGCGCGCCGGAACATGACGTCGATGCCTTGGGCTCTTGGCTCTTGTTCGTCGGTGCGGTTCGGGGCAGCAACACGGGCGTGACCAACACGGGCAACGGCCCATCATCGCGTGCACAGTCCAGCTCCGCCGTGGGACACACAACGGGCGCCGCTGTTGGTGTCGTGGGACACCACGAGCCCATCGCGTGGAACCAAAGCCCAGCACACCTAGGATTCTCTCGCAAACGGGCCTTGCACTTTCCCTCCGATCTGGACTGATATTTTGGGGGCACGCCGCGCCGGGGAAAGCGACACGTAGACGTGACCACCGCGGAATATGCCGCGCACCCCGTGGCCGCCAGCGCCCTCCGTCCTTCTCGTCCCTCCCGCAGACGGGGGACCCGGACGCGAGACGGAACCTTAACGAAGGGCCTAAATGCAAATCTCACGTCGCATTGAACGCTTCACGACCTAGTGCGTACGTACGCGCACATCGCTCTCGGATCGGATGGGGCCGCGACGCTGATCTTCCGGCGCGGAGATCTCTGCAGCCCTACATGTGGTCGCTGAATCTGTGGTCGGATCCCGTTTCTCCACGACGCCGCAGAGGATCCCACCTGGCAAGGGTGATCTATTCTAGGCGGCTTCTAGATCCCTATCGCAACACAGCAGGCCGCAGCTGCCAAAACGGTTGTGCCCTGTACTCCCTTTCTTCTCAGTACGGTGTCACCAACCCACCATACGCCGCGCGGTTGCAAAATCTAATCAATTTCGGTCATTGCGATCGGTGGATGAACCTAATGAGATGCATCACGGGCCAGTAAATAAAGTATACACATGAGCACAAATACTGCTACATCTTTTTCTTCACTAGTACGTGTTCACCAAGCAGGCATGACCAGTGGCGGAGCCAGCTACCAAAGGTAGGAGGGGCCGCTACAGTAACAAAGCCATGTACATACTTCAAAAACAGCCCAAAAAGGCATAGCCCAGGCTGCCCAGCTATGTTGGTTTAGGATTTCTCGGCACTTGAGTAAGTTGAACACTGATCTGTCAGCTAACGTCTCACAGAAAACAGCACTCTTCAGCATTTTCTAACCAACTAGACTAGCTAATCAACAGATTTAGCTGTGGATCTTGAGAAAAATTACATGGCCAAGGGGGGCCGGGGCCCCTGCTGGCCCTAACGTGGCTCCGCCACTGGGCATGACCTATGCCCAATAACCTGACAGTTTTTTTTTGTGTCTACAGCACATGGCACCACACAAACATTGGTTCTCTAATATGTTTTTGTTTTAAAAAAACAATAATTAATAGTTTTTAAACGTATTTCAATTGCATTAGCCCAAAAATTGTTAATTCGTGGTCCAACAATCATTCTTCGGACGACATACGAAAATTAGCACAAAGGGCTACGCATTTCGAATGTAACATGAAAAATGTTGCTCGCTGAATCTGAGTAACGGGAAAAAGAGAGTCGTGATTTATGTGTGGTGTGACTAAATATAATCTCAAAGTACAAGACTGAGCATTCTAATGCATTAGAACAAATGTCAATCAAATCACTTATTAAGAAGAAAAACCTCTCTCCACAAGCTACTTCCTTTGCCAACCATTTTCAATTTTTTAATGTACAAAATGCGTATAAAACCATAACTCTACTAAATAAATGAGATACTAAAATCTACATCTTTATTTTTTCAAGAATAAAATACTCCTCACAAGCAAGGGAGATTAGCATATTGTTATTGTAAAAATATTATGCCAAAAATTTCAACTGCCCTCATAAATGTTACAAATATCTTAAAATACTATTTTTTGCCAAATAATACTAAAAGTTTGGTTTTATAATATTACTAATTTATTGACACTATTAATTATTATTAAATGATAATGTGGTTTCGCAGCCGAAATTATTTTCAGGAAGACTAGCAGTCCAAAAAGGAAACATGGGTGCAGCCGGGAAGACAGATTATATACATACAATATACAAAACAGAGTACGTTTTCCAGACACCTTATACGGGGCACATCAGGACCGCGAGATATACGGCAGTATTTTTTTCCTCGGAGAAAAGAATCTTTTCTCACGCTGACGTTAGCCCTAGCCGTTCTTCCGAGTTCCGACCCATCCCGACTCCCCACTCTCCACGGACCAGGCGTTACAGCCGTCCGATCGTCAGCCACGTCATCGATCCGTGTGCCTGTTCTTGTAGCGGACGACCAGGATTCGGCCGAGCCAATCTGCCCAAACCCAGCGCCTCCCCCGCCCTCTGTTCGTCCCCGCCCGCTTACAAATTCGCCCAAAATTTGCCCCAAATTTTCCACCACCACAACACCACCCAAACTAATACGATTTCGCCGCAAGAATTAGTGTGCGTCGAGATGAAGCCGGCGGCAGAGGTGGAGGCCGACGAGCGGGCGGCGGAGATTGCTCGCAAGAAGGCCGCGGCGGCGGCGGTGGCCAAGAAGGCGGCCGACGCGGCTGAGGAGGAGGAAGAAGTGGAGGACGGAGAGGAGGAAGACGCGGAGGCGGAGGACGACGACGAGGTTGAGGAAGTCGATGGGGAGGATGACGGTGACGACGACGACGAGGGGGAGGGTGAGGAGGACGACGACGGGGAGGGGGTAGAGGGGGAGGAGAAGGGGGCGGACCGAGTGGTGGAGATCTCCGACGACGACGACGATGACGACGAGCAGGGTGACGGCGGCGACGACGACGACGATGACGACGACGACGACGACGACAACGACGACGACGACGACGACGACGCGGATGAAGAAGTCGACCGCGAGGAAGAGCCGGAGGTATAATTTTCTCGAATTCGTAAAATTATCGTTTTTAGTTCTTGTTCACATGTTTAGCTTCTTTCTGTGTCGATAGATCTGAGAGCTTGCTCTTTTAATTCCGTCTGCAATTAATCCCGCAAGATATTTTCTACTGGATCCTTTTGCTCTTTTCTCAGGAAAAAAAGCGCTCTGTTCTCTAATTAAACGCGTCTACGTTTTCTGTCAGTTTTGTTTGTTGTTGGGACTTTTCCTTGTAGGCTCCTGAAGCTTCAAAACTTTCGATTTATTTCGGGTCACCAGTGACGTTTACATGTATGTCAAAATCTGGCATGACTGTAAATCTTTCGAGGGAAGAAACAGCAAGGCTAAGGCTCTAGATCTGTTAAAAAATTGATTTTTCCCAGATCTGCAAGTTTTTTTTTTCTGCTTCTGTTTTCTGATCTCGGGATTGTACCCTGCCACGCCGTTTGCCTGTCCTTTCACTGGTCTTGGTAGTTGTTGCCATGAAAAGATGCTCGGTTTCACTCGGGCTTATCCGTCCACTTGTCCTACCTTCGTGGGGTCTGTGGTGGGTAGCCCATCAGAGGCCCATCTGTTCCCAGGATAGTCCAAGGTCTAAACAGAGCAATTTTTTTCCTATTTATATTGGTTTTACCAAAATAAACGTCTCACAAATTTGGGGATTTCTGTCTGCCCACATGGCCTACACGAAATCCCCTGTTCTGCGTCATGATTTGTTGAGGCTGCTCAGCTTGCACTACCATGAGCCGTGCTGCCTCGACGAGATCTGGGCTATGAAAATTCGAACCATTTTGTCCATGTATCTTTTGGATCTGTAGAAATTTGTCCAAGGTAAAACTGAAAGTCAGCTGTTAGGTTTTGCTTTGGGCTTTGTCCATTTTGTTTTTTTGCGAATTTGTCCATGTGCTTTTGGAGATGATGATTCTTATCAGAGGCTGTTTCTGAGGTGAGCCAAGAACTCTTCAGTGCTGCAAATACCTGATTTGCCATTCTGATCAAAAGCACTTTGGATACTAGCCTTTTCATGGTTGGATCTGCGCTACAGAGTAGTGGGTATTTAAAGGCCCCTTGAACCAGTCAAATCTACGTAATAATTAGATATTATTGGTAGGATTTTTTTTTTATTTAAGAGCTTCTGCGATGTGTTTTTTGAGATGATGATATCTATCAGAGGCTGTTTCTGAGGACGAGCTTGAGCTCTCCCAGTGCTGCAAAAAACTGATTTGCCGTTCTGATCGAAGCACTTGTTATCCTTTTATTTTTCCGAATTGTTGGTCAAACAAAAAAAAGTTGTTGTCCGATGCCTTAGAATATGTGCGCAGAGTGAGGCTATCTTATCCATAATATTCTGTGGTCTTGGGAGATGATGAGAACTTATTCCAGAGGTTGTTTCTGAGGGTAGATGTCATCTACCTTTTGATTATACCTTGCACGTCAGTCTGATCCCATACTCTGTAGATCTGCGAGTAAGCCTGTTTGGGTAAGTGCTTTATACTGTTTTAAAGTGTTTTCGCAACCTTTATATTGGTTTAACGTAGAAGTGCCACTGCTGAAAATTTTGCACGCCAGACCGATCCCATAAATAACACATCCATAGCTTAGCCGCTTTGCATATTGTTTGTATGTACTACTACACGATAGCTGCCAGATTGTTTTGATTTCTTGGGAAGTGATGAACAATTCATCTCAGATATCCTTTATGGATATATATAAATGATGAAAAATTGCACGTCAGTCTGATCCCATAACATATTTCACCTATAGATTCTGATTGAACTGTCTTTTAAACATGTTTGAGATATACTATGTGATTGCGTGCCACTTACTAGTTGCTCTAATTTGCAGGAGTTGGGAACTGAGTATCTGGTCCAGCCCCTTGGTCGAGCTGAAGATGAGGAGCATTCCAGTGACTTTGAGCCCGATGAAAACGGTGATGGCGCTGAGGATGAGGAGATTGATGATGATGCTGAAGACGATGATGATTCTGTGAAGGCACAGGCCTCGGCAAAGAGGAAGAGGTCAGGTGATGATGATGATGATGACGACGATGACGATGGGGATGACGATGATGATGAGAGACCATCAAAGCGATAGTTGGGTGGGTGCCCCTTGTGCAATCTGTGTGATCTGCCGGGCGCTAATCTGGGAAATAATCATCTGGCAGAAGATTGGTAAATGCTTGTAGCTTTAGGACATCTGTGGTTAGGTGTAGCTTCTGAAACTTGAGTCCAGTCTGCCGTGGTAGTTGTTAGTGCATACTGGTGATGTTGGTTAACAGCCTCCAAGAAGTATACTGTATGAGAAAAATGTGAGGCTTGGTTTTATGCTTGTGTAGCTTCTAATTCGGGTCTGTGGAAACTGTGGATGCTTTTAGTCTCTCTGAATCTGTCATGATAAAGTTTCATCTTGTACTGGAAATCTCTAGCTTTCTTTGAGCATTCATCATCTTTTTTTTTTGACTGAAGTTAGCAGGGGAAACCCTAACTTATTTTTTTTAGTTTTTTTTTATTCCAGCTTGATTGTTCGCTCCCGTGCTACTCAGGTGCTCTACCCATTAGACTAGACGCCCTTTCGCAACATTCATCATCTTGTTAGCAATTCTCAACATCTCGATTACAAGACCATTTGCGTTGATGGTTGCATCTCATCTCAGTCTTCAGAGCTGAGTCATTTGTACAGGAGCCCTTCTTTTTCAGTGAATAGAAACGAGAATCTGTAGTCTGCCATTGAAGAAAGTGGTCGCTTTCATCTCGTGCAACCAGCAACCGTCGCTGGTTGCGTTGGCTGAAGGTTTTCACCAGTCGCAATTGCAATTTGTTGGAGGGGGCCATCTCGATCAGATGACACGGGCTCTTTAGCCCATGACGCTGTGTCGATTGTAACCTTTGAGGCCGGTAGCTAGCCACATCCATGAAGGATCGATGCGAGAGAACTAAATCAGGAGAACAAACACAACAGGGATGAGAATATCGAACTTAAGCTTTGTGGCCTATCTTCTTCATGGTTTTGTATGGATTTTGAATAGTGCTTGAGAACAAGAGAAGAAAAAGGGTTCGTGATGCTGTGTCGTATAACTTCTCGAGAATTGGCATGCTTCTATTCGGTACGTTGCACTTGACTTTACATGTCTTCACACATCAATCTGACCTCTAAATTGTCCCAACCAGTATAGCTCTTTTACTGTACCAACGAAAAAGATAGAACATGTCAAGAAAAAAAAAAGACATTCGAAGAACTTATCTCTAAGGCGGAGATGCACTTGCTTGCACATTAATTGGGACTGCATCACCAAACTCCCTACATCCATAAGAACCACACCAGTCGTGCCCACAAAGATTGAAAATTTGAAAATGGTCAAATCAAAATTGTTTTTACCTCAGTAGTCAGTTCACGCACCAATACCATGAGGCAATGCGTGTTTCACATTAGTAAAGCATATGCACCCCAAGCTGACAAAAATCAACAACCAATGTCCTTTCTAGTGCCTTAAAAATACATATACAATGAAGTATTGGGCAAAAATCAACACCGAAAGTCCTTTCTAGTGCCTTAAAAATACATATACACAGAAGCTTTGGACTATGTTTCGTCAAGATAACCCTTTTATCGTTATGACAAAACACCTGATGTTCTGAAAAATTAACAAATCGTCCTCGAGACTCGAGAGGCTGCAGCAAGATGAGCAATGAGCTGGCGACACGTGTAGGCTCGGAGGTCACAAATCACGAGGAACACCAGAGGCAACATCTGACCAGTCAAAAAACCTTTTTGAACAATGATCTCCGTTTTTCCCACACGCATATTTGGAAAGCACCTTATGTGACAAATGAGCAACGAGTTGCTATAAATGTGCGTGCCATGCAGCAACATCTTCTCCCACCTCCCACACGGACCGGTGTGTGCTGCTTGGTGGTGGTGTGTGCACTGGACACGCACAGACCTCTGCACTCTGTGTCACAGTAGCCAGAGCAGAACAGTAAGCTCCATGGCCGCCTCTGCACCAACGACGACGAGGCACCGGCTGTTCGCCGTCTTGGTTGCTCTCTCATTGCTGCCGGCGTCGATCGCCGCGCGAGACGAGCAGGACGGCGACCGGGTGGCGTTCCTCCCCGGGCAGCCGAGGAGGCCACCGGTGTCGCAGTTCGCTGGGTACGTCACCGTGAACGAGAGCAACGGGAGAGCGCTCTTCTACTGGTTCTTTGAAGCCCAGACGTCGCCTGCGCAGAAGCCGCTCCTGCTCTGGCTCAATGGAGGTTGTGATCACTTGGCTCGTCTAGCTTGTTCATCCAAAATGCTTTTTTTTTTTCACTGTCTTTTCAAGGACCGTTTCTTTTAATTTCTGTGAGTTGCCATGCACAATGTAATTATGACTCATTTAGCAAACAAACAGTCTCTGTTCTTAGATATAATTTTGTTACCTTTTCGGTGCTGTAATACGTACATGCATGATGGCCGTGGTCCATGACCAATGACGAACAACTTATATAATCTATTTATTTTGTTGACCAATGGACTTTTTGTTCTGAAGAAGTTCATTGGTCTTCTTATACTAGTCATTTAACTGAATTTTGGTTTGCCATCCAGGCCCTGGTTGTTCATCTGTGGGCTATGGAGCAGCTTCTGAACTGGGGCCTCTCTTGGTCAATGACAGTGGGACCGGCTTGAAGTTCAATAAGTTTTCATGGAACAGAGGTCTGCTGGTTTCATCTCCTTTTTTCTTCTTCTTTTTATTACTGCATAAATGATCTGTTACATCCAAGATGCCCAAACAACAAAGCTGGTACTAGTGAACCTTAAGTACATGATTGCCTCTTCATGTTGCTACCTCCGTATTTTAATTTCTTTTGTCGCTTGTTGGTACAAATTTCATCGATGGTGTGCAGCAGTGTATAGAAATTATTTCTTTTGAGAATAAATTTCATCTAGAATGTATAGCAATTTTAATATTTCATTTCATCTCAGTGCAGCAGTGTGCAGTTCTCTGTCATGTCTTCATAAACAAGTCATTCAAACCTATCCTGAATGTATGTCTGTCAATTGGTGTTTGCTGCTCAAATGTTGTTTTGATTCATTCATAAAGTCAACATGATCTTCAGTGTAGTTTCAGAAATTCTTCCATACTATTCTACGCCTGTAACCTCAGCTGTAACCGGTTTTATCTCATAAGAAAATACATGCACCGCACATTCCAATAGAAGACAAAAACAAATTACTCATTATTGGTTTCCTTGGTCCCAGAGGCCAATTTGCTGTTCCTGGAGTCTCCTGTTGGCGTTGGCTTCTCCTACACAAATACTACCTCTGACCTAGACAAGCTCAATGACCGCTTCGTTGGTATTGACCTATGTCTCTTGAATTTTTGAATGAACTGAAAGTCCAGTTTAAGCTACTCTGTTTGCTAACAGAAATTTTGAAATGATGCAGCCGAGGACACATATAACTTCTTAGTGAATTGGTTCAATAAGTTTCCTCAGTACAAGAGCAATGACTTCTACATATCAGGAGAGAGCTATGCAGGTAAGTGGGCAGACAGCTCCCTTTCTTCCAACACAGAAATTGCAAGACTGAATAAGCCCACAACAAAAGGATACCACCTTTCACATTTTTTTCAATGATCAGTAGTGTAATAAGCACGCGGAACAGGAATAAATCCTATCTTTCCACTGTCCACTATTATCTAGTCAAAAGGTTTAGCCTTGATACATGCAGATCCTACTGTGCAGTCTTCGGTCCACGCAAATACTAGGATCCCACTACCGCCTCCGTTAGGTCCTCAGCCAAGTTGACGGATACTATTCTGTTCAAGAACAAGTTTGCCTTATTCGAATACTTCATTTTGTTTGTTGTGAAAAAAGGGACAAAAAACTGAAAGTACTATATCGAGGGTCAAAGATATTAGGACAGAGGCTGATCCAACAGAATCTAGGTGAAAAAGTAATAATATTTAAGTATTGTGGTTATACTATTACTAATCACGCACAAACACATCTAAGAATTTAGAGGCAATCCGCAACAACCAATCTGTCAAACACATGTAAACAAATCGACGATATGACTAAGACACTGACTCTCTTTTATGCAACAGGCCATTATGTTCCGCAGCTTGCTGAAGTGGTATACGAGCGCAACAAACATCTTGAAAGCAAACAGCAAATCAATTTAAAAGGATTTATTGTGAGCACCTACAAACCCATTTACTTTAAATTGTTTATGAACGACTCTTGTATTAACTTAAGAAAAGAAAACTATTATATATATATCTGAGGGAAGTTTTACTATCCAAAATAATAACCAATATTTGTTAAAAACTACTGACCAATATTTTAGTCCAATGGTGTAGATTTGTTATCTTCTACCCACCACTGCTGTGTAGTATTTTATTAAGTCGAGGGCAATATCAGAAAAAAGAGAGAGTGGTGGGCTAGTAATTATTTTCTTAAGGTCACATTAGTAATCTGATTACTCTAGTGAACAATTATAATTAAATTAGGACTAACCAGCTAATAACTTCCCTCCATAGAATAAACGCCAATTAGCAAACTAAATTCCTAAATTGCCCCTAAAATACTAGCCAAGAGTTTCCATTCAACGGCTCTTGTATTAAATGGAAACTTCTTTAAAACAAACCATAACCTTGGACCTTAAGGAGCCTTGTTGGATTCTCTAGCCGGTTAAAGTTAGCCAACTAAACATTTAGCCACCTAATGTTTAGGATATACATGTTTGGACCCTTGGTTTTTGGATTTTTCTTGCCTTTTTTATTTATTTCTTTTGTTTAAGCAAGTTTAGGAGGGTTGAGGTGACTAGTAGACTAATGTTTAGAAGGGTGTTTAGTCGTTCCGTTTAGATGACATGTTCGTTTCATTTAGGCCTAAATTTAGTCGAGAGAATCTTGCTATTTAAGGATATTAAATAAAGTCTAATTACAAAACTAATTGCAGAACCTCTGAGTTAATTCGCAAGATAAATCTAATGAGGGTAATTAAGCCGTGATTAGACGATGGTTACTGTAGCATCACTGTAGTAATACATAGATTAATAAGGATCATTAGATACATCTCGTAAATTAGCACCCATCTGTCAATTTTTTTTTGTAATTAGATTTTATTTGATACTCTTAAATAGCAAGAGTCTTTTTGATGTGACATGACTAAATTTAGGCCTAGCAGGAAGGAGCTAAAGGTTTAGGAGGCGGATGGAAACAACTATTTAATCACTAATACTCACCTTTTTTGTTTGATAGGTTGGCAACGCAATAACTGATGAGTACTATGATGAAAAGGGTCTAGTGGACTTTGCTTGGAGCCACTCGGTGATCCCAGATCAAATTTACGAGCATGTCAAAAATGTTTGCGACTTCAGGCTCTCCTATTTTACCAATGAATGTGCCGATGCAATGAACCTTGTATACACACAGTACCATAAGATTGATATCTTTAATGTATACGCACCCAAGTGCAATGCTAATGAATCAGCACATTCGTCTAGCTCTGTCAGCACGGTAGAAACGAATGTCAAGGTAAGTCCAATGTTCAATAACTTGTATCCTTAATGGGAAATACGTACGCCAATCGTCAATACGATGAAATGAAAGAAGTGACTAAGGCAACTGAATGTATATTATTCAGAAGAAGTTCAATAGATTAAGGATGTACTCGGGATACGATCCGTGTTACTCAAACCACATTGAAGATTACTTGAACAGGATGGATGTACAGAAATCGCTTCATGCCAATGTCAGTGGATGGATCAAGGACAGAAGATGGAGCGTCTGCAGGTGGCGTATTCGCATGCACTTCTTTTTTACCCATACTATTGGGATTATATATAGACATTATAGCTTATACATTTGTGTACATTTTGTTGCAGTTACTCAATTTTTGACAACTACGATATCAGCATCTTTTCTGTTCGCACCATTTACTCTAAGCTTGTGAAGGCTGGACTAAGAATTTGGGTCTACAGGTTTGACTCCTACCCTTTACTTGTTTACATTTTAACACAGTAGCAGACTATAAGTAGCATGAGAAATCAGAAACAGTTGAAGTATCTAAGTTGTATTTTTATTTGTCGATCTCAAAACCCTATTGTACTAAATGTAGTTTCCTATACATCTCAATCTGTCCTTCAATGTGCTAGTCTGCTGAATTCCTTAGATGCCAGTATTGTATCCGCAGCCGGTCCATCGTCCTTATTAGGTTTTACGTTTTATTTTGTATTTTTACAGTGGAGACGTGGACGGTAGGGTTCCGGTCATTGGATCCCGCTATTGGGTCGAAGCCTTAGGACTTCCTATCAAGTCACAGTGGCAACCATGGTACCTAAAAGATCAGGTTGGCCATCTTATTACAAGTACTGAGTTCCCATATTGCACCGTGGCAATCTGTTGCAGTTCATTTGATATTATTATGATGTTACATAATATTATATAGGTTGCTGGAAGGTTTGTTGAGTATGAAGGGCTGACCATGGCCACTGTTAGAGGAGCAGGCCATGATGTGCCTCAAGACAAACCAGCAGAGGCACTTGTGATAATCAGTTCATTCCTTTCAGGCAAACAACTTTCTAAAAGAAACTACTGATTGGCTAATGGCTACTACCAGAATGAAATTTGCAAAATGAGAAAGTGTGAGGGAATAACTGGTGTTGAGATCGACATGACAACACATTCTGCAGTAAAATCTTTATATGTATCAATTTTACAACCAACTGAAATAAAAGTTTTGGAGATTCCTGGTTAAGGTCAAATTTTCATCAAAGGTTTGGGCCATATGCAGTTGTGGTTCATGTTTTCATTGCTTTGGGAAAAAGGGATATTTAAGCCTCAGCTTTCAATATATACTTGTATTACTGATAGACTGTAAACTATACAGGGCCAAAACAATATATTAATGAAGCACTTGAGAATTGAGAACCCATAAATTTACAATGTCCTGGTTAGAAGAAAATTTCCAGGCAGCTTTTGGGACAAGCAGAATGTAGCTGCAAATATTCTTCTTTCTTTCTGAAATGATATGTATCTTTCAGCATTATTTGATTGTTCCCCACTTGTCATCAAGTTTTCGAATCCTTGAACAAGTTTTGGCATAAATGACCTTAACTTAATGCCAAATTCTGTGTCATCTCCGTGTGGGAAGCTGTTTACCCAGAAGGAACGTGTCGATCAGTGCAAGACCTTCGTCAGGCTTGTTGAGGGGCACCAAGTGGCCAGCTCCTCTGATTGTCACCATTGTCATGCCCTGGTACTCCACAAATCTTCCAGCAACCTACAATTACACACATATGCCCCACATCAGTGACCCTTTAATATAAATTTTAAGGTAGGGAGTTAACTAAACTAACAGTATGAATCGTAACCATTGAAGGTATAAGTTGATGGTCCAGAGCCTCTTACCTGTTTGTTCAGGTACCAAGGTTGCCACTGTGTCTTGATAGGCAGACCAAGGGCTTCCACACAATACCGTGACCCAATCACAGGGACCCTACCGTCTGCATCTCCACTGCATTGATAGAATTATCATTGAATCCATGGCACTAAAATAACATCTTTTTGTAGTTTGGACCACAATTTTTATGTTGCAGAAATAAACTTTTCCCTTTATGTTAGCAAAATATAGATTGAAGAAAGGTTGCAGGAACATTTCAAAGGAAAATGTCTGTACACGGATATGGATAGATAGGAGAACTAGAAAATGATTAACATGGAGCATATACCTGTAGAGCCAGACTCTCAGTCCTGCTTTTATGAGCTTGGAGTAGATTGGTAGGAGGGAGAGTACAGAAAAATTGTATGACCTTAGAATTGAATCACTGCATGATACATGAAAACAAAAAACGAATTCAAACTCACATTACAGTGTCACTGAGCCAATTTCCCTAGAAATTATATAGTGAAACCTTGTTTTTTCTGTTCGTATTACTGCTTTGTTGCATTTTGAATTAAAAATATATATATATATACCAGTGCAAAATTTTTAAGCACAATTTGAGACTGATTCACCTGCAAACTTCCCATTTTCGAGGGAGCGCTCCCATGAGATTTGCATGAAATGCTCTCTGCACATCTGCCCTATTGAAGTACTTCTCAGCATATGACGAGTAACATGCGTCATATCCTGAGAACATCCTAATCCTCCTCCTAAAATGCTCCTAACATGTGAAAGAAAAGGTGTCGGCACTTCAGAAACCAAAACTAGAGTTTGAACTAATTGTGCCTCACCTGATCATTAGTTGCAAGTGCTTGATCAAAAGATGGTGCTACTGCTGATTGAGCAAGATTGCACCTCGGTGCATAGATGTTGTAAATATCGATCTCATGGTATTGTTCAAATACAATGCTCATGGCTTTATCACATTCATCTGTCCAATTTGAAAACTTGAAATTGCACACCTTTTTGATGCGCTCGTAAACTTCATCTGATACTACTGCGTGGCTCCAAGCATACTCTGCCAGCCCTTTTGAGTCGTAGTAATCGTCAGTCAGTGGATTACCAACCTACATTGACTCTCCGAATGTTACTCACAATTTCTTAACTTCACGAAAATAGAAAACCTCACAATGTTTCCCCATTAGAAGTTGAACTTCACAATTATATGAACTGTTTTCAGAAAATGCGGATAATTGCAAAGAAGTGCTACTTCAGTAATTCCTCTTAATTTTTCTTTTTCTTTTGACCCGGAGTTCCTCTTAGTTCTTACTGATCCAAATACATTTTCACGAGAACAGTTAATGACTTTCTTCCAAACAATATTTTTGTTCACTTGTTAACTACCATATCAATATCATATCATCCAACAAGGCAAAATCCAGAACTATTGACGAATTAAATAGTCAAAGGATGCTTTCTATGTAAGCTCTTACCATAAAACCTTTAAGATTGATGTATGTTTTGGTTTTATCTTTATTCTTGTCATAGACAAGCTCAGCAAGCTGAGGAACATAGTGACCTGCATCAATTCAAAATTCTCCTTGAGTTATGTACATAAAAAATACATATTTTTTGGATATAGGAATGCCTTTATTCCCGCTGGTACAGGCAACAGAGGAAAGGAATCGGGGGCCATATTTTGCTCCAGGAACTTGTGCGACCTCAGCTATATCATGGCTAGTAGACATGTCGTAAGTTGATAGACATTATGTATTTCTAATCACTGAGCTCCAATCATTAAGTGGACTCAGCATTAAGGAATCTGAAACTCCTTTCGTTAGTTGAAAAGAAAAGAATCTGAAACCTAGAGTAATGAAGTTCTTCTCTTGTGGCTGCTTTTTATTTAGTTACATGGTGGTTCTGCTTCCAAATTTTTTTCGTGTCTTTAGGGTAACATATAAACATTACAGTTAACAGTTATACATACCAATGGACTATATTTAGGACTTAGGAGGCCAATATCAACACCATAAAAAACACATGTCCAGGTGCCAAATATGTACTCCAACATTCATATCTCGCAAACTAGAGAGTATGTTGACATACCAAGGGTATTTACTCTTTTTTTTAGTGAACAAAGGGTATGTATGTACATGGAGTATGTGATCATACTAGTCCATCCATACGTTGGAGTGTTATATTAGCTGAGTATATGAGCATAATTTAAGTAGTAGATGGACATACATATTTTATATACCAGCAACATAATGTATCTCCAATGCTGAAAGGTAGGGTCTCCTCTACACTTTTAGTAGTGATAAATGAGTATGTAGGCATACTCAAAGTGGTTTATCAATGCGGAACTACACTTAGGAGTAAAGCATTAAGCTGTTTTAATGGCTACCGCCGCCTACCAATTTATTATCATTATACTTATTTACAGTTACAAATACAAATCTAATTAGAAGTGATCAAAGTTGGAGTTCTGAAAGACATATATTGACTGAACTTTCAAAGTCAAAACGGTTCCTAATTTTGATCAATAAGATACTATAATTCTAAAACAAAGAAGTTCTTGAGAACACTTATCTTGTTTTTTTTAGAGAACTGTCTTTGTTTATTGAGGACCATAGAACAACTACGTTGTTTTTGTCATGAATTACCTGCATAGCTCTCTCCGGAGATATAAAACTCACGGTCCTTGTACTGTGGAAACCTCTTGAACCAATTTACGAGGAAGTTGTATGCATCCTCAGCTAAAAAAAGAAAAGAAAAAAGAAAAGTGAACTGACAGCATACATCGTAAAAGTTTTGAATGGGGGTCATGAACCGAACACAAAATCCCTACAGAATACTCAAGTTACCTACGAAAGTGTCGTCCAGTTTGGTAAGGTCAGAGGACGTGTTGGTGTAAGAGAATCCAACCCCTACCGGAGATTCCAAGAACAGCAAGTTGGCCTCTGGCAAGAACAATCCAAAATACAGCAATTACTTGGCTTTTTGTTTCAGAAAATTGCGATAACGTTGACAGCAAAATTGCAGTGGTTCACCTGCACAAACAAACCGCTTGAAAGACGATGCGGAATTCCAACATAGGAGAGGTCACGTAGGGCAAATGGCTCTCTCCTCCCCCGTCCCCGCTCCTCCTCCAACCCGCACCCCGCCGCCGGCCACTCCGACCCCGGCGTCCACCCCCAAGCCCAAGCGGCCCACCACCTCGCTGCTCTCCCCAGATGCCCCTCCCTTCTTCCCCTCCCCTGCAGGCCGCCCGAAGTTCCTGCGATGGAGAGACAGCCCCACTCCTTCCCCTTCTGTTGGCGACCTGCAGCTGCAGCGTGCGACCTATCGAGATGTGGTGAGACGGCGCTCGCCCGGTGACCCACATTCTCGGCAGCCATCGCCCTCTCCGCCGCCGCCGGTTCGTGTCAGGCTGCGCTCCGAGATCCGCAGGGTCGACGATGCTGCGCCGGATGCGGACGGCTGGCAGGTGGTGAGGAGAAGGCGTCGCCGGAGGCAGGCAGCGTCCCAGCATCGGCAGCGCAGAATCCCTGCCGCCATGCTTGGTAGATGCTTCAACTGCCTTGAGAAAGGTCACCGTAGGCTTGAGTGCCGGGAACCAACGAAATGCCGCAGCTGCGGCAGAGCTGGCCACAGGTCCTTCGAATGTGGTCACTCCCTCGGAGCTCGCAAGCGAGAGTCGCGGTCCCTCGCCGCACCAGTCATTCAAGAGCACCAGCCTCTCCCCCGCTGCCACGCTCCGGCGGACGGTGAAGAACAGGCTACAGAACAACCCCACCGGCGCCGCCGTCGACGCCGTGGCCGGGGCCGAGGTCGCAGAGGTGCTGGTGGGAACGGGGCGGGCGGCTCTCAGGCGCCGTCGGAGCCCTCGCCGCCGCCTTCTCCGGCTAGATCCCCCTCGCCGCGGCGAAGTACTGAAGCTGCCCTCCGGCCATCACCGGGAGATTTGTGCTTTCTCGACCGGACAAATGACGTTGATCAGTGGGAGGCGGAGCTGGAGTACAGGGCCGTCTTTGTGACGGTCCTGGGTACTCGCCCGCCGGTCACGCCAGCCGCGGCCGCCCGTGCCATTGCCGTCCAGTTCAACCTCGAGGAAGAAAGGCTGGAGATCCACGCTGCTGAGCCAGAGGATTTCGTATTGCTGCTGCCTGACCATGACGCCTACCAGCTTGTGCTCCAGGGAGACCGCACTGTGCATACGCCGGCGTTCACTCTTGGCCTCCGGCGGTGGCATCGTGTGGCACACGCGGAACACGGGGCGCTGTATCACAAAGTTCAGATCGATTTGCACGGCATTCCCATGCATGTGCGAAACTTCACCGCGGCGTCCGACCTCCTGCGCAACTACTGCTCGCTCGAGGGGATCGACCCAGACCCGGCTTCCCGTCGGGACTGGTCCAAGCTCCGAGTGATCGCGTGGACCGTCCGACCAGAGCTCATCCCCAAGACAAGGACGCTCGTTGTTCCGGAGCCCACCGACGAAGAATCGCCTTTCGAGCCACAGCGCCGAACTCTCAAGTACCCGATCCGTATTGAAGTCCGTCGTCTTTTCGTTCGGCTCCCGCCGGACTCCCCGCCGCCCTCCCCTCCACCGACGCCGCCGTCTGATCCGTCCAGTGAAGATGAATCGCCGGCAAGGCACCCCAAGCGGCGCCGAGCTCGTGGTCGTTCGCGGCGTTCGCGGCGTACTACGGCCGACTGGGACACCCCTCCTCATGCTGGTGGGGTTGCCGTTGACGGAGTTGCCGTCGAGGCCTCGGTTGCTACGGCGACGAGGGCGCTCCGGCCGTCCTCCGGCGTCCCACCAAACGCATTAATGGCGGCGGGCCCACCCGAGGCTACCCAACTACCAGGCAGTAACTCTGTGCAGACGCCCGTTCTGGAGGAATTGACTGATGTGGGACCAAGCATTCAAGAGAAGCCGCTCGACAACTCTGCCTGCCTCCTCGGGGCCTGCGATGAGCGGGAGATTTTGACTACCCCGCGCTTCGATCCCATGCGAGAGGAAGCTTCTCGTCGGTCCACCTGTTGCCCTAACCCCTGCGCGCCCTTGCATGCGGCTGGTGCGGTGGGCACGGGGCTGGACGCAACGCCGCCTTATGGCTTTAGGCCTCCAGCTGAGGACAGGCCGACCCCAGGCTCGGACGGCCCACCCGCGCAGGAAGGAACCGTGACCCCAGATGAACGCGGGCCGGATTTGCACGACGAGCCGATCCAAGGCGACTCTGAGCTATCGCCTCATGCGCCGGGCCCAGTGGCTGCCTTAGACCCAAACTTGAGCCGGTCACCCTCTCCAATCGTGAGCAATGCGGAAGACACAGAACCCGCACAAGGCTTCCTCAACTCCGTCAGGCAAAAGATCCAGAATGCTCCTCTGATTCCGTCCGCTCCTTCACCCAAACCGCGAAGGCGGAAAAAGCAGACAGCTACGACTCTACGCCGAAGCCGACGCATCGCGGCGGCCGGGTACTCCAACAACACTGTCGAAAGGGCGCAGGCGGTTCTCATGAAGAAGTTGGGAGTCGTGCGAGAGGAAGAATGCATCTCGTTAGAGGCTAGGGAGGCATACGCGAGACTTTTTGACCACCCCTTATCTCGCGCGCAGCTGACGGCGCTTGCTGGGTTATTTGGGTGGACAGTGCCTGATGATCTTGAGGCCCGCTCGGCCGAGCTGTTACTAGCTTAGCCTTGTAGCTGTGGCCGGTTGATATATCCTGTGGTTGTAATCATACTTCAAATGGATGCCTCGAATGTGCTAGTTTGGAATGTCCGTGGCCTGAACCGAAAACCGCACAGAGATTCAGTGCGGAGTTTGGTGGCCTCCTCGCGGCCAGACTTGGTTTGCTTGCAGGAGACCAAGAAACAAAACATGACCACCCAAACTCTCCTCTCTACTCTCGGCGCCGATTTCGACCATCATGTCGCGCTGCCGGCTGAGGGGACCCGTGGAGGGGTCTTGATCGCCTGGCGAGGGACCGTTTGCCACGCAATCACTTCTCGTGTTGATAACTATTCCGCATCGGTCCTGTTCCGTAATTCCGACGGCCGTGACTGGTGGTTCACCGGGGTGTATGGCCCGCAGTCTGATGCACACAAATTGTTGTTCCTCCAGGAGCTTCATGATGTCAGGGCCGCTTGCCCAGGTCCATGGATGATTGCAGGCGATTTTAACTTAATCTATCGAGCGGCGGACAAGAACAACCCGAACGTGGACCGAGCTATGATGGGCCGCTTCCGTCGACTGCTCAACGATCTTGAGCTCCGGGAGATCGAGCTACTTGGCCGTCGTTACACGTGGTCCAATGAGAGGTCGGCGCCAACACTCGTTCACCTCGACCGTGTGTTCTGCTCATTGTCTTGGGAGGCTATCTTCCCGGACTATCTGCTCCAAAGCACGGCAGCGGGCATTTCAGACCATTGCCCTCTCCTTCTCGGACTGCGGAGCAACACACACGGAAAGAGGCGCTTCCACTTTGAGAGTTTTTGGCCACAGTTGCAAGGTTTCCACGAAGAAGTAGAGCGTGCATGGAACTCTGTCACCGCTGCAACTTGCCCTCTAGAACGCCTTGCGCTCAAGCTTCTTGCCACCAGCCGTGCTCTGCAAGCTTGGAGCCAGAAGAAAATAGGCAATGTGTCGGCACAGCTAGAACAGGCTCGTGAACTCCTGCACCGCCTAGAAATAGCGCAAGACATGCGCGGCCTTTCCCCAACTGAGGAATGGCTTCGGAAGTCCTTGAAGCAACACTGCTTGGCCCTCTCCTCTTTGCAGCGCACAATAGCACGGCTCCGTTCAAGAATCGATTGGCTAAGCGAGGGAGATGCGAACACCAATTTTTTCCATTCCCATGCCCGGTGCCGGAAGCGGAAAAATCTTATCCCCAAGCTTAAAGTGGGCGACCAACTTGTTACTGACCCCGACGAAATGGAAGAGGCGGTGTGGAATTTTTACAACAACCTGCTGGCCAAACCGGAGCACAGATCGGAGACACTGAACCTTCAGGCCTTCTACCAAGCTCCACACGACTTATCTAGCCTGGACGCACCTATCTCGGAGGAGGAGGTATGGAGCGTAATTAGGAAATTACGTATGGACAAAGCTCCGGGCCCGGATGGTTTTACTGGCAGATTCTATAAAGAATGTTGGCCAATAATACAATGTGACATCATGGCGGCGGTGGGGGCGCTTCATGGAGGTGACAGCCGTAAGCTACACATGGTGAATTCGGCGCTTATGGTTCTCATACCAAAAAAAGAAGATGCTGTCCAAGTCGGTGATTATCGGCCAATCAGCCTGGTACATAGTTTTGCCAAGCTAGTCACGAAGATCATGGCTGAAAGGCTAGCACCTAAGCTCGGAGATTTGGTGGCTGACAACCAAAGTGCTTTTATCCGTGGAAGGTGCATCCATGATAACTACATGCTAGTCCACCAACTGACCAAGCATCTCCACAGGCAAAAGAAGCCGAGATTACTCCTCAAATTGGATATCACGAAGGCCTTTGATACCGTTTCTTGGGCCTTTCTCCTAGAAGTGCTCTCATACCTCGGATTTGGAGAAAGATGGCGGTTGATGCTGTGCAATCTCCTACAGACCTCCTCAACGAAAGTGCTGCTAAATGGACAGCCCGGAGAACAAATACGACATCGGCGCGGTCTACGACAGGGGGACCCCCTTTCACCAATGTTGTTCATTATTGTCATGGATGTTTTAAACTCCTTGGTAGCTAAGGCTGAGGAGCTTGGGCTTTGGCAACCATTGGCAGCAAGACACCTGGGTCACAGGCTATCTATCTATGCAGACGATGTGGTGATGTTTATCTCCCCAACTCAGAGCGACCTCACTCTGATAAAAAACATTCTGGTTGCTTTTGGAAATGCCTCGGGGCTGCACACCAACATGGCCAAGTCAACTGTCATTCCAATCCATTGTGAAGAAGAGCATGTGCAGCGGGTAGACGAGACTATGCAGTGCAACATTTCTAGCTTCCCGTGTACGTATCTCGGATTGCCGCTGTCCACGAGGAAGCTCACAAAGGCAGACCTACAACCCTTAATCGACAAGATTGCGGACAAGCTTCCGGGTTGGAAAGCGGCCCTCATGGACACGGCGGGGCGTTTGATTTTAGTCCGAGCAGTCCTCACTGCAGTGCCCATACATGTGCTCATCGCTCTTGGCGTCCCGATGTGGATGATTAAAGAGATTGACAAAATCCGAAGACGTTTCCTTTGGAGGGGGCGTCGGGATTTAAAAGGCGGCCATTGCCCGGTGGCTTGGGAACGAGTCACTCGACCGCTACACCTTGGCGGATTAGGCATCCACAACCTCCAAATTCTGGGGTGGGCTTTGCGAATGAGATGGCTTTGGCTTGAGAAGACACAACCGGACAGACCATGGGCCAAGCTGGGTGTGCAGGTACATCCAAATGCAAGAGCTATGTTTGCAATATCAATGACTACCTTGATTGGAGACGGCCGGAATACACTATTCTGGACAGACAAGTGGTTACTTGGTAAATCAATCTCAGAACTAGCTCCTGCACTAATGCCTTATGTAAAGAGAAGAGGATGGCGCAAGCGTACAATAGCTGATGCAGTGCAAGACAATTGTTGGCGAGATGACATCCAAGGTGGGCCTTCTGTGTTGGCTGCCTGGCAGTTCCTACAACTGTTGGACGCCCTGCAACAGATCGTCCTAACACCGGGCGTAAGTGACAGGCATGTTTGGACGCCGGAGACATCAGGGACGTTCACAACCAAATCAGCATACCAGCGCTTCTTCACTGGTGCAGTTCACTTTGGGCCGCACAAGCGCTTGTGGAAGTCCTGGGCGCCGCTTAAAGCAAAAATTTTCCTCTGGTTGGCGATCCTAAATCGATGCTGGACGGCGGACCGATTGGCTCGCCGGGGACTAGACCATCCAGAACGCTGTCCGTTCTGTGACCAAGAGGAGGAGAGCATTCAACATTTGCTTGCTTCATGCGTCACAACCCGGGAGGTCTGGTTCCGAACGCTAAGCAAAGTGGGGCTGCAGCATGTAACCCCATCCATGGATGACTCCAACTTCAAGAACTGGTGGCATCGAGCCCTCAGAAGCGTTCCTAAGGACAAGAAGAGGGGCTTCAACTCGCTGGTCATTCTGGTTTGCTGGGCCATTTGGAAGCAGAGGAACCGATGTGTATTTGATGGAGCTCGACCATACCCGGGAGCGATCATCCAAGCCATCCAGGAGGAATCCATCGAATGGAGGATGGCGGGCGCCAGGAGGCTGCGGGAGATCATGCCGTAGAAAGCGGCTACTGAACTAGTTGTGACTGATCATAGCGGGCGCGAATGTTCTAAAATACTAACCTCGGCCAGAGTATGGCATTTGTATAAACTCTTTCTCCTTAATGAAATGACACGCAGTTCTCCTGCGCGTTCGAGAAAAAAAAAAATTGCAGTGGTTGCCGGCACCTTTGTTCCAGGCGAACTTGTTGAACTCGAGCCCCGCTCCTTGTCTGGTAACTCTGAGAGGTCCCAGCTCAGAAGCAGCTCCATATCCAACTGATGAGCAACCAGGGCCTGAATGTTGGACAAAAATGTGACTACATGATTTTTTTCCTTGACTAATGCAGACAGAATAGCCGGAAAAAATATACGGGAATTGCAGTTGAGCAAAGAAGGATTTAACTCTAGGTGAAATGGAAGAAAACAGCACTACTCTGCTTCACAAATCCCAATATGATCAATGCTACTGTTCGTTCCTAATTACGTCGGCAGAACATAAGCATAGCTGCAATACAGGCAACTAACAGTGAACCAAAGACAAAGAACACCACTAATAGTTATCTGCTATGTCATTCTTTCTGCATTGAGCCAATTTTTGTTTCCCAAAAAGAAAAGAACAGGAAAAGGAGTAAGCAGCTACCTCCATTGAGCCAGAGCAGGAGTGGCTTCTGCGCCGGCGATGACTGCGCCTCAAAGAACCAGTAGAAGAGAGCCCTCCCGTTGCGCTGGTTCACGGTGACGTACCCGGAGAACTGCGACACAGGAGGGCTCCTTGGCTGTCCGGGGAGGAACCGCACCCGGTCGCCGTCCTGCTCGTTACCGGAACCCGCCGCCGACCTCCGGCAGCAGCAGAGGAGAACGAAGAGGACTCGGAGAAGAGAGACGACGCACTGATGAAGACGCTGCTTCTGCCGGTACCCCTCCATTGCCGCCGTGTGAGCCCCGAGGCCGCGGTCACTTATTTAGGGAAGCAGGGAACGGGGGACGACAAGAGTCAAGAATGGCATTTGCAGATCGGCAGCACAAGATGCAAGTATATGCATCTTAAATAAAGTTTAAGTATATGCGCCCCCCTTTACCTTTAAACTTTAGAGATGTCTAAACTAAAAGAATTTTATCTTAAATAAAGTTTAATTATGCAGGATCTCTGGTCTAATTCACGAGACGAATCTAATAAGAGTAGGTAAGCCGTGATTAGACGAGGGCTACTGTAGCATTACTGTAGCATTACTGTAGCAAAACATAGGTTAATTAGGCTCATTAAATTCGTCTTGTAAAAATATACCCATCTGTAAAAAAGTTTTATCAATAAACTTTTAGTACTAGATTCTATTTGTTTAGAGCGAACGCGCCCTATATATCATTCACAATAAAGGGCCAAGTACCCAGCAGCGTCCCGGTGAGTCAGTCAGTACAAGAGCGGTTCAGCTCGAAGTGTGTGACGCTGAGATCATGTGGACCGGATGCATGGCTGCCATTGGAGGATCACAGGTTGCTTGCATCGCAGGAATGCCAGGAATGATGATAGGTAGGCTACAGAGGAGGTAGTACGAGTAGCTAGGAGGTGGCGCATGTGAGCGCAAGGATAACGATTTTTATTCGCGGAGCTGCACTCGCGCCGAGGGCATCTTCTTCTTGTTGTATCCGCGTGTGCGTCCTCGGCACGGTCCCATTCCATTCTCTCGAGAGCGCGAGGGTCAAGATGCGCGCATCCTTGGCAGCTTGCGAGATGGATACGACTCAGTCAGTGGAATCACTCACTGGAGTGTCCTGTTGCGTAAAGCAGACCACGACGTGCCAGGAATGGATCCATATCTGCACCGAGTGACAGTGGGCTCAAAAACCGGATGCGCTCCGGCTCGTGGGCTTCACTTGGGCTGGATCATGGGCTACGCATTCAATGATGTCTTTTCAAGCCCACTCGTCTTGTTAAGGAACAACCGACTGGCCTCTATTTTCAAGAATACAATCACCAAAAGGATGACTAACATCAGAAGTGCACAAGCGCACATTGATAAATACAACTAAACAAAAAGGAGTTATTATGTTTTTACCATCAGTTTGTTGTCTCATTGTGATTTTATCCTAATCTGTATTTTTGTGATTTTACCATAATTTTTTTAACTGAACTAAACTTGTACCATGACTCTGTTAGCAGCGTTTTAACGGTGTTAAGTACCAAGGGAAAAGACCAAGTTGCTCTTTTGTGATTTTACCAATAACTTTTAAATTTTGACAACAAAAAATTTGGACAAAGTTTAACATAATTTTGACAGCATTACAATGTCTCTCAGATCGAATTGCTACAGCATTGAACCAGGAAATTCAAAGAATAGGAAGAGGACGACGGACGTTACAGCAAATCAAAATCAAATACTACTACTCAAGAACGGAGGCAACATGAGGCACTGGAGTGACACGACAGCTCGGAACAGACAGGTGTGGCGAGCTTGAATGCGAATGATCAAGGGTGTGTGGGTCCTTGGCCGCCATGGAAGGCGTGTTAAGCTCAGCCCGTGCACGCCCCAGATGAGCCCGCGCACGCCGGGTCAGCGCCGTGCCCTAGCCCTTCGCGCTGTGGCCGCGGCCGCCCCCGCGCCCCAGACAAGCCTGCCCCGCGCCTCGCTGGCGTCGTGTCTGCGCTGTGCCACGCTAGGGTTAGGATTTGGAGGTTGGGGATTGGGGGGGGGGGGGGGGGTGTTGGGGATGAGGTCGGGAGCAAGAGAGCATGGGGAGCCTAATGCAATGGGTCGGGGGTAGTTTGGTCAGTTCAGGTTTTTTCTATGTTTCTTTTAATTGTTTTAGAGTAAAATGCACCCCAGGTCCTTAAACTATTGACAGATGTTCATCTAGGTTTATGAACTCTCAAAGTGTTCACCTGGGTCCTTAAACTATTTTCGGATGGTCATTTAGGTCCACAAACTTTTAAATAACCACCTGAATCCACAAACTATTTATATTATGTCAACCAAATCCACTTTTTAGTAACAAAAACATCCAACCTGGACATGATGGCGTGCAGACAAATGACATGTAGATGTGAACCGTGAAATTATCTACATGAGAGTGACCCTACTCCTATGAGCCATGGAAGGAACAAAGTGACCCAACTTCTATGAGCGACCTCGTGCTAGGAGACACTGGTTGGAGGCGAGTGCACAATGATGGTGACACCCCTTCGGAGTAATGTTGCAGTGAGAATCTCAATGCCAGGTCCCTTGCATCGTTAATCGCGATGGGCACTTTAAGAGTTCATGGACCTAGATGACCATCTGCCAATAGTTTAAGGACCTGTGGTGCATTTTACTCATTTGGTTATTCCCTTCAATAAAAATGATGGTAAACGGTAGCTTCAAATCGACAGAGTCATGGTAAAGTCACAAAAACACAGATTCGGGGTCAAAATCACAATTAGCCCTCAAATTGATGGTAAAAACGCAATTTCCCCAAACAAAAAAAAAAGAATGATAAAATGTCTCATTACAAATCTATTGTCTACCAAAACGGCCTAATGAGAAGGTATACTCCATCAGCTTTCTTCTCCAACGATGATCCATATATAGGGACTGAAAAGCTTTGGAGCGTCAGTTAATCCAAGGATGAATTGCATCAAATGATTGATGAAGTGAAGGCCACTCAAACCGCATCCATAGTAAGACGATGTCCCAAGACCGCTGAAGTTGAGGTATGGGAATATCATTAATGGCATCAATATCACCGATGGCTGGAGAAGGAGATCGCAAAATTTGACTCACGGTGAATCACAACAATAACCATGTCGAACATGACCCATGCAGCTGCATGAGGAAATCTAAGATAACGCCTCCAGGAAGGTAACGACGTCAAAGACGCCGCCGTCATCCGCCCATCAAAAGCTAGGTTTGTGCCTATGGGGTCACCTCAAGAGATCGAGGAAAGGATTTGGCAGCCACCAGACGGCAGCACCACCATCGCTCCATTAACGCGAGATCTGAAGAAGCAGAGAGGGCAGGCGACGCGGGGGCTGTAAGCATACATTGTTTATGTGGCATTATGAGCCAATTATTCGGCTGATATTGAGAACTGAAACAAGGTAAAGGCTATTTTACATGCTCCAAATTAACTTTTACTGTGATTTTTTATGAACACATAAAAGCTTTGCGCGCAAGGATTGTATAGAATAAGTGTTAAGAAGCATAATGTTCCGGCGGGTACAAATATACTATTACGTTAGAATCAACCCCGGTTTCTAAGACCAAAATTGGGAATATAGTTACGACTCTTGGTTCAACGCATAGAAATCATCTCAAATCCCTTTTGTCCAAGTATTTTAAGGGGCACGCATCTTTATTCTTTAGAATGTCTTTTTATATCTAAAGCGCCAAAAAGAAACAAATGATGCATACACAAAACAAAAATTCCATGAGTGCAAACTCTAAGAATCTCAATTGGATGAATTAGTTAATTAATATCGGTCTTCACATTCTATCCTTTGAGTGATTTCTCATCTAATCATATTTTGGATCTTTTGTTGAATTGTTCTATTATGCTGCATGTAAGGAAAATAGAAAACCACAAAATTTGATGGCTACAGCTTATGGAGTAAATTTTTACTCAAAGATGCATGGCTATAGCGTGCATATTTTGACTGAAATTAAGTGTAAGTCTTTTACACTTGCACAAATTCAAAATTTATGTACCACACATATAATTTCCAGATTTTAAAAACAATCTAACGCTACAAAGTATTTTAGAAAAAAAGAATGGTCTGTTTTCCATATGTGCAGCTAGGAATCCATAGTGATATTGAGTTTGGCTACATATATGTTTATTTATATATAAATATGTTTACTAAATTTGAAAGACAATTCACTGACTCACGATTAAGATGCATCATATTCTAGTTCAATATTATATATTATAGGTTTCATGTTACTCAATTCAATGAGAATATGTGGCATTAACCAGTTCTGCATTGAAACTATTTGTTTCTTTCAGGTACTATGTTTTCTTAGGTCTGTTAAATTTAATCGATTGTATAGAAATGACACATTTATATACATTACAGAACTTTCACATGTTAAATGCCCATTGCAACAAACTTTATCTACCAAAGGGTTTTAGAATGTCCCTTAACAATAATGCTCATATTGTAATAACATATTTCCAACTTACAAAATTATAATCCATACTAGGGGTGGCCGTGGTTTGAAGCAAAAATCGTTAACTGAATTAACCGCACGGAATTACCTAAAATTTCTAGCTAGTATGGTTAATGGAAAATAGGGAATCAAATTTGTCCCATAGAAACTTAACAAATCGGAAACTTTGTACATGTGCACACTATTATAGTAGTTTATTACTCCAACTATTACTACCCCAGTCACGAATAGGTAATGTTTTGGTTCTCTAAAAATGAATATGTATGGATAAGTTGTGACAACCAACTTTCATGGTAATATGTTTATATCATTTTTTGCTAAGTATGTTTTTATTATTTATAACGCCTGGGGAAACAGAATCATATCAAAAATAAGTTCTAGGAGAACATACTACCTTACTATTTTATTTCATGTGGCTTATATACATAACTGTTCTTTTTTTTTTTTTTTTGCGAGAAGGCTTATATGATGGTAATTTTTTTGTCACTATGGGATTAAGCTGCACGAGTTGTTTGATAGTGACATAAGCTAAGAAATGGCCGGCGCCCAGCGCACAGTTTGTTCATCCACGTGGAGAAGTTACAGGAAGTTCCCAAACTCAAAGTACCAAGGAACAAACAAACATTAGAATAATCCAGGCAATATGTTCGGGCTTGGTTCCACTACTCAGAAAAGGACTTCTCTTGAAAAGTAACAAGTGCAATTTAGAATTTCCCCGTGCCCATATTATTTGACTCCTCTTTTCTGATATATTTAATTTGGCAAACACTACAGATAAAACTCCGTATGTGTGAGTGACAAGCTCCGCTGATTTCTTTATTTAACCATCAACGTATCTTAAGTATATGTACCTTTCAGTTGTTTCCCTTTTTCTTATTTTCCGTTATCATTGTTATTCCCCTAACGTCTATTTGGGAAACATATTTTCTTTATTTTGATGATGAACTTAATATAATCTGTAATTTATAGCCATAAGTGATAAGTAAATATTTTTTTTATGAAGACCTACGTTAAACCATTTGCAGCGGCCTAGTAGATGCATTGTGAAATTATTCACAATCAGCATTGACAAGATGTAAATCACAGTTTGACGTGAAATCTGTTTCCAAGAGAACATCGATCGTCAACTTTTCACTGCGAACAACACACATCGCAATGTGTCAACGTCAGAAACAAGAAATTGATGATCAAGCTGTCATGTGGTCTTGGGTAAACAAGAAATATGGGGCTTAACGAAGAAGTTAGTCTTGCATTTCTTACTAAGAACATGGGCAACAAAGACAACTTACTGCCATAGTACTTGTAAACCCCGCCACAGCTATATCAGCCTGTTCGTTTCGCTGCAGCTGCGGCTGCAGCTGCAGAAAAATAACTGCGAACACTGTAGCAGCTGCAGAAACACTGTAACTGCTGCAGAAGAAATAATTGCGAACACTGTAGCTGCTGCAAAGCAGTCGCTGCAAAGCAGCGAGACGAACATGCTGATGACTGTGTTTTTGCTTCAAACCAATACAGTATCATATCCACCAACCAACCTTTCGGTACTAGGGTCGGGGAAGTTTCCAGTGTGCCAGAGCAGCATATGGGAAGGATAAACGACACACAGGAAACTTCTCACTATGTGGTAGGCCACAAAAACAATGTTTTGGGGTCCTTTGAACCTTGTTTTACTTCTTTAACATTCCAAAGCCCTACATTATTTTTATTAGTTGAGCTTGAACCTTTTGACGGTGTGGCTAAATGGACTACAGCATCACAGTCCGCGACATCGCAACATAATATAATGCTTGTTTTGTGAATAAAAAGTTTTATTAGTAAATTCCAATTGAGTTAGCTAGCTGGATTGTAGATAGACACGAATTAAATTTTGTTGGCAAAAAAAAGTGCAACTAACTACAATAAGGTTTTATAATAAGGAGAATAAAAAAAATTTGTTTGCAGGTAGAAAAAGGAAACAATTCAGCCAGCAGAGCATAGAGAAGAGGACATGGTTTCTCTTTTTGGGTGGTGCATGTGTTTTTGATTCTCGAACGGAGAATACAACTGAGTTTTCCGTTTGGGGCATTGGCATCATCTGCCGCTACTACAAGGACGATGTATCTGTTGGAATGCTAAGCTATCGCCCGGCTACTTATTAAACAAAGACGACTAAACTAATTCAGGACGGCATTCGAACGAGCTGTACTTGAACGGAACTTTTCTGCACCCACCGGAGCACCAGATCTTCTGCATCACTTTCCTATGGTACGATGGTGACATGCGCAAGCTTTGCATATTGAGCAGGGCGGCGGAGGAGCCAGGACAGTCTTCGACCCCGTGCTAGGCCAGTGAACAGATATGCGATGCACTAGAGAGAGTTTGGTTAGATTGGTGATGTTTTGTAGATACTTACCTGAGACAAACAGGGCCAAGCTCCCAGCACGGGCTGTGCCTCCGCCCGTGATGATATTGAGTATATATATTAATATCACACTCTGAAATGAAATTGACATCATACGTACGAATTAAGTTCCACCTTCTTTTCAAAGGGAATGGCATGAAGGTCTGGTCATCAGCAAGGGTAAGAAGTTTTTCTTACGTGTTTAACGGACTGCTTGTTTCTAAAAAATATATAACCTATAGCTACTAACAATGAGTGCACCGTCCAGACTGTTATTATACTCAATTATTAGCATCGGCAATTTAAAGGTGGATCTTCGATAATAATCGATCTGCCGCTGCCACCTGTGATAGATGAACGCAGAAGATCCCAATTCCTTACCCACCACCTGTGCATCGACACAGGCCCCGGGAATAAAATTAGATGACGGCCTGCAACTCGGAGAAAGAGTGTTCATCCAACTGCTTCATTGGATCATCCGTGACAAATACTCCGAGCCAAGACACCAGGTCACTACACGAGCAAGCGGTCAGCATTTCCATCGGAATCTCCACGTCCAGTCTCCATATATACGTGCGCCACTCTCACATAACTCATTGCCATCCCCAAAGTTTCCAACACGAGCGCACGCCACAGTGCTTGCAGCAAGCTAATCATACTCGAAAGAGCTCGCTCGCGCGCGCGCCATGGTGGTGCTCTCCGCGGCGCGCCGGGACACGACGACGATGGCGCCGGAGTCCCTCCCGCTCGGCATTATCCCGACGGTGGACATGTCGGCGCCGGCGGGGCGCGGCGAGCTGGCGCGCCGGCTGGTGCGGGCCTGCGCCGAGCGCGGCTTCTTCAAGGCCGTCAACCACGGCGTGCCGGCGAGCGTGTCCGGCCGGCTGGACGCCGCCGCGTCGGCGTTCTTCGCGCGGCCGGCGCCGGTGAAGCAGGCGGCGGGGCCGCCGGACCCGCTCGGGTACGGCAGCCGGAACATCGGAGCGCACGGCGACGTCGGCGAGCTGGAGTACCTGATCCTGCATGCGGACCCCGACGAGGTGGCGCGCAAGGCCAAGACCATCGACGCCGAAAATCCTTCACGATGCAGGTATGCCGTGTGTATAAAATGCAACGCATGCATGCCTCTCCTTCACTTTTGATTTTGATCATCTGTACTATCTGCAAGGCGGCCGGTGTTATTGCTTGTTTGATCCTTTGACACTGCCTTCATTGCATCTTTTATAGTTGCGATGTCATTTGCATTTGACAATGTTATTGTGTGCACATACCTGTCTCACATGAACCTTCTTTTTTCCTTGGCGAGTAACCTGTCTCATGAAGTTGTTGATTAGAAATTTCGAATTTGCATTACCCACGTGTGTAGCTTTGCTTGATTTTTGACATGTATGCGTGTGTGTAGCTTTGCTTGATTTTTGACATGTATGCGTAATTTCTCGTTACATAATGCATGGTAAAATCATTTAATTATCGATGAGTAGGCGTTTTACTTGCGGGCCGAAAATACTGCAAAACACATTTTTAAAAATATTATTCTTGTTAGTATTGGATTTTTTTTTCAAGGATTGATCAAATATAAGCTTCATTTTATCACCGGATTTTCACGGGTATATTCATCATGCACATCATGTTCTATGAGTCACCATCAACCCGTACCGCATTTTGCCCACTCATGTTTTTTTCCTAGTTTCCCCTGTATGGCCGTTAAAGTTCATCTTTGACTAACAACAAAAAGGACTTAAAGACACATCTTTGAATATTACATCTACACAATCGTAAGCATAGAACGTTTTTTTATATATATCTGAAATCCGAGCTTACTTGTATTTGAGTTGATATAATGGCATCAATTGGGGACAAACCAACCATGCACATGATCTTTCCCATGCATGGGTGGTTGGTAAATTGGTAATGCATGTCGGACTTTCCAACAGAGTTTATATGCCTGTAGCTGCAGGAGAAGATTCATATGAACAAAAGTAGATAGATCTCCACAAGTGGTGTTGCTATTTGGTATCAGAATCAGGGAGGACAGCCAAGTGGTATTGTAAGGTCATCTCGTTCTCCCCTGTCAAGAAACACTGCCCTGGCTCCGGCCGGTCATTCCAGCCCAAGTGGAAAGCAGAGATGTCATATCAGAAACACCAATGGCTCTCCATGCCATGTGGAGCCAAAAACCAGAAGGTGCAGGGGAGTTTTTATGGTAAAAAACGTCAAGCACGAACTGTCCTGGATAACATGATTCAGGTGGCCGTACCACATATGGGTCTCGCAGCACGCAGCCTTATTACCAAACAAAGCGTGACCTGACAGATCATGTCAATCCATGGCTTTGCCCATCGGAAATCCTGTCCCCGTGCACTGGTTGGATATATACAGAAGTCCTGTACCTGAGTAGTTCGTTGCCATGGCTGAAGATGGGAATGAGTAGTTCTCATAAACTTTTGTTACTAACCCACCTTCAATTATTACTTCGCAATTTAGAATTACCAACCGCCCTAAATTCCTGATTTTTAGAAGCCCTGTTCTTGGTGATACATGTTCATCTTTGCTTCTGTTGATTTCCAGCTTTTTCAGTCGTCGTACATCAATCAATCTTTTCTCAATCTGCCTTTTTCGTTCTTATTGCGTGTCCTGTATTTCGCTGCACAAATGAACCCACTGGACATTCCAGTTACCCCATAAAAGGCAGGGCTCATGGTCCTTGTTTGCCTGGCCAAAATTGTACTGAAAATTGGTTTTTCCTGCCGTGCTGCGTGCTTTGAATCTGAACCGACCGAGATGATTTAGTACTTTTCATCTCTTTTGATCTAGTTCAACTTTGCTTTTTAGGATTGTTTGTAAAAAAGTTTTCTTTCTAGGGTAAAACATATGTACAGTCATATCTTCTGGATATTGATTGCATTGGGCTAGTATGTTAGAATTAAGTGTATGGTCTGTCTTTGAACTTGTTTGAGGGTGTCATCCAGGTTGCCGAACTTTTAATTTGCACATCCAGATCCCTAAACTTATAAAATGGTGTATTTGTGATCTAAATCTCTCCCTAGTTAGTATTGATTTGCTAAGCTTGTGTCTACGTGCCATCCATGTCATCCAATTTAACAACCTAATCATTTGTATTACTATTGAAGACCGGCCACACACTTCACTGTGTGAAATGACGATGTCATTCTTGATCCCTTCAGCGAAGCTGTGAACGAGTACGTAGATGCGGTGCGGCGTCTGGCGTGCCGTGTCCTGGACCTGCTCGGCGAGGGCCTGGGCCTCAGGGACCCGACGTCGCTCAGCCGGCTCATCTCGGCCGTCGACTGCGACTCCCTCCTCAGGATCAATCATTACCCTCCGTCCGGCATCGGTGGCGCAAAGGGCTCCACGGCCATCGGGTTTGGCGAGCACACAGACCCGCAGATCCTCAGCGTGCTCCGAGCCAACGACGTCGACGGCCTGCAGGTGCTCCTGCCCGACGGCCGCGGCGGCGACGATGACTGGGTTCAGGTTCCGGCAGACCCGTCCGCATTCTTCATCAACGTTGGTGATCTCCTACAGGTCAGTGGTAGCACATTGCTTGTTCTTAACAAATTGTAACCGAGGTTTTACTGAACATTTTTTGCTGTCTTGTCCATTTTCCGGTAACGTGCAGGCTCTGACAAACGGGAGACTTGTTAGCATCCGGCACAGGGTGATTGCAAGCACGACCAAACCACGACTGTCCGCCGTGTACTTCGCCGCGCCTCCGCTGCACGCGCGGATCTCTGCACTCCCGGAGACGGTGACCCTTGCCATGCCGCGCCGGTACAGACCCTTCACCTGGGCGGAGTACAAGAAGGCCATGTACACGCTCCGCCTCAGCCACAACCGCCTCGACCTGTTCCAAGCCAACGGCGATGTCGATGAGGATGGCAATGATCAATAGCATCATCAGAGTGTTAGAGCTTACTGAGATCAGAGCGATCACAAGGGGTGTGGCGTAGAGTTGTATGCAGAATTTTGATCCTTGGCAGGTAGTATATGTTGTCCAGGTGTCTTGATATTAACGTGCAGTGAGATTGTGAGTGTGTTATCGTAACAGAGGTCAAGGTTGTAATGTATTTGTATAGATGCTAGAGAGACTTATTATAGTTCGATATGATAATTCATTTATTACTGTTTAGTGATTTTTCCCCTTTTGACTTAGAATGCAATATACGTCCAAAAAATTGAGGAATCAATTGTTGGGCCAAATCCACATGAAAAACTTGTGAGCCCAAGAAGCCCAAGACGCCAATGCATGTGAACTGTTGATTGCAACTTTGGTGAACGGTGGAGATGCTTTGAGAAGAAAGTCCCACCTCATCTATACCCTTTTTATGTGTGTGAGAGAGTAAGGGAGTGTCTGAGCAACTAGTAGCAATAGAACACAAGAAACAAGAGAGAAGGAGAGAAGATACGGGCTTGTTGGCCAGATTAATTCGTGTATTATGTGCAATCATCCTCTTCAGGCTGTTGATCGGAGGCTCAAACGTGGCTCCATTGGCACCAAACTTGGTGAGCTTGTTCTATGTTTAGAGTACTCTGTTTTGGTCAGTGGGTTTAAGGATGGATTAGTGACGCACTAGATTTGAAGGAGACATTTGTCAACTCTATTAGCAGCTTTGGTAGATGAACAGTTTGGCAGCGAAATGGTGTCGAATCGAGCTGAAATTTGGATAGTTGTTGGAGGACTCTTGGAACTGCTTTCCTACCAAATTTAGTGCAGTTTGGATCTATGATTTGCTTGGTGTGAGCTGAATTTCAAAGGGGACATATTGCAGTCTTCTTTGTTGTAGTTGAAAGTGCTAGTAGCTCTTGTCATATCGCGGTGTTGTGGCTATTATTGTTGTACCAAGGTTGTAGTTTGTTTGTGTTGGTGTTGCTGTGGTGTGTCTCTAGAGGTTATAGAGAAAACCCTTTGTATCTATTATCATTTTATAGTGGAGAAGGTTAAGAGTGGGTCGTTAGCCCTCTAATTTTTACTCCTCTCGTATAGAGGAGGTTTTTCACCTAAATCATCGTCATATTTATGCATGTTGTAATTGTGAGTCCGTTGCAAGGTTGTTGGTGATTGCTTTCCTCGTTGTTCAGCACAAGATGAGGAATTATTGGTGCTAAATGTTGCCGGCTTTCCCATCATTATTTGCCTTACAGTCAGTGATACAAAAGCATTATCTGTAACTTGAACATGGTGCTATGGAAGTGGTCTGGAAATGCGAACATATGGTATTCGTGTACAGAGCACAACTCCTTGGCAGTGGCACACGTAGATTATGCGTTCAACTTGTGAGACTCTTATGTCCTTGCGTGTCAATTTGCCTCTATTAATTTGTGCTTAGATGGGTCCTACCTGATCCTCTAGCTCCTACACTTGATCAACCATACATGATGATGAGCATGTACTCCCTCCGTCCCCAAACAAAGGGCATCCTAGAAATTTTTTGACCCATTAAGAATGGAGTGAAATGACCTCCATACCCCTAAGTATTAATATGATGCGAATTAATATGAGCCAGCCAAACAGGAAACATTGCCCTTTGATTACTCTTGCCCGCCTTTTCATGTTGTGCATGGCGCATGCACCAGATGAGCTTTCCAGAAATTCGCCATGCATTATATCAGCATGATCACATCAGCTTGCGAAAAAAGCATTTCACAATTGGTATGTTGCTAACTTCTCAAAATAGTATCACAATAGGAGAAGTTAAATCCATATAGGGACTGAAATGCTCAGAAATAACTGTAATACCTTTAAGATATGTATTTTTTTGCGGGTACCTTTAAGATATATATGAAGGTAATATGCACATAAATAAATTGTAAGAGCTTATTATATCTATCAAAAACATTGTTTGTCCCCACCTGTTATTTCAGAAAACCTGCACACAAAGATAGAGTAATCTGATGTTCAGTGTCATGGAGGATCAACTTGGTTCAGATCTGAAAAACCTTATTGAAAGGTATGGATAGCTACTCACAATGGCTACCAAATATGGCTATTGAAACAAAAAGGCGTCCCATTACTAAAGGATGCTCAAAATTACTAAAACAGTGTTGGCTGCTGTAGTAAAGAAGCTATATAGAGCATATAATAATCTGAATGTGAAACATAGTTTTTTTTTTTTTGATACCGAATGTGAAACGTAATTCAATGTGGCGGGGATGAAAAGAAATTTACCTGCAGCTTTATCGATTACAATCTCTTTTCTTCATGGCCACGTATATCCTTGATGATATACGTAAAGCACATCTGGACTCTGAAGGACTGAAGCATTACCTCACTCTGTTGGTATATGTCAGGCAGGGATTTTTGCCGCAACAATTATTTTTTGCCTTTTCCTAGAACAAAGAGGATATTTTTGTGGGCTGAAGAGCACCAGTTTCTCCCTTCGTACCTCATGGATACTCTGTTGGTTATTTGCTGGAGTACAATTCAGTCTTGGTGGGGCTCATGCTCTCAGCGTGCACTGTGTCCAACCAGTGCACAGATGAGACGGGCAGAGGAGGCTTCCTTCCACGGAAGGAAGGATAGCCAGTGTAGAGGTGAGATCGTTGGCGCGAGGTGGGAATTAGAGCAGGAGGGAATGTCGCACGAGCTTTGATCAACATGGCTCGCTATGGTCAATTTGGCCAGCTTCCGCCAGCAGACGACGCCAAACCGAGCACAGCCACACACCCGAAGCACTTCGGCAAGTCTAGAAGCCACTGCTTTACTGTAGCGGGTGCTTGAAAAATAACTGCAAACACTATAGCGGATACTGAAGAAATAAATACGAATACGGTAGCAGATGATTCGCAGTAGTCTTGCCGAATAAGCTACATGTTGTCTTCGCTGTTCATGTGGCCGGCCCTCCCTCAGGGTTTACATGTCACGCAATCTGACTGGCGCAAACATGGAACACCTCGTGTACATTCCAGCGCCTCAAGAGTCACCGGTAATAAACATACGCTAGCGCAGGCGTGCCCGCGAGACTTGCTACGTGCTGGTCCTCCCAGCGGACCATCCGTTGGCTTTTCTCCGAGGGGACCTGCAAGGCGCCGCGGAAAGGAGGTCGCCGGAGCCGAGAGACGACGACGGCCAATCCGGTGGAAGTGCGGGGCAGAGGAGAAACGGGACGCAGCTTGTGGACTGGAAGGAAGTGGATCGGAGAAGGCGGGCTCGATGCGTCTGCTGGGGAAGAGGGAAGCCCGATGCAGGAGGCGGAGGACATCGACGCCGGTGGGAGAGTGTAACACCCTATGTTTTGCCATCTAATAAAAACCACTAAAAATTTAAAATTTTTAAAATTTTCCAACAAACTCAATTAATTAGTTGTTCTACAAGCCACATTTTAAATAATTTCATTTCAAACATGCATAAAAGTCCAATCATATGCATTTCTGGTTTTTCTTGTTTTCATTTGTGTGTTTGTTTGGTTTTATCCCATTCAAATTTGTATCCCATTCAAAATTGAAGTCATGAAATTCCAGGAAATGTTTGGACCATTTCGTTTTCTCTAAACCCTCTTGGATCCATTCTCCCTTTCCCTATCAAGCCGGCCCAGCCCAGCCTCCCTTCTCCTTTTCTTTTCCCCGATTTCTGAATGGGCTGCCTCCTCTTCTCCCGGCCCATCTGCTCCTCTCCGCCTTTTCTTTTCTGGATCGCGTCTGGGCCTCGCCTAAACTTTTCCCGGCCTGCCAGCAGCCCAACTGCTCGGCCCAGCTACTTGTTGACGGTGTAAAAAATCATGAATTTACCGTCAACATATCGGTAAATAAAAGGCTAATCACCAAGGTTCTGTGCATAGTAGTTAGGAATTAACATACTTCCACGAGTTTTGGTGAATTTTGGATGCAGGAGTAAATAATGAAGGAAACTGGCCCTGACTCGAAGAAAAGTCAGGCCGGCCGGCCCCCCTTGGCGCCCAAAGGCCCCGGCCTTCCTCCAGCAGGCTGTAAACGGGCTTAAACGTCACAAACCAAAGCCTGTTCAGCAGAATTCCACCGACATACCGTCTGGTGGGCTGTTTGGGCCTCAACTTGGCCCTTACTCAAGTTCTGCCGCCCCCACGAAGCCACCGACCTACGGACCGACTTCAGGAGGCAATTATAGACATCCAGGAGCGAGGCGGTGGCGAACCGCCACATCGGGCGGCCGGGCGGCCCCCCTACTAGGCCGGCCGGCCTGCCTTGGCGCGCCCGCCACTCCACCTCGCGCTATAAGATGCCCCCTGTCCTAAGGACCCTATAAATACCCCTGGTGTCCGCAGGAACAACTCGCACCTCACTAATCCCAGAGATTCATTACTCATTTGTAGAAGTAGAGTTATTATTTGGGAGTTAGAGTAGAGCAGAGTAGAGTAGAGTGAGAGCTCTTCTCGAGGTTCCGGAAGTCTTCTCGGAGTTTCAGTATTGTTCTTGTATCGTTACTCTTGTAGAATTACTTTTTTATTATTTATATAATTATTTCTATAATTATTTAGTTTATTCTTTATTTATTTCTTTTAGTAATTCTTTTCTATTTAAGTTTATTTACTTAGTTAAGCTAGTGCTCATAATAGTCTTGTTGTGAGTTTCGTGATTGTGTCTAACTAGTATGAGTGAGTGCTTTGCCGAAATGGAGTTCGCGCTTAGTGAAAGGTATGCTACATTCTTAGATAGGGCTATTCTCTCGATCAAGAATAGTTCCCCTAGGATGGTTGTAAGCGCGGTGCTTAGAGTTATACCTATTCACGATTGGCGTGTGTCTTTACGGAGGACAGTAGCCCCACGTGTGACAGGTGTGTTCAGGCCTTTAATTTGCAATCCGCCACGTTCAAAGGCAAACCAACCGGGTTCTCAATAGCGGTTAGATCCCAGGGGGAACCTGCAGTATTTGGGTTCAGTACCAACACTGGCACGATGGCCGTGCTCCGAAACAACATGACTTGAGTGTGCATAACCTTAGCTATAGTACATAACCTTATAGAATTAATTGCAAGAAGTAAATAGATGTAAGATTAACACATATGAATCTTTGTCTGTATCTCGTTGTTCTCCCAATGTAACTTCTACTATCTCTTTTGTTTCCTTGGATTATATGGTGAGTGCCACCCATATATCATGTATCTCTTTTACCCCGTCTTAAGTAAGGTATCGTTATTTCACATAATAGTATCTACTTTGTTACATTTTCAACTTCCTATCGCTCTACTTACCTGAGGAAATATAAATACGATAACCCTGGAATACTCCAAGGTGAAATGCTACAATGATGTTCTGTTCGCTTGCGGAATTAATGGAAAATTAATTATGCACATATTCACCACCAACAAGCATTTCTGGCGCCGGCAGGGAAGTAGCAACTAGGATTTTGAAGTATAACATTGTATACTATTGTGAAAGTAACTTTACTTACTTTTGCGGGCTTACTCTTGTCCTGTTTTCTTGTTGTGGACTTTTAAACAGGACCGTGCATGACTGGTTTCGACCTACCAGAAAACTTCCACTCCGACCCAGAGCAGTTCTTGAGGAGGGCGAGAGCAAGACTCACCCCTCCTTCCACATGTGCGACGTCCAAAGCTCTGGCTGTCGAAGGATCCTCTCCGCCGGTCATCGACCTACCCGCCTCAACCTCAACCAACAACAACATTGGTGAGCCGGTCGAGAAGTCGATCCGTGAGTTCTCCGCACCGAACATGGAGAACATCCGCGTGGGACACCTCCCGTGCATCAACAACAAGGACTACGAGCTCAAGCCGGCCCTGCTCAACATGATCTTGGCCAGTCCTTTCTGTGGCAAACCTTCGGAGGATGCAAACTCTCACCTCCAGAGGTTCCTGATGATGTGCAACACGCTTGCACACAAGGATCAATCTCAAGAAGAGATTCGCTTGCAGCTCTTTCCATTCTCACTGTTGGGGAAAGCCTTGCAATGGTTCTATGTGAACGTTGAGCCTCTCAACACCTGGGAGGCGTGCTCAAACGCCTTCCTCGCTAAGTTCTTCCCGCCGGGCAAGACAACTGCCCTGCGCAACAAGATTACAGGCTTCCAACAGCTCGCAGATGAGTCCATCTCCGAAGCATAGACGAGGATGCAAGACTACGTGCTCGCATTCCCACATCATGGCATGGAGCCGTGGCTCCTCATCCAAAGCTTCTATCATGGACTGAAGCCTACCGCAAGGGAGCACCTCGACGCCGCTTCAGGCGGCTCTTTCTTCTCTCTTAGCGTGACAAACGCTAAGAAGCTGATTGAGAAGGTAGTGGCCAACCAAAGCCACGACGAACGTCAAGTGTTTCCAAGCAAGGGACATGGAGTACATCAAGTGGAGGCCTTGGACATGCTTGCTCTCAAGCTTGATCAAGTCCTTGAGAAGATGAAGACTCCTCAAGATCTGCAGGTTGCGGATTCCCGCATGACGTGTGAAGAGTGTGGCAACACGGGGCACATGGGGATTCATTGCCCAAATGCCATGGAGGAATGCAACTTCCTCAACAATGGCAATGGATTCCGTTCCCAGAACAACTACGACTGGAACTCCAAGTCTGACCTCTCCTTCAACAGAAATCAGGGAGGTAATGGTAATGGTAATTTCTCTCGCTGGGAGCCCCCTATCAAGGATCTAGTGCTTGGCCAAGTTAAGATCAATGATGGCATTAGTAAGAAATTTATTTCTACTGATAAGGCCTTGGAAAGCATAGATGCTAAGCTAGAGTCGTTCAGCACTGCACTGCAAAACCAGCTGAGCCATAATAAAATGCTAGAAACGCAAATTGCGCAAATTGCTTCAGCTGTGCAGCCTCCTATTATGGGTAGACTTCCGGGGCAATCTGAAGTCAACCCCAAGGAGACTGTAAATGCAATAACTATCAGGTGTGAAGAAAAGTATGAAGGCTCTTCATCCATTGAGGACATGAGGAGGAAGGACCCCGGATGCCCGAGCATCCCCTGCTTGATCAACGAGCGGTGTTTCTCTCGAGCATTGTGCAACGTGGGAGCGAGCATGAGCATCATGCCAAAGAGAATCTACACAGGGATAAGATGCCTAATGAAGCCTATAGCAATGGGCATGAGCATCCAGCTTGCAGATGGGTCACGACGCACACCCGAAGGGATACTCAAAAATGTCCCTGTCCAGATCAAGAGTCTCTTTGTCCCTGTCGATTTCATTGTGCTAGACATGGAAATGGACGACAAGATCCCTCTCATCCTTGGGAGACCATTCTTGAGCGCCACCAACACCAACATCAACATGAGGACAGGAGAGATTCGCTTGGACTACAATGGCAGGGAGGAGACATTCAAGTTCAAGCCTAAAGTTGAGCAGTGCAACCAAGTGAAGGTCTTCTATGGAAAGAACCCGAGACAAGTGGAGAAGATTGGGATCACTCCACCCATGCCGCAGCCAGACAAGCTCATCACACACATGAGGAACTACCTGGCAAGAGAAATGGAAAGACGGCCAGCCAACTATTGGAGAAGTCCGAAGAAAGTATCCGCGCAGCCCAAGACACCACAAGCACCCTCAGCACTTCAAGAAACAACAGGTGACTCAAAATCGCTAAGGAGGAGAAGAGCTAGCCGCTCCAAGAACAAACGGGCAGCAAAGGTACCCACAGAGGAGAACACAACATTGGCGCCTACAACAGTGGTTGCCGCCACAAGCACAAAGAAGTTAACCAAAGTGTGGCGGAAGAAAGAAGGAACCTCTACACCGCCTGATTCTCCGGCAAGCGAGGTCCAATCGAGCTAAACAAGAAGGAGAACGTCTAGCTCAAAGACGTAAAAATGAGAGCCCTCCGATTGGGGAGGCCATCCCAATCGTTATCCTTTAGCCAGGCCTCGCACTTGCTTTTTCATTAAACTTAGAAAAACAAAATAAAAATTATAAAATATAAAACTACCAAAAATAGTAAGATTTCTGGCGATGCCCATTAGGGGCTAGCCACATGTATCACCCTCATTCTTTTTGCAGGTACAAGAAGAATGGAGGAGGCGGGCTATTCAAGCTTAAGCCTTGCAAAGGCTCAAGCTTGGGGAGGACCCGCAGGTAAGTTGGCATTTCAATACAAGCTTAAGTCTCGCAAAGACTCAAGCTTGGGGAGGACCGCCAGGTAAGTATTTCTATCGATTAATAAAATACTCCGTCTTTTAAATAAAAATGCTAGAATCTTGGTGATTGCTACATTTAAAGGAAATGATGATTAGTTACATGATAGCTCCCCTTGTGTCGCATTGATGCAACCTTTACTCCTGACATGTGTGTTATTTATACTTGAGCATAGTCACATCACTTGTGTTGCTACATTTTGCGGGTTGCATACATCACACTAAGTCTAAGCATTGTGAACTATGATATGGCATGATTAGGACTTTTTGCAGTTCTTAGTATCATAAAAGTTCAGAGATGTTTTTCATTCTAATTGCTGCAAGAACCTAAAAACCCTTTCGTTTTGTAAACACTTCCCTTGTGAGGATTTATTTACCTATCAAAGCCATATCATACAGATATTAAGACATCCCCACTCATAGCCATTTGCTCATGCGTTGAGTTTTGTTAAGGTTTAAATGCTTTTGAGAGTAAGCACTCTAAATCTCGGTCATTATTCCTTCGCGTGAGTTTTTGTTTTCTTTCCACCAAAAAGGAATGCTGTTCCGTGCGCTTGCGGAATTAATGAAAAATTAATTATGCACATATTCACCGCCAACACTACTCCAGCCCACTACCTCCCCCCTCTCTCCAGTCATCCCCGTCCTCCCTCTGCCCGAAGGACAGAGGCCGGCACGCCACTGTACCACGGCACCCGAGCGCGACGCGCCTCCTTTACTCCTTCCCTTCTCCTATTCGCCGCATAGCACCGCCCCTCGTCTCCCATTAGCGGACGCACGCACCGCACAGGTCTCCGCAGTGCACCGCACAGGGAGCATTCACTCCGGCGAAACGTGACCGCCATGGATTCGCCCACCTCGCCTCCCAGGCCGCCCATATAAGCCATCGAGCTCTCTCTTACCTCCCTCATCCACCATAACAACTCCCCCTCCTCTCCTTCGCCACGAAGCAAGCTCTCGCCCAAGCTTTTCCCCATCTTCTCTCTTTTCTCCGGCGAGCAACTTCGGCCACGCCTTCCTCGGTCATCGACGAGCCCCGCACCTCCCTTCCTCGTTGATAGGCTTCAGCATTGCTTGATGAAGCTCAGCAACCTCACCATGATCGCAGCCGTGCCCTGTACGCGGAGATCGACGACGACCTAACCGCCGCCGTCTTCTTCCCCGACCCCGGCCGCCTCCCGTCGTCCCCCGCCTCGACTGAGCACGCAGTGAGCCTCAACACACTCCTATCCTTATCATGCACCCTTCCTTTCTCTCTTTCCCTCACTCGCACCCACTCCGCACTGAGCACCGATGCTTGCCGCCGTGCGACCCCGTCGCCGGCGACTTTCCCGGCTGCCCCCGGCCAAGCCAGGGCGCGCCCTGCACTCCCCACACGCCCGCGCACGCGCGCAGCCACGCGCAAGGGCAACAGCGCGCACGCACGCGCCTTTTCCGTCGAGCGCCACTGCTTCGCCCCAACTCCGGCGAGCTCGCGTCGTCACTCCAGCCACCCGCATCGTCGACGGGTAGCCTTCCTAGCTTCGCCACACCGCGTAGCGCACCCCCGTCTACTTCCTGTCGCTCTTCGCCGCACGTAGCAGCCGCCGGCGAGCTTCCCGGCAAGCCGCGGCCGCGCGCCACCATCTTCCGGCCGCTCTGACCCGGTCGCGCCGCCGCCGCCGTGGCGTGCCACGTCGTCCCGCGTGGTCCCACACGACCCGGTCTCCTCGCCCAGTCAGCACCCGAGTCCAGGAACTCGGTGCACTGTGAACCACACGCAGACACGTCCATCGGTCCACAGAACCATGGACCGAGTCCATCGCACAGTAGCCAGAAGCGCACCCGGCCCCTTGGGCCCATCTGTCGACCTCACAAACAACTCTGTAATCGCTACGTTCACACATCAAATGCACACAGATTTCTTTTTCGAGCACTTTCCTTTATCAAACAAATGCCACAAAATTCCTATAAATACTAGATAATCTTCTTATCACTGTAAGACCCTTGTTTACTCCAGATTAATTAGGATTATGTCCATAGTTAAATACTTATCTTAATCCTAATTAATTCTTTCATGCAAGCTTGTAAAATCCATATCTTTTTCATCTTAGCTCCAATTTTGGCGATCCTTTCGCCAAAATTCTCCTAAAATCATCCTCTAACCATGCCTACCATAACCCTCTATTGTTGATCTTCATTTTGCTCTTATGTGATTTATTGCTTGTTTAATAAATTGCTTGTCCCGTAGATTTATTTTGTCGTTGTTTACTTTTAATCGATAGACGATCAAGGGTTCGAGGAAGGATTTGAAAGATTGGAATACGAGGACATAGAAGATGAAGACTTTAGTGAAGGCAAGTCTTAATCCCCTTTGATCATATTGATCCTATGTTTGCAAATAATCCAATCTAGAGCCCAGTTTATAAATAAATGTGCATGATATTTAAATGTGATTTAAATGCTTAGTATGATCCTAAGTACTTGTTGATTGCCACTCCTTGATATTGCTTATCCTAATTCCATTGCTAAACCTAGGCTCCACTATCATTAAATCTTTAATGATATGTTGGAATGATATGCTGCTTATGACTTATCATATTGTGTACTTAATTAATCTTGCTATACATGCTTTTTGTGTAAAATGGTATGTGTGATTGGTTGGGTGCGTGTGAACATGAAATGTGGGATGGTATATATATACTAGAGATAAATGTGCAACACTTAGTGGGGATACTTTTGACGGGAGCAGGCGAGGTAGTCCTAGTGGGAGGGCTATCTCTTGGTATGCGACTCCTCATCATGAGGATAGCTAGTGAAGATGCCTGCTTCGGTCGTATAAGGATCGGTTCATGTGCCGCCATGCCAAGCAACCTTCGTGCGACCACATGCCTGAATGGGAAGGCAGGGCCTCACACCCTACTAGTTGATACCCGATACCCACCCAGGAGGCAAGAGTTGCAACGGGAGCCACGAGAAGACTTGGACGACCTTGGTGGGAGTTCCTCGATCCGGCGAAGAAGACGGGCAGACACGACACAAAGTGATTCATGCCTCTGAGTGTGCCCCTGGTACCTTGGTGGGATTCCCGTGGGTGGATATCGTGGAGATACTGGTAGGTACGTCGCCTTGTTATGTTAGCTCCCCCAAAGTACACGGTTGGGGCGAAGCATATCGTGCGGGTACAGCGTACAACCTCTGCAGAGTGTATAATCTATCCGGATAGCTGTGTTCCACGGTATTGGGCAAAGCGAAGGATTGTGCTACACAATAATTAGTATAACGGTGTGAGTTACCCCCTTGGTGTGTTTTTGGAATACTCCGGTGTGGAACCGTGCGCTGGTTTCCTGCCAGCATTAAAACTTGGGAACTGGCGGGATGGACACATCTCCCCCAGGGTGAAAAACCCCACTAAACCAATGATAATATTGACTGTAGTTTGCGAACTGCTTTTGTTTTCCAAACAACCCCTGCATAAAACTGGCTTTCCGCCAATATGATAAACCCTTGACCTATACCTTGGTTATATCCTTGCATATAAATACCCCTTGTGTTAGGACTTGTTGAGTACCTTATGTACTCACTCTTGCTTAAATAATTTAGATGGAGAGCCTGAGTATGAGTATCAAGATGGTGGAGATGAATAGTAGGGTTCCGTCCGCACTCAAGATGCCTGTAGTAGTGGCTTCGCTTCCGTCTTTCGCTGTAGTAGTGTTTAAATGGATCTGTTGTAGTAGCTTGTCAATCTGATGTCTGTTGTAATAATGAGGCCTTTGGCCGTTTGTTGTAAGACCTTTAATGTATGAAGGCTTGTATGAGACTTGGTAATATTTATGTAAGTCATGACTCTGTGATGACATTCTGTGTAAGTGTTCGTATCAGCGTCTGATCCAGGGACTGATACGATAAGCACTAGTGCTCCAGAAATGGGGCACGACAGAGAGGCGGCGGCCGTTTTTCCTCTGTTGTTGCAGCGTGCGATGTTTCCGGAGCCGGCGGCGTTGCCGGCAAGCGCCGAGGGCGTCGGGAAGGGAAATTAGGGACTCGGGAAAGATCGAGAACAATCTGACAGTAAAGCCCGCATTTGACGGTTCAAATAAAAGGTTGTAAAAGTAAAAACTGATTAAGTGGACTATCCCATTGACAGGGAACGCGGTCGCGTTGGGAGATTACAAGATACTCCCTCCATTCTTTTTTATATGACGTTGGTTAGCTCAAATTTTAATTAGCCAACGTCATATATAAAAAAACGGAGGTAGTATCATATATAGGACTATATGAAAGGGGCTTAACATTTAATAGAAAAATAAGAACATGTCAATTGATAGCCTTGCAATTTTATTTTATTCCAAATCTAAATATGTAAATAATCATCTGCATGTACGACTCTAACACTCATTTTCCTTCTAACTATATAATACTTGCTAGCCTTTGCAACAAGTTCATGGACTAGTATTTCTAGTAAGATGACTTTACTATGCTCCTACCTCCCATGTTATGTGATAATAGCATGCAGGCTGGTATGTTTACTTCATGCATGATAGTCAAATTTCAAAACTATATGGGTAAAATAAATTTTTTGAAGATATGAGAACATGTCTAACTTTTTTTATATAAATACCAAAAACATTCAAGGTTTTTCTGCAATATTATCAATGACTATGTGAATGGGCTAAGACTCAAATGACCTTCAGCCTAGTAGGGTGCCGTATAAAACTGGGATAAAACTGGGACGGAGGGGGCCTCTGGTCATCGCCACCTCCGCTCGCTTGCCTCCTTCCACTTTGGGCGGTGCCACCGTACCTAGTTGTCCCCAAGGCCTAACATTCAGTTCTTCCCTACCAAATTTGTTGCATCCTGAACAGCCGCCTACCTGGATCCACTCCGGCCATCGTCCTCCATAGCTGCAACTGGTATTCCTTGTCATTAGGTGGCACCCACCATATGGCTGCCTTGACCTTGCCAACGTAGGCCTGATGAGGAGAGGAGTCCCAACCACCAGCTGACCTTGCCGTGGGAAGGACCATTATTGATCGACTGCATGCTTATGGTGCCACGGTATCGCGGCTCATAGCCAGGTGACGCCAACCAACATAAGAAGGTGACGTGCCGGCTTCGAGAGGTGGTACGAGGTCACGCTGGTGGAAGGCAGCTTGGGTTGTCGGAGGTGGCCACGTCAGTTAAAATTCAAAAATAGGTGTGTAATGTGCAATCGGCAGAATGAAGATGGAGGGCACCTCTTCCTCAAATGTAAGCATGTAAAGGCTGTGTGGCGACAGTTGAATATGGAGGAAATTAGAGTCTGTCTTGCTGAAATGCAGACAACATTTGAGGTAGTCCAGTACATCGCAAATGCACAGAAAAGACACAGGTAAAAATTGCAGTCTTGATGTGGACATGTTGGTCAGAACGCAACAGGGTGAGGGAAGGAGAAACTAGGAGGGAGGCGGCTGCTATTGTTGGGGGCATCAGCATATATACAGGCAAGATCATGATTTTTTTTTCAAAAAACGAAACAAGTACAACTCCGGCGAGTACAAAGATGGTCAAGACCCCCGGAGGAAGTACTGAAGATAAACTGTGACACAGCTTGAGCAGAAGCAGAGGTTGGGGTTATATTATCAGGGATTGCGATGGAGATGTGGTCTCAGCTGGCAGAGGGAAGCTCGAGCACCTGTTGAATCCTTTCCAAGCAGAAGCGATCGCCTGCCTACAAGTTTTACAAGCTGCTATCGATCTTAGAGCCGCACGGGTGATTATTGGAACTGATGCATTATCGGTGAAGCATGCCATGGAGTCAAATGATTTTGCGGCTTCAATAGTTGGGGGCCTAATAGCTGAGATGAAGCAGTTGGCTGAACTCAACCTGTTTAGTTTTCAAGTAAATCATGTTCATCGTGAATGTAATTTGGTAGTTCATGGCTTAGCCGCACTCGGTTGTGAGTGCCATGTGGAGGAAAGTCCTGTGATGGACACTCTCTCCAGATGTATTCGTGTACTGATTGCCGGTGATTTGTCGGCCAGTGATTAATGGAACTGTGTTCCTTCTCAAAAAAAAAAAAAAAAAAGGTGAAAGGCCTTTTGCTGTCAGCTTAAGATGACTCTATAGAGAATGTATAAATTCACCTAACCTCATGGTGTTGTTACTCAATTATATTAACACCGGGTAGGTGGCAACTTGCTGCTCATACAGCGACTCGTTCCATGGAAAAAAGCATCTAGTCTTTGAACATTCTATAAAAAATAACAAGCAGCATAAACGACAGATACGGAGAAGCTGAAATATTCCACACCAATCACCCAGTTGGGTTATTATTTGTCCAGGAAGTGTACGCATTTTTAATTCTGCTCAAGCGAAATATTTTTCAACTTTAACTATATCAACATTAAAAACTAAGAATAGTAACTTTAAAATAATGTTTTTTAGAAAAACTTTAAAATAATGTTAAAAGGATACATCGTGAAAACCACAACTAGTTATACTTTAAATAATTACGTCTTACGGTGTTTGCAATTAACGTGGGCCGTTCATTGCCTTAAATCTAACGCTCCATAATGAAAGTACCAACCAAAAGGTACAAAAGTATTGATAGAGGTACTTAAGTATTGAGGATAAAAAGGTAATTTCATATGTTAGCTAATATGGAATGTTTGACAAAATTATATCCGTGATTCCCTTCCTATTTACTTTGTTTGATTGTAGTTTACTCGAATTCAATATTTTCTTAAAAGGAGGAAAACCACGATGAGAGGTCCCATGGCGGGGCTGCGGGCGGCCATGAAGAGGTGGTGGTAGCAATGCTCTAGATGCCATGGCGAGGCGATGCCGTTAGGGGCCATGGCGGTGCCGCAACAATATGTGTTACCATGATATTTAATTGGTTAAAACTAATTTACTTCTTTCTTAGAGAATGTACTCAGCGCCATTCACATTTTTGCAAGCCATGCCATGTCTGGAGATTAACAAGTAGTTAGTAATGTATTTGTTTCAACACTTGGTCGTCAGAGCAATGGCCATGGAAGCCATCACAATCGAAAGGAGGAAGACAAGGGCAGTGCGCAAGCGCCGGGATTTTTGGGTAACTTACTTAAATTTTGCAAGTTTATCATGTCTGAAGTTTTAAGGACTAAAATATTTCCAAAAACTTCGGCAAAGACGATCTCATGTAACCACAGAAAACAAAGTTGTTAAACCATGCCATTATTTACCGAACCAAATAAAGAGCTCTTAATTACTGCTTAATTATCACCTGCCATAGGTTATGATAATTTTGATTCCGTACCTTGCCCCTGTCTAGATCAACGGTCCACGTTTCGGTACCTCTTTGTACCTTTAGGTACCTCGCAAGCACCGTAAAAGATCTCAAATAGATATCGGCTGTTAAAACTGAAAAACTTCTATTTCAAGAAAACCCAGACATGGTTACATTTTTGATAGAATGAGTAGAATATTAGCTTACTGATGAACAGGACTGTCCATTAGTTTTCTAATAGAAATCGTGGCCCTACCTCCATGTAAAAACGAAATACAGTACTCTGAAAGTCAAAGCACGGCTAGAAAGAAGTACGATAAGAGTTGGTGACGGAAGAGAACCCTGCGCTCCCTCCCTGCTTTTCACACATCGCACAGCAGATAGAAATGGCTAAAGGGCGAAGAGAGAAGCTGCGGCAGGAGGCCGATACTTCGCGGGAGCTTGCCCAGCGGCTGGAAGTAAGGTCCATCAAAAGATACGCGATCATTAGGGCGTATATTTTGAAGGCGATGAAATTGCTCGGGTCCCTGGCACTTCTGTGGTCGACGGTGGTCCTCCTCGGCGGCTTCGTCACCCTGCTCAAGGGAATCGATTTTTGGCTTCTCACCTTCATCGGTTTTATACAGGCTGCCGGGTCAGTAACAAACTTATATCTCTCGCTCTCGCTCTCAATCCAGGGCCTAAAAATACATTCCTTCTTTTCATTTTCAAGCCTAAAGTGGGTTCGTGGGAACAATATAACTTCAGATCTTTAGCAGATGTAGTATGTTTTTCTTAATGACCAAATGGTCACTTTTCTTATTATTATGAAACCTGCTGTCAAACAAGGCACCAAATTCTGATAAGAGTAAAGTGCACCCTAGGTCTTTAAACTATTTCAGGATTCTCATCTAGATCCATGAACTCTTAAAACGAAGATTTGAGTCCCTAAACTATTTCAAGATTCTCAGCTGGGTCCATAAACTCTTAAAATGACAATTTAGGTCCTAAAACAATTTTGGTGGTCTTATCTGGGTTCAAAAACTTTCAAAATAAAGATTAAGATCCATAAACAATTTAAGTGTTCTTATCTGGGATAGAAAAACTGGACAATTTTTGAAAAAACCGGTCCAGTCCGGTTTACACTGTTCGTCAGTTTTTGTTTTTAAATTTAAAAAATGGTTTTTTTGCACTTTTTTCTATTTTTCCTCTCTGAACTGGTTTTTCGAAATTTGGTCTGGTTTCCTGGACATTTTGACCGGTTTTCGATTTTTAGATTCAAAATTTGAAATTTTAATTTTGTTCTGTTTCCAAACCGGTTTTTCGGAAAATCAGACATTTGGATTGTTCCGGTATTACCGGTAGCAACGAAAATTCAAACATTGCACATGATGTCATTATGATTCAAAGGCAAGCCATATTTTGAATGGTTGTTTAAGCACCAAACAAGATTAGAGAACTTAATTTTATTTTGAGTGTTTATAGACCCATATGAGAATTTTTAAATAGTTTTGGGACTTAAATATCATTTTAAGAGTTTATGGACCTAGATGAAAACCCTGAAATAGTTTAGGGACCTAAATCTTTGTTTTAAGAGTTCATGGACCCAAATGAGAATCCTGAATTAGTTAAAGGATCTGGGATGCACTTTACTTTTCAGATAACAAAGGGTGAAACGAGCATAAAACATAATAGTCCATCTGATCGTGTACCTGCATAACACGAAAATACTAGTCCAAAACGATTGCATCAGATCGACCTAGATATACATAATATGAAATGAAACAATATTGTTTGAGCTATTACATGTACAAACTACATCAATAAATTGTCAAGCTTTATATCTGTTAACTTATATTTAGCCAAGACTCGGAGTCACCACGTTCGCTTTTAAGGGCTAGAAATTACCACATTAATCGGAGATAAAAAAACAAAAGAAAAATTACGCACCACCCTCATGAAAAACTTAGACCAAAATGCCTTTCACATGTTTTAAAAACTACCCATCGCTGTCATTATTGAAAAAAGAAATAGTCCAAAATAGACTCCACATGTTCTAATAAACTTACCCACCATTGCATTGTAAAACAAATGTCTCAAAATACCTACATGTAAGTTTATATATTGTGCACTGTTGTCGTTACAAAAATAATCAGCCAAAAAGAATAGTAATAGAAAAAATGATGATGATAAGATAATAACAAATTAACGAGGTTTGGTTATGTGTGTTTTTTACCTATATCTTGAAACAACCCTCTTTCTGGTAAAAGTTTTATGATATTAATCAGAAAAAAATACAATTATGATAATCAAAATAAGTCCATAGTATGAATGTATGCAAAGTTGATGAGTGATAACAGAAGCTTAATTACACCAGTTCTGCTTGTAGACAATAGGTAATTAGTACTTAGTTGTACAATCATTAGCTTCAGAAATGAGATATATAGAAGTTTGTCAGTTTAGTTATATCTTATTCAAAGTACTAAAAATCTAATTAGACATATTTGAAACTGAAATAATTTTGGTTATTAACCAGAATAAAGAAAAAATAACAGCTATACATCAGTAATTGTTTTTTAGATTTTTTTGCCCAGCCCAAAATAGTAGTCAGCTCGAGGACTTCAGTGGACACCAACTATTCTATGCGGGGAAGACATCTTGAATGTTTATTTAAAATATCAACTGTCCGTTTATTCTATAGGAATTCTATATTTTCTCCAGTCTTCTTAAATGGATTCAACGGTTAATGGGTCATGATAATTCGTGTAGATATTTCTCCTTGTACAACAAATTTGGAAATAAGATAGCTAATTTTATACAATTGTTGTTTCAAATTTAATTATTTTCAGATTGAATTGGATTTCATTTTATCTCCTATAATTCATTCATTATTTATTCTGCATTTTAGCTATTAGTCTTGTTTCATATGGACCCTTTACTTGGGTAGTTTACTTCTAACTTTGTATGAGAAACAAACCGCTACTTGGGTAGTTTACTTCCAACCAGTGCACAGATGAGACGGGCAGAGGAGGCTTCCTTCCACGGAAGGAAGGATAGCCAGTGTAGAGGTGAGATCGTTGGCGCGAGGTGGGAATTAGAGCAGGAGGGAATGTCGCACGAGCTTTGATCAACATGGCTCGCTATGGTCAATTTGGCCAGCTTCCGCCAGCAGACGACGCCAAACCGAGCACAGCCACACACCCGAAGCACTTCGGCAAGTCTAGAAGCCACTGCTTTACTGTAGCGGGTGCTTGAAAAATAACTGCAAACACTATAGCGGATACTGAAGAAATAAATACGAATACGGTAGCAGATGATTCGCAGTAGTCTTGCCGAATAAGCTACATGTTGTCTTCGCTGTTCATGTGGCCGGCCCTCCCTCAGGGTTTACATGTCACGCAATCTGACTGGCGCAAACATGGAACACCTCGTGTACATTCCAGCGCCTCAAGAGTCACCGGTAATAAACATACGCTAGCGCAGGCGTGCCCGCGAGACTTGCTACGTGCTGGTCCTCCCAGCGGACCATCCGTTGGCTTTTCTCCGAGGGGACCTGCAAGGCGCCGCGGAAAGGAGGTCGCCGGAGCCGAGAGACGACGACGGCCAATCCGGTGGAAGTGCGGGGCAGAGGAGAAACGGGACGCAGCTTGTGGACTGGAAGGAAGTGGATCGGAGAAGGCGGGCTCGATGCGTCTGCTGGGGAAGAGGGAAGCCCGATGCAGGAGGCGGAGGACATCGACGCCGGTGGGAGAGTGTAACACCCTATGTTTTGCCATCTAATAAAAACCACTAAAAATTTAAAATTTTTAAAATTTTCCAACAAACTCAATTAATTAGTTGTTCTACAAGCCACATTTTAAATAATTTCATTTCAAACATGCATAAAAGTCCAATCATATGCATTTCTGGTTTTTCTTGTTTTCATTTGTGTGTTTGTTTGGTTTTATCCCATTCAAATTTGTATCCCATTCAAAATTGAAGTCATGAAATTCCAGGAAATGTTTGGACCATTTCGTTTTCTCTAAACCCTCTTGGATCCATTCTCCCTTTCCCTATCAAGCCGGCCCAGCCCAGCCTCCCTTCTCCTTTTCTTTTCCCCGATTTCTGAATGGGCTGCCTCCTCTTCTCCCGGCCCATCTGCTCCTCTCCGCCTTTTCTTTTCTGGATCGCGTCTGGGCCTCGCCTAAACTTTTCCCGGCCTGCCAGCAGCCCAACTGCTCGGCCCAGCTACTTGTTGACGGTGTAAAAAATCATGAATTTACCGTCAACATATCGGTAAATAAAAGGCTAATCACCAAGGTTCTGTGCATAGTAGTTAGGAATTAACATACTTCCACGAGTTTTGGTGAATTTTGGATGCAGGAGTAAATAATGAAGGAAACTGGCCCTGACTCGAAGAAAAGTCAGGCCGGCCGGCCCCCCTTGGCGCCCAAAGGCCCCGGCCTTCCTCCAGCAGGCTGTAAACGGGCTTAAACGTCACAAACCAAAGCCTGTTCAGCAGAATTCCACCGACATACCGTCTGGTGGGCTGTTTGGGCCTCAACTTGGCCCTTACTCAAGTTCTGCCGCCCCCACGAAGCCACCGACCTACGGACCGACTTCAGGAGGCAATTATAGACATCCAGGAGCGAGGCGGTGGCGAACCGCCACATCGGGCGGCCGGGCGGCCCCCCTACTAGGCCGGCCGGCCTGCCTTGGCGCGCCCGCCACTCCACCTCGCGCTATAAGATGCCCCCTGTCCTAAGGACCCTATAAATACCCCTGGTGTCCGCAGGAACAACTCGCACCTCACTAATCCCAGAGATTCATTACTCATTTATAGAAGTAGAGTTATTATTTGGGAGTTAGAGTAGAGCAGAGTAGAGTAGAGTGAGAGCTCTTCTCGAGGTTCCGGAAGTCTTCTCGGAGTTTCAGTATTGTTCTTGTATCGTTACTCTTGTAGAATTACTTTTTTATTATTTATATAATTATTTCTATAATTATTTAGTTTATTCTTTATTTATTTCTTTTAGTAATTCTTTTCTATTTAAGTTTATTTACTTAGTTAAGCTAGTGCTCATAATAGTCTTGTTGTGAGTTTCGTGATTGTGTCTAACTAGTATGAGTGAGTGCTTTGCCGAAATGGAGTTCGCGCTTAGTGAAAGGTATGCTACATTCTTAGATAGGGCTATTCTCTCGATCAAGAATAGTTCCCCTAGGATGGTTGTAAGCGCGGTGCTTAGAGTTATACCTATTCACGATTGGCGTGTGTCTTTACGGAGGACAGTAGCCCCACGTGTGACAGGTGTGTTCAGGCCTTTAATTTGCAATCCGCCACGTTCAAAGGCAAACCAACCGGGTTCTCAATAGCGGTTAGATCCCAGGGGGAACCTGCAGTATTTGGGTTCAGTACCAACACTGGCACGATGGCCGTGCTCCGAAACAACATGACTTGAGTGTGCATAACCTTAGCTATAGTACATAACCTTATAGAATTAATTGCAAGAAGTAAATAGATGTAAGATTAACACATATGAATCTTTGTCTGTATCTCGTTGTTCTCCCAATGTAACTTCTACTATCTCTTTTGTTTCCTTGGATTATATGGTGAGTGCCACCCATATATCATGTATCTCTTTTACCCCGTCTTAAGTAAGGTATCGTTATTTCACATAATAGTATCTACTTTGTTACATTTTCAACTTCCTATCGCTCTACTTACCTGAGGAAATATAAATACGATAACCCTGGAATACTCCAAGGTGAAATGCTACAATGATGTTCTGTTCGCTTGCGGAATTAATGGAAAATTAATTATGCACATATTCACCACCAACAAGCATTTCTGGCGCCGGCAGGGAAGTAGCAACTAGGATTTTGAAGTATAACATTGTATACTATTGTGAAAGTAACTTTACTTACTTTTGCGGGCTTACTCTTGTCCTGTTTTCTTGTTGTGGACTTTTAAACAGGACCGTGCATGACTGGTTTCGACCTACCAGAAAACTTCCACTCCGACCCAGAGCAGTTCTTGAGGAGGGCGAGAGCAAGACTCACCCCTCCTTCCACATGTGCGACGTCCAAAGCTCTGGCTGTCGAAGGATCCTCTCCGCCGGTCATCGACCTACCCGCCTCAACCTCAACCAACAACAACATTGGTGAGCCGGTCGAGAAGTCGATCCGTGAGTTCTCCGCACCGAACATGGAGAACATCCGCGTGGGACACCTCCCGTGCATCAACAACAAGGACTACGAGCTCAAGCCGGCCCTGCTCAACATGATCTTGGCCAGTCCTTTCTGTGGCAAACCTTCGGAGGATGCAAACTCTCACCTCCAGAGGTTCCTGATGATGTGCAACACGCTTGCACACAAGGATCAATCTCAAGAAGAGATTCGCTTGCAGCTCTTTCCATTCTCACTGTTGGGGAAAGCCTTGCAATGGTTCTATGTGAACGTTGAGCCTCTCAACACCTGGGAGGCGTGCTCAAACGCCTTCCTCGCTAAGTTCTTCCCGCCGGGCAAGACAACTGCCCTGCGCAACAAGATTACAGGCTTCCAACAGCTCGCAGATGAGTCCATCTCCGAAGCATAGACGAGGATGCAAGACTACGTGCTCGCATTCCCACATCATGGCATGGAGCCGTGGCTCCTCATCCAAAGCTTCTATCATGGACTGAAGCCTACCGCAAGGGAGCACCTCGACGCCGCTTCAGGCGGCTCTTTCTTCTCTCTTAGCGTGACAACGCTAAGAAGCTGATTGAGAAGGTAGTGGCCAACCAAAGCCACGACGAACGTCAAGTGTTTCCAAGCAAGGGACATGGAGTACATCAAGTGGAGGCCTTGGACATGCTTGCTCTCAAGCTTGATCAAGTCCTTGAGAAGATGAAGACTCCTCAAGATCTGCAGGTTGCGGATTCCCGCATGACGTGTGAAGAGTGTGGCAACACGGGGCACATGGGGATTCATTGCCCAAATGCCATGGAGGAATGCAACTTCCTCAACAATGGCAATGGATTCCGTTCCCAGAACAACTACGACTGGAACTCCAAGTCTGACCTCTCCTTCAACAGAAATCAGGGAGGTAATGGTAATGGTAATTTCTCTCGCTGGGAGCCCCCTATCAAGGATCTAGTGCTTGGCCAAGTTAAGATCAATGATGGCATTAGTAAGAAATTTATTTCTACTGATAAGGCCTTGGAAAGCATAGATGCTAAGCTAGAGTCGTTCAGCACTGCACTGCAAAACCAGCTGAGCCATAATAAAATGCTAGAAACGCAAATTGCGCAAATTGCTTCAGCTGTGCAGCCTCCTATTATGGGTAGACTTCCGGGGCAATCTGAAGTCAACCCCAAGGAGACTGTAAATGCAATAACTATCAGGTGTGAAGAAAAGTATGAAGGCTCTTCATCCATTGAGGACATGAGGAGGAAGGACCCCGGATGCCCGAGCATCCCCTGCTTGATCAACGAGCGGTGTTTCTCTCGAGCATTGTGCAACGTGGGAGCGAGCGTGAGCATCATGCCAAAGAGAATCTACACAGGGATAAGATGCCTAATGAAGCCTATAGCAATGGGCATGAGCATCCAGCTTGCAGATGGGTCACGACGCACACCCGAAGGGATACTCAAAAATGTCCCTGTCCAGATCAAGAGTCTCTTTGTCCCTGTCGATTTCATTGTGCTAGACATGGAAATGGACGACAAGATCCCTCTCATCCTTGGGAGACCATTCTTGAGCGCCACCAACACCAACATCAACATGAGGACAGGAGAGATTCGCTTGGACTACAATGGCAGGGAGGAGACATTCAACTTCAAGCCTAAAGTTGAGCAGTGCAACCAAGTGAAGGTCTTCTATGGAAAGAACCCGAGACAAGTGGAGAAGATTGGGATCACTCCACCCATGCCGCAGCCAGACAAGCTCATCACACACATGAGGAACTACCTGGCAAGAGAAATGGAAAGACGGCCAGCCAACTATTGGAGAAGTCCGAAGAAAGTATCCGCGCAGCCCAAGACACCACAAGCACCCTCAGCACTTCAAGAAACAACAGGTGACTCAAAATCGCTAAGGAGGAGAAGAGCTAGCCGCTCCAAGAACAAACGGGCAGCAAAGGTACCCACAGAGGAGAACACAACATTGGCGCCTACAACAGTGGTTGCCGCCACAAGCACAAAGAAGTTAACCAAAGTGTGGCGGAAGAAAGAAGGAACCTCTACACCGCCTGATTCTCCGGCAAGCGAGGTCCAATCGAGCTAAACAAGAAGGAGAACGTCTAGCTCAAAGACGTAAAAATGAGAGCCCTCCGATTGGGGAGGCCATCCCAATCGTTATCCTTTAGCCAGGCCTCGCACTTGCTTTTTCATTAAACTTAGAAAAACAAAATAAAAATTATAAAATATAAAACTACCAAAAATAGTAAGATTTCTGGCGATGCCCATTAGGGGCTAGCCACATGTATCACCCTCATTCTTTTTGCAGGTACAAGAAGAATGGAGGAGGCGGGCTATTCAAGCTTAAGCCTTGCAAAGGCTCAAGCTTGGGGAGGACCCGCAGGTAAGTTGGCATTTCAATACAAGCTTAAGTCTCGCAAAGACTCAAGCTTGGGGAGGACCGCCAGGTAAGTATTTCTATCGATTAATAAAATACTCCGTCTTTTAAATAAAAATGCTAGAATCTTGGTGATTGCTACATTTAAAGGAAATGATGATTAGTTACATGATAGCTCCCCTTGTGTCGCATTGATGCAACCTCTACTCCTGACATGTGTGTTATTTATACTTGAGCATAGTCACATCACTTGTGTTGCTACATTTTGCGGGTTGCATACATCACACTAAGTCTAAGCATTGTGAACTATGATATGGCATGATTAGGACTTTTTGCAGTTCTTAGTATCATAAAAGTTCAGAGATGTTTTTCATTCTAATTGCTGCAAGAACCTAAAAACCCTTTCGTTTTGTAAACACTTCCCTTGTGAGGATTTATTTACCTATCAAAGCCATATCATACAGATATTAAGACATCCCCACTCATAGCCATTTGCTCATGCGTTGAGTTTTGTTAAGGTTTAAATGCTTTTGAGAGTAAGCACTCTAAATCTCGGTCATTATTCCTTCGCGTGAGTTTTTGTTTTCTTTCCACCAAAAAGGAATGCTGTTCCGTGCGCTTGCGGAATTAATGAAAAATTAATTATGCACATATTCACCGCCAACACTACTCCAGCCCACTACCTCCCCCCTCTCTCCAGTCATCCCCGTCCTCCCTCTGCCCGAAGGACAGAGGCCGGCACGCCACTGTACCACGGCACCCGAGCGCGACGCGCCTCCTTTACTCCTTCCCTTCTCCTATTCGCCGCAGAGCACCGCCCCTCGTCTCCCATTAGCGGACGCACGCACCGCACAGGTCTCCGCAGTGCACCGCACAGGGAGCATTCACTCCGGCGAAACGTGACCGCCATGGATTCGCCCACCTCGCCTCCCAGGCCGCCCATATAAGCCATCGAGCTCTCTCTTACCTCCCTCATCCACCATAACAACTCCCCCTCCTCTCCTTCGCCATGAAGCAAGCTCTCGCCCAAGCTTTTCCCCATCTTCTCTCTTTTCTCCGGCGAGCAACTTCGGCCACGCCTTCCTCGGTCATCGACGAGCCCCGCACCTCCCTTCCTCGTCGATAGGCTTCAGCATTGCTTGATGAAGCTCAGCAACCTCACCATGATCGCAGCCGTGCCCTGTACGCGGAGATCGACGACGACCTAACCGCCGCCGTCTTCTTCCCCGACCCCGGCCGCCTCCCGTCGTCCCCCGCCTCGACTGAGCACGCAGTGAGCCTCAACACACTCCTATCCTTATCATGCACCCTTCCTTTCTCTCTTTCCCTCACTCGCACCCACTCCGCACTGAGCACCGATGCTTGCCGCCGTGCGACCCCGTCGCCGGCGACTTTCCCGGCCGCCCCCGGCCAAGCCAGGGCGCGCCCTGCACTCCCCACACGCCCGCGCACGCGCGCAGCCACGCGCAAGGGCAACAGCGCGCACGCACGCGCCTTTTCCGTCGAGCGCCACTGCTTCGCCCCAACTCCGGCGAGCTCGCGTCGTCACTCCAGCCACCCGCATCGTCGACGGGTAGCCTTCCTAGCTTCGCCACACCGCGTAGCGCACCCCCGTCTACTTCCTGTCGCTCTTCGCCGCACGTAGCAGCCGCCGGCGAGCTTCCCGGCAAGCCGCGGCCGCGCGCCACCATCTTCCGGCCGCTCTGACCCGGTCGCGCCGCCGCCGCCGTGGCGTGCCACGTCGTCCCGCGTGGTCCCACACGACCCGGTCTCCTCGCCCAGTCAGCACCCGAGTCCAGGAACTCGGTGCACTGTGAACCACACGCAGACACGTCCATCGGTCCACAGAACCATGGACCGAGTCCATCGCACAGTAGCCAGAAGCGCACCCGGCCCCTTGGGCCCATCTGTCGACCTCACAAACAACTCTGTAATCGCTACGTTCACACATCAAATGCACACAGATTTCTTTTTCGAGCACTTTCCTTTATCAAACAAATGCCACAAAATTCCTATAAATACTAGATAATCTTCTTATCACTGTAAGACCCTTGTTTACTCCAGATTAATTAGGATTATGTCCATAGTTAAATACTTATCTTAATCCTAATTAATTCTTTCATGCAAGCTTGTAAAATCCATATCTTTTTCATCTTAGCTCCAATTTTGGCGATCCTTTCGCCAAAATTCTCCTAAAATCATCCTCTAACCATGCCTACCATAACCCTCTATTGTTGATCTTCATTTTGCTCTTATGTGATTTATTGCTTGTTTAATAAATTGCTTGTCCCGTAGATTTATTTTGTCGTTGTTTACTTTTAATCGATAGACGATCAAGGGTTCGAGGAAGGATTTGAAAGATTGGAATACGAGGACATAGAAGATGAAGACTTTAGTGAAGGCAAGTCTTAATCCCCTTTGATCATATTGATCCTATGTTTGCAAATAATCCAATCTAGAGCCCAGTTTATAAATAAATGTGCATGATATTTAAATGTGATTTAAATGCTTAGTATGATCCTAAGTACTTGTTGATTGCCACTCCTTGATATCGCTTATCCTAATTCCATTGCTAAACCTAGGCTCCACTATCATTAAATCTTTAATGATATGTTGGAATGATATGCTGCTTATGACTTATCATATTGTGTACTTAATTAATCTTGCTATACATGCTTTTTGTGTAAAATGGTATGTGTGATTGGTTGGGTGCGTGTGAACATGAAATGTGGGATGGTATATATATACTAGAGATAAATGTGCAACACTTAGTGGGGATACTTTTGACGGGAGCAGGCGAGGTAGTCCTAGTGGGAGGGCTATCTCTTGGTATGCGACTCCTCATCATGAGGATAGCTAGTGAAGATGCCTGCTTCGGTCGTATAAGGACCGGTTCATGTGCCGCCATGCCAAGCAACCTTCGTGCGACCACATGCCTGAATGGGAAGGCAGGGCCTCACACCCTACTAGTTGATACCCGATACCCACCCAGGAGGCAAGAGTTGCAACGGGAGCCACGAGAAGACTTGGACGACCTTGGTGGGAGTTCCTCGATCCGGCGAAGAAGACGGGCAGACACGACACAAAGTGATTCATGCCTCTGAGTGTGCCCCTGGTACCTTGGTGGGATTCCCGTGGGTGGATATCGTGGAGATACTGGTAGGTACGTCGCCTTGTTATGTTAGCTCCCCCAAAGTACACGGTTGGGGCGAAGCATATCGTGCGGGTACAGCGTACAACCTCTGCAGAGTGTATAATCTATCCGGATAGCTGTGTTCCACGGTATTGGGCAAAGCGAAGGATTGTGCTACACAATAATTAGTATAACGGTGTGAGTTACCCCCTTGGTGTGTTTTTGGAATACTCCGGTGTGGAACCGTGCGCTGGTTTCCTGCCAGCATTAAAACTTGGGAACTGGCGGGATGGACACATCTCCCCCAGGGCGAAAAACCCCACTAAACCAATGATAATATTGACTGTAGTTTGCGAACTGCTTTTGTTTTCCAAACAACCCCTGCATAAAACTGGCTTTCCGCCAATATGATAAACCCTTGGCCTATACCTTGGTTATATCCTTGCATATAAATACCCCTTGTGTTAGGACTTGTTGAGTACCTTATGTACTCACTCTTGCTTAAATAATTTAGATGGAGAGCCTGAGTATGAGTATCAAGATGGTGGAGATGAATAGTAGGGTTCCGTCCGCACTCAAGATGCCTGTAGTAGTGGCTTCGCTTCCGTCTTTCGCTGTAGTAGTGTTTAAGTGGATCTGTTGTAGTAGCTTGTCAATCTGATGTCTGTTGTAATAATGAGGCCTTTGGCCGTTTGTTGTAAGACCTTTAATGTATGAAGGCTTGTATGAGACTTGGTAATATTTATGTAAGTCATGACTCTGTGATGACATTCTGTGTAAGTGTTCGTATCAGCGTCTGATCCAGGGACTGATACGATAAGCACTAGTGCTCCAGAAATGGGGCACGACAGAGAGGCGGCGGCCGTTTTTCCTCTGTTGTTGCAGCGTGCGATGTTTCCGGAGCCGGCGGCGTTGCCGGCAAGCGCCGAGGGCGTCGGGAAGGGAAATTAGGGACTCGGGAAAGATCGAGAACAATCTGACAGTAAAGCCCGCATTTGACGGTTCAAATAAAAGGTTGTAAAAGTAAAAACTGATTAAGTGGACTATCCCATTGACAGGGAACGCGGTCGCGTTGGGAGATTACAAGATACTCCCTCCATTCTTTTTTATATGACGTTGGTTAGCTCAAATTTTAATTAGCCAACGTCATATATAAAAAAACGGAGGTAGTATCATATATAGGACTATATGAAAGGGGCTTAACATTTAATAGAAAAATAAGAACATGTCAATTGATAGCCTTGCAATTTTATTTTATTCCAAATCTAAATATGTAAATAATCATCTGCATGTACGACTCTAACACTCATTTTCCTTCTAACTATATAATACTTGCTAGCCTTTGCAACAAGTTCATGGACTAGTATTTCTAGTAAGATGACTTTACTATGCTCCTACCTCCCATGTTATGTGATAATAGCATGCAGGCTGGTATGTTTACTTCATGCATGATAGTCAAATTTCAAAACTATATGGGTAAAATAAATTTTTTGAAGATATGAGAACATGTCTAACTTTTTTTATATAAATACCAAAAACATTCAAGGTTTTTCTGCAATATTATCAATGACTATGTGAATGGGCTAAGACTCAAATGACCTTCAGCCTAGTAGGGTGCCGTATAAAACTGGGATAAAACTGGGACGGAGGGGGCCTCTGGTCATCGCCACCTCCGCTCGCTTGCCTCCTTCCACTTTGGGCGGTGCCACCGTACCTAGTTGTCCCCAAGGCCTAACATTCAGTTCTTCCCTACCAAATTTGTTGCATCCTGAACAGCCGCCTACCTGGATCCACTCCGGCCATCGTCCTCCATAGCTGCAACTGGTATTCCTTGTCATTAGGTGGCACCCACCATATGGCTGCCTTGACCTTGCCAACGTAGGCCTGATGAGGAGAGGAGTCCCAACCACCAGCTGACCTTGCCGTGGGAAGGACCATTATTGATCGACTGCATGCTTATGGTGCCACGGTATCGCGGCTCATAGCCAGGTGACGCCAACCAACATAAGAAGGTGACGTGCCGGCTTCGAGAGGTGGTACGAGGTCACGCTGGTGGAAGGCAGCTTGGGTTGTCGGAGGTGGCCACGTCAGTTAAAATTCAAAAATAGGTGTGTAATGTGCAATCGGCAGAATGAAGATGGAGGGCACCTCTTCCTCAAATGTAAGCATGTAAAGGCTGTGTGGCGACAGTTGAATATGGAGGAAATTAGTGTCTGTCTTGCTGAAATGCAGACAACATTTGAGGTAGTCCAGTACATCGCAAATGCACAGAAAAGACACAGGTAAAAATTGCAGTCTTGATGTGGACATGTTGGTCAGAACGCAACAGGGTGAGGGAAGGAGAAACTAGGAGGGAGGCGGCTGCTATTGTTGGGGGCATCAGCATATATACAGGCAAGATCATGATTTTTTTTTCAAAAAACGAAACAAGTACAACTCCGGCGAGTACAAAGATGGTCAAGACCCCCGGAGGAAGTACTGAAGATAAACTGTGACACAGCTTGAGCAGAAGCAGAGGTTGGGGTTATATTATCAGGGATTGCGATGGAGATGTGGTCTCAGCTGGCAGAGGGAAGCTCGAGCACCTGTTGAATCCTTTCCAAGCAGAAGCGATCGCCTGCCTACAAGTTTTACAAGCTGCTATCGATCTTAGAGCCGCACGGGTGATTATTGGAACTGATGCATTATCGGTGAAGCATGCCATGGAGTCAAATGATTTTGCGGCTTCAATAGTTGGGGGCCTAATAGCTGAGATGAAGCAGTTGGCTGAACTCAACCTGTTTAGTTTTCAAGTAAATCATGTTCATCGTGAATGTAATTTGGTAGTTCATGGCTTAGCCGCACTCGGTTGTGAGTGCCATGTGGAGGAAAGTCCTGTGATGGACACTCTCTCCAGATGTATTCGTGTACTGATTGCCGGCGATTTGTCGGCCAGTGATTAATGGAACTGTGTTCCTTCTCAAAAAAAAAAAAAAAAAAAGGTGAAAGGCCTTTTGCTGTCAGCTTAAGATGACTCTATAGAGAATGTATAAATTCACCTAACCTCATGGTGTTGTTACTCAATTATATTAACACCGGGTAGGTGGCAACTTGCTGCTCATACAGCGACTCGTTCCATGGAAAAAAGCATCTAGTCTTTGAACATTCTATAAAAAATAACAAGCAGCATAAACGACAGATACGGAGAAGCTGAAATATTCCACACCAATCACCCAGTTGGGTTATTATTTGTCCAGGAAGTGTACGCATTTTTAATTCTGCTCAAGCGAAATATTTTTCAACTTTAACTATATCAACATTAAAAACTAAGAATAGTAACTTTAAAATAATGTTTTTTAGAAAAACTTTAAAATAATGTTAAAAGGATACATCGTGAAAACCACAACTAGTTATACTTTAAATAATTACGTCTTACGGTGTTTGCAATTAACGTGGGCCGTTCATTGCCTTAAATCTAACGCTCCATAATGAAAGGTACCAACCAAAAGGTACAAAAGTATTGATAGAGGTACTTAAGTATTGAGGATAAAAAGGTAATTTCATATGTTAGCTAATATGGAATGTTTGACAAAATTATATCCGTGATTCCCTTCCTATTTACTTTGTTTGATTGTAGTTTACTCGAATTCAATATTTTCTTAAAAGGAGGAAAACCACGATGAGAGGTCCCATGGCGGGGCTGCGGGCGGCCATGAAGAGGTGGTGGTAGCAATGCTCTAGATGCCATGGCGAGGCGATGCCGTTAGGGGCCATGGCGGTGCCGCAACAATATGTGTTACCATGATATTTAATTGGTTAAAACTAATTTACTTCTTTCTTAGAGAATGTACTCAGCGCCATTCACATTTTTGCAAGCCATGCCATGTCTGGAGATTAACAAGTAGTTAGTAATGTATTTGTTTCAACACTTGGTCGTCAGAGCAATGGCCATGGAAGCCATCACAATCGAAAGGAGGAAGACAAGGGCAGTGCGCAAGCGCCGGGATTTTTGGGTAACTTACTTAAATTTTGCAAGTTTATCATGTCTGAAGTTTTAAGGACTAAAATATTTCCAAAAACTTCGGCAAAGACGATCTCATGTAACCACAGAAAACAAAGTTGTTAAACCATGCCATTATTTACCGAACCAAATAAAGAGCTCTTAATTACTGCTTAATTATCACCTGCCATAGGTTATGATAATTTTGATTCCGTACCTTGCCCCTATCTAGATCAACGGTCCACGTTTCGGTACCTCTTTGTACCTTTAGGTACCTCGCAAGCACCGTAAAAGATCTCAAATAGATATCGGCTGTTAAAACTGAAAAACTTCTATTTCAAGAAAACCCAGACATGGTTACATTTTTGATAGAATGAGTAGAATATTAGCTTACTGATGAACAGGACTGTCCATTAGTTTTCTAATAGAAATCGTGGCCCTACCTCCATGTAAAAACGAAATACAGTACTCTGAAAGTCAAAGCACGGCTAGAAAGAAGTACGATAAGAGTTGGTGACGGAAGAGAACCCTGCGCTCCCTCCCTGCTTTTCACACATCGCACAGCAGATAGAAATGGCTAAAGGGCGAAGAGAGAAGCTGCGGCAGGAGGCCGATACTTCGCGGGAGCTTGCCCAGCGGCTGGAAGTAAGGTCCATCAAAAGATACGCGATCATTAGGGCGTATATTTTGAAGGCGATGAAATTGCTCGGGTCCCTGGCACTTCTGTGGTCGACGGTGGTCCTCCTCGGCGGCTTCGTCACCCTGCTCAAGGGAATCGATTTTTGGCTTCTCACCTTCATCGGTTTTATACAGGCTGCCGGGTCAGTAACAAACTTATATCTCTCGCTCTCGCTCTCAATCCAGGGCCTAAAAATACATTCCTTCTTTTCATTTTCAAGCCTAAAGTGGGTTCGTGGGAACAATATAACTTCAGATCTTTAGCAGATGTAGTATGTTTTTCTTAATGACCAAATGGTCACTTTTCTTATTATTATGAAACCTGCTGTCAAACAAGGCACCAAATTCTGATAAGAGTAAAGTGCACCCTAGGTCTTTAAACTATTTCAGGATTCTCATCTAGATCCATGAACTCTTAAAACGAAGATTTGAGTCCCTAAACTATTTCAAGATTCTCAGCTGGGTCCATAAACTCTTAAAATGACAATTTAGGTCCTAAAACAATTTTGGTGGTCTTATCTGGGTTCAAAAACTTTCAAAATAAAGATTAAGATCCATAAACAATTTAAGTGTTCTTATCTGGGATAGAAAAACTGGACAATTTTTGAAAAAACCGGTCCAGTCCGGTTTACACTGTTCGTCAGTTTTTGTTTTTAAATTTAAAAAATGGTTTTTTTGCACTTTTTTCTATTTTTCCTCTCTAAACTGGTTTTTCGAAATTTGGTCTGGTTTCCTGGACATTTTGACCGGTTTTCGATTTTTAGATTCAAAATTTGAAATTTTAATTTTGTTCTGTTTCCAAACCGGTTTTTCGGAAAATCAGACATTTGGATTGTTCCGGTATTACCGGTAGCAACGAAAATTCAAACATTGCACATGATGTCATTATGATTCAAAGGCAAGCCATATTTTGAATGGTTGTTTAAGCACCAAACAAGATTAGAGAACTTAATTTTATTTTGAGTGTTTATAGACCCATATGAGAATTTTTAAATAGTTTTGAGACTTAAATATCATTTTAAGAGTTTATGGACCTAGATGAAAACCCTGAAATAGTTTATGGACCTAAATCTTTGTTTTAAGAGTTCATGGACCCAAATGAGAATCCTGAATTAGTTAAAGGATCTGGGATGCACTTTACTTTTCAGATAACAAAGGGTGAAACGAGCATAAAACATAATAGTCCATCTGATCGTGTACCTGCATAACACGAAAATACTAGTCCAAAACGATTGCATCAGATCGACCTAGATATACATAATATGAAATGAAACAATATTGTTTGAGCTATTACATGTACAAACTACATCAATAAATTGTCAAGCTTTATATCTGTTAACTTATATTTAGCCAAGACTCGGAGTCACCACGTTCGCTTTTAAGGGCTAGAAATTACCACATTAATCGGAGATAAAAAAACAAAAGAAAAATTACGCACCACCCTCATGAAAAACTTAGACCAAAATGCCTTTCACATGTTTTAAAAACTACCCATCGCTGTCATTATTGAAAAAAGAAATAGTCCAAAATAGACTCCACATGTTCTAATAAACTTACCCACCATTGCATTGTAAAACAAATGTCTCAAAATACCTACATGTAAGTTTATATATTGTGCACTGTTGTCGTTACAAAAATAATCAGCCAAAAAGAATAGTAATAGAAAAAATGATGATGATAAGATAATAACAAATTAACGAGGTTTGGTTATGTGTGTTTTTTACCTATATCTTGAAACAACCCTCTTTCTGGTAAAAGTTTTATGATATTAATCAGAAAAAAATACAATTATGATAATCAAAATAAGTCCATAGTATGAATGTATGCAAAGTTGATGAGTGATAACAGAAGCTTAATTACACCAGTTCTGCTTGTAGACAATAGGTAATTAGTACTTAGTTGTACAATCATTAGCTTCAGAAATGAGATATATAGAAGTTTGTCAGTTTAGTTATATCTTATTCAAAGTACTAAAAATCTAATTAGACATATTTGAAACTGAAATAATTTTGGTTATTAACCAGAATAAAGAAAAAATAACAGCTATACATCAGTAATTGTTTTTTAGATTTTTTTGCCCAGCCCAAAATAGTAGTCAGCTCGAGGACTTCAGTGGACACCAACTATTCTATGCGGGGAAGACATCTTGAATGTTTATTTAAAATATCAACTGTCCGTTTATTCTATAGGAATTCTATATTTTCTCCAGTCTTCTTAAATGGATTCAACGGTTAATGGGTCATGATAATTCGTGTAGATATTTCTCCTTGTACAACAAATTTGGAAATAAGATAGCTAATTTTATACAATTGTTGTTTCAAATTTAATTATTTTCAGATTGAATTGGATTTCATTTTATCTCCTATAATTCATTCATTATTTATTCTGCATTTTAGCTATTAGTCTTGTTTCATATGGACCCTTTACTTGGGTAGTTTACTTCTAACTTTGTATGAGAAACAAACCGCTAGTTTTCTCAATTATTTTCCCTTCTGAATAATGCTATTTATGAGTTCAATTCACTTCAACTCTTTTTTTTCCATCTAATCTTGACCATTCAATATTCATAAGAATAAATAGTAATCTTGTGTTTTACGTTACAATAAAATATGTGGGTGGCTCTAAACTTGTCACGGGGTGTCATATACTCCCTCCATCCTAGAATATAAGCATTTATGGGTTTGGTCAAAGTCAAACTTCTTCAACTTTGACTATTAATATCTATAAAAAAATAATTATTTAAAATATAAGTTAAATATTATGATAATTGGTTTCATGATGAATCTAACAACATCATTTATACATAGTCAACATTCTTAGTTTTTTTGTTATTGATAGTGAAAGTTGAAATGAATTGACTTTGACCAAAGCTACAAATGCTTATATTTTGAGATGGAAGTAGTAGGTCCCTAAACTCTCAAACTGCATATTCTGGTCTCTAAACTTGTGAAAATGTGTCATGTAGATCCACATTCTAAAACTACCCCTCTTGTTGCTGATGTGGATCCATATAACCATAGTTTGTCATCTGTTTATCTCTAATTATTGCATCATGTAGTCTAGTTTTGTCCTTTGGCATAAATTGTAATGAAAACAATAATTTGGGAAAAGAAAGAATATGAAAAATCATTTTCAAATACTTGCTCATCAGCAGCCATAATTGTAGTTATATCTTTTAGCATGAATTGTAACGGCAATAATAATTTGGGGGGAGAAAGAGTATGAAAAATCATTTTGAATTAGTAGGTGGCCAGCAGCCACAAGGGTATTTTCGGTACTTTGAGACTCTTAGATATAATTTTGCAAGTTTAGGGATCCGAATATGCATTTCGAGAGTTTAGAGAGATAGATGACAACCTGTGATAAGTTTGAGAACCGCTGGTGCATTTTACTAAGTTAACGTGCACCCGAGGGCCCATTTTAACCTTTCTCAAATATAAGGAAACAAAATATATTCGTCAGTCACCAGAGTATTCCCTCGTTTCGCTGAGTACCATGCATTATTTGACCTTGCTCCGTTCTAACTGGAACCTCTTGGCAGGTTGTTCAACATGTTTGTGGATGACGTAAAGTCTTTCCTAAAGATGATATATATGCTAGCTAGATGGCGTCCGAGATGCGAAAAATCAAACTTTGGAGCACGCCTCTTGTTTTTGTTTAAGATAGCTTTGTTTGTGATCTGTTTTGCGCCAGCTGTCGCAGTGCTGGTGCTAGCTGCTGAAGGACCAATAGTTTGCTTTGGATTGTCATTGGGTCGTCTACTTAAGCGAGACTACGGCAGTGACAATGGTGATTTCAGTAAAGCAAACCTGACACCAGCATTAAACATATTCTATACCTTATCCGCTGCTCAAGGTGCATTATTCCTACTGTGCATTTGCATGGAAATACAATTTGAGGGACACATGGTGTGGGATGTTAGCCGTAAACTCGGGTTCAGTTATGAAGTTGTTGCTGGATTCTTCGATGACACAAAACTCGAATGTGCGAAGAACCCATCATCTACTGAGAGCTGGAATTTGTATACATATGCCACAGGCTTGCTGGATTCTGAACTGCCGGCAGATTATTTGTCCGGTGCAAGGGTACTAAACATGCTGATCGGACGGAAGATGCCGTTAAAACGGCTGCTGATCAGATCACCGATACACAGAATTGAGAAGTTGATCAGAGTACTTAATTGGACAAGTCCTGCAGAAAGAGAGACCAGAGGACTTGCTGCAAGAATTGTGGCGCATCTCGCTGATGACCTTGACCTTTCTCAGTTTCCAGGAGCGCTAGAATGCATAGTTCCATTACTGGACGCCGTTGGTCATAACAGATGTGATCAAGAGGCTCTCCATTTCCCATCCCGGGTTAAGCACCAGAAACCAATTGGCGGGTTAGAATTGCTACCTCAACTTTTGGTTATCCAGATCCTCAACTTGCCTCAGAAGAATGTACGTATGCAAGACACCAAGAAGCAAGCGGCAGAAGGTAAGCCAACTTCCGGGATAGGAACTCATTCAGACCTTCTGTTTCAAGGTCTGAGAATCCTAGAGAACCTGGCACACGGCGAATACAACTGCTCACAGATATACAGCACCAAGGGTATGCTCTCGAAAATTACTGGACCCGTGAGCTCTGACAAACTAATTTCAGATAGAAAGATTGATGCTACATGGATCAAGGTTTTGGACGCATCACTAAGAGTGGTGGGCCGGCTTATGGAAGCTCCTGGGGATACTGGAACAAATATGCGGCACCAAATTGCTGGCAACAGAAAAGCGTTGGAGAACTTGGAGGCAATTCTGGGCCTGAAACATGATAGCAGTATTCTAGAGCTGCAAACGAAGGCCATAGATATCCTTGCACACATGTTCTCGGATGAGTCTACAGATACGTCTGAGGACAGAATGAATAGTTTTATTGATAGGGCGCTTCACATCTTCATTTCTGACGAATGGATGGAAGATTATTTTAAAGATACAAAGAAAAAGATAGATGAAGAAATCACGAACCAACCATTGAAAGATGACGAGGGTCCCTCACCGTGGGAAGCTATCTTTCTGTTAGAAAAGTATAATGGAAGACGCAGTACAGCACTTCAGGAGAAGATGATGAATGAAGCCCAGGAAACAGCGAGAAAGCACAAAGAAATGGCTGGAAAATCACTTTCCCTGCTTTCAAATAGAAACCAAAGTAATTCAAAGGTCATCAACGAATGCAGAAAAGTCATCGCATGTCTTACTGAAATGCTGGGATCCAGGACCGAGACCATCCGATGCAGCATAAGTGCAACAGAGTTTTCGATATTAGAGATCAAGACAAAGACAGAATGGAGGATTAGCTCGGCCGAAATTCTGAAGAACTTGTGTGCTCATACTAAGGTAGACAATGATGACAAAAGGTCCTTGTTAAAGAAGGTATGACTATGTAACACACAATGTTACTTCCTGAAGAAAAATACCGAAAATCCTATGTAACGAAATGTTATGGTGTTTCTCTTAGCAGTTATCACCAATTAGCATCACTCGGCTCTAGAACTCTGAAGTTTTTGAAATGTTAATCTGCATTTGGTATTACATTAGAATAGTTCTAGAGGAGGAAGTTTTTAAATGGCGGATAAGCATTCCATCCTTTTGCATTGCAAACTTCCTTTGGGAAACTCTGTTAACCGATACTATTTTTGAACTGTGGGATGATGTCTATATTTATTTATATTTTCTGAAAAGACCCCATCCTCTTGTATCATTGCAGGTTCTTGAGGAGATGCTGAACGGGAAAACAGAACAAGGGACAGGAGTTAGAAGCTCAAGTAACACTACTGCAACAATAAACGACGAAGAGTACCTAACACCACAAGGTAATGATCAACAAGCGCCTTCAACCAACAAAGCCTACTTATTTTAACCTTTCCACAGTTTTCGCTGCGTCGCCAACAGTTTTTATCCTATTTAGTATTTTATTTGAGTTCTCAACAGTTTTCTAGCACAAACTGACGTCTTTCTCTACAGATTAATTTACCAGCAACATAATAACTGGCCACAGTTAATGTAGATATTTTATTTTTATCAAATATACTAAGACTGTTGGCCACTTGCAAATCTATGGGGCCAAGTTGCTGATCTTGTAATGACACCAAACAGAGCAGAGAATGCTGCAAGCAGCCCTGCTATCGCTTTATGCCGAAATTCGTACAACATGGACGGACGCGGGTGACTTCGCAAGAATCCTTCATGATTTTGCTGGTGAAGGCTTTGTGGGGAAGCTCAAGTCAGTGGTGGAAGACAATAGCTACGCCACGCCGGCCTGCCTGTCAATACTAAAGATTGCATGCGACATGGTTAAACTATTTATTGAGAGCAATCACTATCTCCATGAGATCAAGGAGGTGGAGATCATCGACACGCTGTCCGAAGCTTCTAAAGTCATGTCCGGGCTTGAGAGTTGCTTGCTTTTCACTGGCGTGGTGAATGATTGCCACGGGGTACCTGTGCTACCTCTCTCTTCTGTTCTCGTCGAACAAGTGCGAGAGGTCTTAGCAAATGCACCTGGGTCCGCGAATGCTATGCCGGCCGGAGGACCTGAACCACAGAATTAATGCTTGCCGATGTGTTCCCTCCTGGATGAATTGCTTGTGTAGGTGACTGCGGCTCTGTTCGTTTCTTTTAACGCTAAATTTTAGAGGCCTCTAAATAAAGAAAATCTAGTACTAAATAAAGTCTAATGACAAAACCTTTTTACAGATGGGTACATCTTTACGAGACGAATCTAACGAGCCTAAGTAAGCTATGTTTTGCTACAGTCATGCTACAGTAATGCTACAATAACCATCGTCTAACCACGGATTGCTTACCCTCATTAGATTCGTCTCGCGAATTAGACCAGGGGTTCTGCAGTTAGTTTTGTAATTAAATTTTATTTAATACTCTTAAATGATAAGATTCTTTTTTTTAGACCCCTCTAAATTTTAGACCCCTATGAAACGAACACCCCCTGCGTTCTGCTTACAGTTATGCTGTCATGCATGATCTTCCTAGCCGTATTTCATAAACTCATTTTGTTCCTACCTTGTCATGTTGTCATCTCTATTGTTTATAAAGTTCGTTTACCATGTTAAATATTTTATTGTTTTGTGATGAAATTGATTGACGTGAAATTAGTTTGTGCTCTCGTTATTGTTTTCGAGTTTTCTTCGGTTTCAACACACACATAATAGCAGAAGAAACTGCTGCAGCTCTACTCTAGAGGCATTCGTTCTGTGTTGCGGGCTTGTTGGCTTGTGAAGTAGTATCACTTTGCTCTAGACATTCGTTCTGTGTTGTGGGCCTGTTGGCTTGTAAATCTTTGCTACCTGCTAATGTGGAAATCAAACATTCGACATCGCCCTTGGTTACCTGCTAATGTGGAAATCGAATGGCTATACCAGAGTTTGGGTTTTGGTTTATTCATGAATGCCTATGCTTGTGTGATTTGTTCATGTTCTAAAAGTAAAAAATAAAAGCATTCATGCACACAAGGCTGTGTGAGGACTGCGTTGGAGTCAAAAGAAGGTGGGTCATGTGAAGGCACAAATAGCTCTCTCCTATGAGATTCTACATCAACTTGAGACTGCCCAGGACCAGCGTGCTCTAAACTCTGATGAAATCTGGCTAAGATGTGAACTCAAGAAACATTGCTTACTGATGGCCTCTCTTGAGTGGACAATAGCTCGTGTCCGATCATGGATTCGCTATCTAAAAGACAGGGACACTAAAATGTGTTTTGGAAATGCAACAACTTCATCCTCAAAATTATGAAAGAAGATCAAGTTTCACATCCGAAGAGGATAAACAAGAGGTCATGTTTTCTTACTTCGATGGTCTTTGGGCACATCCTTACCTTGGAACTCGTCGCTGAACCTTGGTTTTTTTTTCACCGAGAAGGTGTGGATCTCTCATCTCTGGATAGCTCCATCACGAAAGATGAGGTCAGATTGACGATTAAATCAATGTCGTCCAATAGAGCACCCGGTCCCGATAGCTATACAGGTAGATTCTATAAAGCTTGTTGACACTTGATTAAAGCGGATTTCATGGCATTACCACTTGATAACAAGAGGATGCGAGAAAGTTGTGGTTGCTTCAGCCTACCGCACACTAATCCCACAAAAGGCCGAGGTACGTGGGTGGAGGCAACCAAGGCTAGCAGATCAGCAGGAGTAGATCTGATATTCTCGTCATCGATCAAATGGAAAGGCACCATATCAGCAATTAGAGACGAGGGGAAGTTGTCCCGATGCAAGTACCTCGGTTCATGTGGCTGGGATGGCATTCTCCTCCACGACGTCGACCAGATCTGATGCGAAGTAGTTGATGATGAATGTCAGTGAAGCTGGAGGCATCGTCTTGGTGTTCAGAGTTGGGGGTGTCGTAGTGGTGCTTTTGTCGGAGTAGATGGTGGCGATGGCTGCCATCACAGCTTGCATAGCCTTCTTGCGAAGTGCGGCTTCTTCCTTCGCAGCAAGATTCACCTCACAGGTAGAATTTTCTTTTTCTATAGGTCTTCGGCCATAATTCAACAGAATGCCGATAGTTTTGGATCCGTGATTGTGGCAAGGCGATCTAAGTCCGTCTTGTTCTTCCTAGGAGCAACTGTTATGGTTTGCGATCATGAAGAGAGCGAAGGGCGGTAGTGCCTGACAGTATGGCAGGCTTAGGGCGATGACAGAGGCAGGCAAGGGCAGGGTGGCGGCGCAAGAGGAAGGGGAGGTGCGCACGCGCGCGTACACACACACACACACACACAAAGAGAGAGAGAGAGAGAGAGAGAGAGAGAGAGAGAGAGAGAGAGAGAGAGAGAGAGAGAGAGAGAGAGAGAGAGAGAGAGAGAGCTTCGGGCAAACCCTTGATTATTCTTTTTCTTGATTGGATCTAATTACATCCCTCTCATTATATTGAGAGGACTTGACTTGACTTTCAAGAAACCTATGACTTACTCCCTCCGTCCATAAATGTAAGCATTTTTTGACTTTCAGACATCATAGTTAGTCCATTTCTCTTATTCAAATATTTGTAAAAATATAAAAATAAATAAGTAATACTTAAAATATATTTAGTGATATAACAAGTCATAACAAAATAAATATTTCTTTTTGAATAAGATAAATTGTCAAACGTGACGTCTGAAAGTCTAACAAATGCTTACATTCATGGACGGAGGAAGTATCCTCTAAGTTAGACCAATCTAATCCCTTTCTAGAGGCTTCCTGGCCCATATCAATTTGGCACAAACCAATACACGGGTTTTTGTTCTTTTCAAAGCACTCAAGTTGCTTCAGCGCGAACCTAGAGTTTCGGGTTCAATCTTGGTCGTGAGCAAGGGTGAGGCACACTCATTCAGAAAAGGAAAAACCCGGTATCTCAAAAAAGAAAAAGGAAAGGAAAAACCCACTCGAATTGCTTTCGAGACTAACATGTATAATGGATGTGGTCAAGGCCGGGACTCATGTTTATTTCCAATTATCTTTTGGTCAAAAAAAAATGTATAATGCATGTGATAGATTCAGTAATGTATAATGCATGTGAGAGGCTGCACTTCATTTTGTCTTTGTTGGCCGGCTGGCCACGACGATAGATTCAGTAATGCCAGCTGTGAAAGATTATTTTATTTATCTTTGTTATCTCCTTCCAAGCATCCCGATCTGATGTGAAAGTCAAAGGAAGCAGAAAACGGAGTCATATGAGCTTGTATCCTCCCCTCTCACGAATCTGATGTATCGCTACAAAGAAATAGAGGTCGTCGGAGAGGAAACTGATTTCGCTCAGTCATCCCACAGCAGATCATCTCCTCTGCTGGGAGAGAAATGGCTAAAGGACGAAGAGAGCAGCTCCTGGAGGCGCCGGCTGATGCTTCTGCGGAGCGGGAGCTTGACAAACGACTAGAAGTAAGGTCCCTCAAGAGATATGCGATCATTCGGGGGTGTACTCTCAAGGCGATGAAATTGCTCGGGTACCTGGCACTTTTGTGGTCGACGGTGGTCCTCCTCGGTGGCTTCGTCACCCTGCTCAAGAGGAAAGATTTCTGGGATCTCACCTTCATCGGCTTTCTACAGGCTGCTGGGTCAGTAACATCCTTCTCCCTCGCTCGCCCTAACTGAACAAGATTATCCTTACTTTTATTAATGACCAAATTGTCACTATTCTTTTTGTTATTAAATTCAATGCCAAGCATGGCACATAATTCAACTACCAATAGTAAAATGAGTCAAAAAGATGCTAGTTCATTGCTCTTCTTAGCATGATATTAGGCAATCACCTTGCTATTACTGAAACAAGCATGGAACCCCTTCACCTGCAGACTAGATTTGAAATACATTCAAGATCTAACGTAGGGATAGGCAAGGAATAGTATATTTTGCAAAATACCTTTACTTATTATGGTTTGCGATATGTATTTCAATTTTGGATATCTTTTCGCGAACCGCAAAAATATATATATAGTTGGTAGATATATAATACCAAATAATTCACACTTAATGTAAACACATGGAACCCACAGGGCCACAACCACAACTAGAAAAATTGCTTCTTCGATCCCCACATCTCTTTATTCTAGAGAGATCTTTTACGGTGTTTGCGAGGTACATGGAGGTACCAAGAGGTACTACAATCTAGACCGTTGATTAAGAGAGGGGTAAGGTATGGAATAAAAATTTATCATAAATGGCAACAAATGGATAATAATATGGTAGCTAAAAACCTTACCTTTTGTGAGTTATTACTTCTCTATTCACCATCTCTCACGTAAAATTCAAAATAGGCAAGTCATGGACAACACGATCGCATTGACACATTCAGTAAACAATCTAATGATTTACTCATTTGATAAACCGATCTCATGCCTAATGATTTATAATATTTGGTGCAAAAAACCGATCTCAATGATTTACTCATTAGTCTTTAGAAAAAAATGGTTGATTAGAACGTTTTGAGATCAGATTTAAGAAAGATGAAGGCAGGAAATCCATGGGCTTCGAGATCAAAACTGGACATTTGCATATTCGATGAACATTTAATCTGGTTATTTACTCAATTTTTCACTTGGTTACCGATTTCATATGTTGATGATTACTCAGAACATGGCCTAAGAGAGAGATGTGCTCATCTCTACCGGTTAAACCATGCATAAACTCACACCGTGTAGTTTTAGAGAAGAAGGGTGTCATACCGAGTAAGTTAAAACAAAACAAAGTAAGGAAGGAGATAATCACGCGCCAATCAATTATCGTGTCTCTAGCCTTCCAAACTAGCCAGCGGACGAAGTTACCTCTTTACCCTCAGTACTTAAGTACCTTCTCCTACCTTTTGGCTGGTACCTTTAATCGTGGAGCGTTAAATTAGAGGCAACCAACGGTCCATATTAATCACAAACACCGTAAAAGATCTCACTTATGTTTTATTTCACCAAACATTATACATGGCAATGCAATCTGGGACCTCATAGTCTAAAGCTGAAAGCGCGTTGCTTCCGCCTCTCCACAGCATTCGGGCCGACGTGGGCGCCTACAGTGAGAGCACGCTGTTTCCGGCCGGCGTGGCCACGTTCCGCGGCGAGCACGTCCCCGCCCCCCGAAGTCGGTTCGCCAGCTGGGCTGTGGGCCGCCATCCTAGACGGCCATGGCGAGTTGCGTTCGACCCGGCCATCTTCACCCGGCGGCGCCGTACGTCGGTTCGCTTGCGGCAACGTGAAGCCTCGGTTGCTGGAAGCCCACGCAAAAGCCAGCCCAGCCCGTGTCTGGCCATGATTTTCATGGCTATACCAGTCGCCACGACGCGTCCGTACATCGACGCGAACGCCGACAGGCCGAGCGTGGACCGTGCGCGACGCCCGGCGCTTCAGCTCATGTCTCGGCATCTTCTCGCCGCCGCCCTTCGACGCGGCGTTGAGGCCCCGCCACACCGGCCCAGTGGCTTCATCGACGATTGGCTGGAGCTGGACGCGAGCCCGGCGGGACTTGCCGACGCCCCGAAGGAAACAATGGCTCCGGGCCGCGGCCGCAACACACGCAGCCGAGAGCAGAGGACAGAGAGGCGGTGGACAGACGAGATGGGAGGTATCTGGGTCAACGAGATCTTGAATTAGAGCAGAGAAGAAAATAAGAGCATGGCAGCTCCATAACGAGGAAGAGGAAGCAGCTTGAGAATGTAAGAGCCACGCGACAACTTTCTCCTGAGGATCCAGGCGAAGGCGATGCCAAACCATGCAACCGAGGCGTGCTAGGGGCCGGCTTTGTTCTGTGGAGCAAGAGAGAGCTGAGAGAGATGAGTCCTGGTGAGTGGGAGAGCTGAGAGATGAGTGGATGGGTGGAGGAGGCCGGCTTTTGCAGTGGGGATTAATGGGAGTTGAACCTTCTGGCTTGTGATGATGCGGCACAAAGGCAGGGGCCGTGTGGCCAGCTCTTGCACGCGTGGCAGTGAAAGAAAGAGAGATGCGTTTCTGGCCGGACCCATACGGGCAACTGTTAATATCATTTGCTCTAAAAAATGCTTTGGATTCCTCAGTTGTACTACCTACCCACCGTCCTTGCTTTTGCATAGGACCTGCCGTTCAAATTAGTTACTGCTAAGCCATTATATTAAGATTGAAATTGTTTACCTCAACTTTCAATGGTTCAATGATAAACGGGCGCAGCGGAGCGCGCCTGACTATCTAGTATATATACAGGTTGAGCTAACATAGCTTCAGGGTAGCGGCCATCAAGGCCCATCACACTCGTTATTGTGGTCCACCATGTTTTATCAGTTTATTCAGTTTCTTTTCTTTTTCTTTTCTTCTCTTTTAGAACTATTTTATTATCAATTCACTAGTTTATGTTCTCTAAATTTTCTCTTTTTGCATACATTCATCATTTTGATCGACCATACACAACATTTTGCGATTGTAATTCAACAATTTTGAAACGTCATTTTCATACCTGCAGTCGTATTTTACTTGTGTTTAGGATCAACTTCCATTGGTTTACCGTATCAATCTTCGGCATCCTTTGGTCTGAAGGTATGAAAAATACCAAGGCCTCAAATTTCACTTCCCTATTTTAGTTGAAAAAAAATCATGCTGGACTAAGCCAATGGGTTGGGCCGGCTCAGGCATTGCTCATGCTTTGGCCGAGGAATCTCCGAGCCTGCTATGCTCCGTGCTATGTTAGCCAGGAGCTCACCCGGCCCAGGCACAACCCGATTGTAGGTACCGAGAGAAGTGGTGAACCAGCAGGTCCAGCACATCAAAATTATTTGAAACTAAGTCTGCCAGACAATAAGTGTGTGGATCAAGTAATGTAAAATGTAAGCAACTTATAGTTCTACATGCACATGCAAACATCAACATGTTAGTTGGCCAAGATCCTACACAATCTAGTAAAGGTATGAAAAACAAAAAGCAAAGCATAACTACTTGACAGATAGAGAAATACAAGCACCCTAAAAAATTCTACTTACAAGAAGGGTAAATGTGGAAGCTTAAGTGCAATTAAGACAAGAGAAAAGATAGATAGTGCTCATGGATTTTGTCCAAGGTCATGAAAAGTTCATGCTTTGGACTGCTCCCTCCGAGAGCTCTGGCCCCTCCCACCACAACAAAGGCAAGGACCATCTGGGACACGCTCCCTCACGAAATGGGATTCCTTGACACTCACTAGTGATGCCTCTTTTTATGGAAGACGCCAAAACCGTGCACAAACTTGATAAAAGGTTGCTAACTGGCTGGGATGTTACAATCTACTCCTAAACGATCTGCAGGTATCTATCGTCCTCGAGATCAGGCTCGCTACGAAAATCAGTCTAGCTTTGTTTGCAAAGGTCATCAATTAATTACACATGAGGTACAGTGATACACTCCTCGTCCACCCAACTACCTGACTCCAAATTATCTTCCTGAACTTCAAATTGGCTTCAATTCTTTGTTTCATCTAATCTTCACCGATCAAGATTCATATGGATCAATGGTAACTTCACCTGAGGGCTCATTTTGATCTTCTAACAACTTCATATCGCGACCAGAATATTCTGGTTTTTGTTGACCGCGATGCACAATCTTATCTTTGGTCTTGCTCTGTTTTAACTGGAACCTTGGCAGGTTGTTCAACATGGCTGTGGATGATGTAAAGTCTTTCCAGACGATGATACATATGCTAGCTAGTTGGCGTCCAAGATGCAAAAAGTCAAACTTTGGAGCCCGCATTTTGTTTTTGTTGAAGATAGCCTTGTTTGTGATCTGTTATGTACCAGTTGTTGTAGTGATGGTGCTAGCTGCTGATGGACCAATAGTTTGTTTTGGGTTCTCGTTGAATCGTCTGCTTATGCGAGACTATGGCAGTGACGATGGTGATGTCGACAAAGCAAACCTGACACCGGCACTAGACATATTCTATTCCTTGTCCGCTGCTCAAGGTGCATTATTCCTACTGTGTGTTTCGATGGAAATAGGGATTGAGAGAGATATGGTTTGGGCAGCTAGCCGCCAACTCGGGTTCAGCTATGAAGTTGTTTCTGGATACTTGCATGAAACAAAACTCGAATGTGCGAAGCTCAACCCATCATCTACTGAGAGCTGGAATCTATACACATATGCCACAGGCTTGCTGGATTCTGAAATGCCGGAGGACTATTGCTCGGGTGCAAGGGTGCTAAACGAGCTGATCGAACAGGAGATACCGTTTAATCGAATGCTGATTAGATCACCGAGACAAAGAATTGAGAAGCTGACCAGAGCACTTAATTGGACAAGCCCTGCCGATAGAGAGACCAGAGGGCTTGCTGCAAGGATTGTGGCGCACCTCGCTGCTGATCTTGACCTTTCTCAGTTTCCAGGAGCACTAGAATGCATACTTCCATTACTGAACGCCGTTGCTCATAACAGAAGTGATCAAGAGGCACTACATTTACCATCTCGGGATAGGTACCAGGAACCAGTAGGCTGGTTATTAGAATTGCTGATTCGATGGTTGGTTATCAAGATCCACAACTTGGCTCAGAAGAATGGGCTTATGCAAGATACCAAGCAGCAGAAGGTACAAGGTAAGTCCAACTCTGGGAAAGGAACTAATGAAGACCTCATATTGCAAGGACTGAGAATTCTAGAGAACCTAGCACACAGCGAACACAACTGTTCAGTGATATACAGCACCAAGGGTCTGCTCTCAACGATTTCTGGACCTGTGAGCTCTGACAAATTAATTTCAGATAAGAATATCGATGTTGCATGGATCAAGGTTTTGGACGCATCACTGAGAGTGGTCGTCCGGCTTATGGAAGCTCCTGGAGATACTGGGAAAAGCATGCGTCTCCAAATTGCGGGTAACAAAAAAGCAGTCGAGAACTTGGAAGCAGTCCTGGGTTTGAAAGGTCGCGGCAGTATTCTAGAGCTACAGACGAAGGCCATAGAGATCCTCGCACAATTATTCTCGGATGAGTCCACATGTACGTCTGAGGACAGAAGAGATAGTTTTATTAATAAGGCGCTTCAAATCTTCATTTCAGACGAGTGGATGGAATATCATTTTAATGGAAAAAGGAAAAATGGATACGAAGAAATCACGAGCCAGCCACTAAATGATAACGTTGGTCCCTGGTGTAAGGAAACATGCACAACAGCACCTCAGGAAAAGATGATGAATGAAGCCCAGGAAACAGCAAGGAAGCACAAAGAAATGGCCGGAAAAGCACTTTCTGTGCTTTCAAAGAGAAACCAAAGCAATTCAAACGTCATAAAAAATTTCAAGGGATGCAGGAACGTCATCGCATGCCTTGCTGAAATACTGGGCTCCAGGACCAAGACCATCCGATGCAGCTTAAGTGCAACAGAGACTTCGATAATAGAGATGAAGACAAACACGGAATGGAGGGTTAGTGCGGCCGAGATCCTGAAGCACATGTGTGCTCATACTACGGTGGACAATGACGACAAAAAGGCCTTGTTAAAGAAGGTATGCCTACATGAGCATGACACGCAAAATACATTAACCGGATGCCCTTCCTCTCAATTATTCATGAAAAAAATACCCAAAATAAAATGTAAGGACATTTGATGGTGGTATGCTTCTCTTAGCAAGTACCACCAATTATCATCGCTCTAAACTATAGAACATGGGTCAAGAGGAGAAAGTTTTAGATGATTCTTTTTTTTGACGGAACAAAAAGTTTTTAGATGATGGAAAAGCCGTCTAGCCTCTTGCATCATGCTATGCATACAGCATTTGCATTGGATGGAGGAACAATTAGCTTTGCAAATTCCATTTGGGAATCCCTGTCAACCTGATACTGAATCTGAACAACTGAATGATGATGTCTATTATGTACAGTTTCAAAAAAAAAAAGACCTCTTCTATCATTGCAGTTACTCGAGGAGATCCTGAACGGAAAAACAGAACAAGGGGCAGGGGGCAGAAGCTCAAGGAACACTTGTGCAGCAGCAATAAACGACGTACAGAACCTACCACCACAAGGTAATGATCAACACGTACACGTGTTTTCAACTCAACAAACCATACATATTAACCTTTCACTGCAGTTTTCACTGAATGGTCTACAATATTGATCCTATTTGGTACTGATTTTGAGTGGCCAACAGTTTTCTAGTACAAAAATTGATGTATTTCTCTGCAGTTTTGGTACCTTACCAACAAATAATCACCACCAGAAACTCATTACCCACAATTATTGTGGATACTTAATAAATACTACAATAAAACTGTTGGCCACTTGCAAGAAACTGTAGGGAAAAGTTGTTAATCTTGTAATGACACCAAACAGAGGAGAGGATGCTGCAAGCAGCCCTGCTATCGCTCTATGCCGAAATTCAGGCAACATGGACGGATGCGGGTGACTTCGCAAGAGTGGTTCATGACTTTGCCGGGGAAGGCTTTATGGGGAAGCTCAAGGCAGTGGTCGAAGACAACAGCTACGCCACACCGGCCTGCCTGTCAATACTAAAGATTGCATGCGAGATGGTTAAATTATTTATTCAGTACAATCACTATATCCAGGAGATCAAGAAGGAGAAGATCATGGACACACTGTCCGACGCTTCTGAGATCATGTCCGGGCTCGAGAGTTGCTTGCTTTTCGCCGATGTGGAGAATGATTGCCACGGGGTACCAGTTCTACCTCTCTCTTCTGTTCTCGTCGAACAAGTGCGAGAGCTCTTAGCAAATGCACTGGGTCCGCGAATGCTACGTCAGCCCGAGGACCTGAACGACAGAATGCTTGCCGATGTGTTCCCTCCTGGATGAATTGCTTGTGTAGGTGACTGCGTTCTGCTTACAGTTATGATGTCATGCATGATTTCCTAGCTGTATTTCATAGTCATTTTGTTCCTACCATGTTGTCATGTTGAATTCTCTTTTGTTTATTCTAAGTCAATTTTTTATTGTTTTCTGATTCAGTTGAATGATGTGAAATTAGCTTGAGCTCTCGTTATTGTTTTCGATTTTCTTTCAGTTTCAACATACATAATTGCAGAAGAAACTGCTGCAGCTCTGCTCTAGAGGCACTTGTTCTGTGAAGTACTAGTATCACTTATAATTGCAGAAGAAACTGCTGCAGCTCTGCTCTAGAGGCACTTGTTCTGTGAAGTACTAGTATCACTTATTCCAGCACCGTCGAACTTTGAAGATAGTGAGCGTTCTCCCTCCTGAGTCCAGCTTTGAAGCAACGACACCACCAGTTTTGAATACAACAGCCTCGAATTTTATTTTTAATACTTGAGATTCCAGATAATAATGCTTAGGTTATGTTGCCACATCTCCAAGAGTCAAACATGGTTGTCTGATCCTGGATAATCTAGGGACTATTTCCGTGCAAACGCACTATTCAATGCAGACACAACTAGACATGCTCAGGATGTGTGGAGCTTCTTAACTCGGTATTCGCAGGTCTCCCCCGGAAAAAGTTGAAACAGGTATCGCATGATACCTCATGACTCTGCAATTCGTCATGCCCTGAAAATGAGTGCCCCGCCTGAGCTAGGAACGTTGGACACAACACCAACAGAGCAGCATGCCAACCAAATACACATACAAGATATGGTCATTCCAAGCATAATCCAATAGAATAATGATGTAACCATAGATCATGAAAACAGAAGGGTGTCACAGTATAGTATGCAACAATATAACACAGTTCAGAACTGACGAGATACAAATGGTTAGGTCTCCACAGCGCTCCCAAATCAGGAACAGCTGTCGATCAAATACAAGAACAATTTTTTTTCCTTTTCAGTGTACATGAGAGCACAAACTTATAATAGGTTTTACTCTCGTAGAACACCGGTATCACCCAGGGTAGCTCCCTTCAATGGCAGCTCAGCAAAAAGAATGATCAGCCATTGAGGAAATGAATGGATGGATATCTAAACCTATACTAATGTACATGGGTACTCTCTCCGTTTCAGTTAATTCTCAGTTGGCAGTATACATTGTGCATATGCGTAGAAAGAACAAATGTGTGCTTCAGTATTTTACCCAACAACCTTTGACTTGATCACACGGCGTGAACACCTAGACCTCTTAGAGAGGCAGCAAGAACAGCCTTCAAGCAGCTCAAGGTCCTCATCACAGGTCAGTATAGAAGCCAGCTCTGGGTTTTCTAGCAACATCTTCGAGGTCAGAAAACCAGCAATTGTCCATGTCTGATAAGATCGTGATTGCTTCCCTATGAATCTCCCAGACCGGGTGTCATAGTATTCCGGCCACTTGTCATCTGAGAGTCTCTCCTCGGCCACAGCAATGGCTCTCCGGGCCAACTCTGGTCTCCCCATTTTGATGCAGGCCAGTGTAAACTATAAGCGGAAACAAAGATTAGTTAGAATATCTGTAATCATAGAAACGAGCAAGAAATTTTGAAAACATTGTTCTGGTATCTATGTACCTGCCACAAAAGAGTTGGCCAAGATCCACCATTATGATAAGACCATGGGCTGCACATGCACAAAATGGTTAGATGTCAATACCTGATGTGATGTTTAGGAAAGAGAAGTTTATTATTACAAGATGAAATAGACACACAAAAAATGGATATGTCACCAACTGAAGATAAGTACAAAGTGCAGACTGTATGAAAAGTTAATTTCACAAGTAAGAAAGCTTACGTGTTCTTAGGATCACTGCCAGTAATGATGCGCCATTCATCGTCTTCCATTGCAGGGTAACATATCTTGAGGGGCATGTTTGCTACAAGATCATCCCATTTTTCTTCAATAAGGCTGAGTATCCCCTCGGCTTGTTTTGGAGTAGTAAGAGATGATGCTATGGCCCAAAGGTTGCCAAGAGAGAAGAACCTGAAATCCATGTGAGCTGGCTGTAGATTCCCAATGAGGTAACCCCCTTTCTCCGGAATCCAGTCAACGAGCCAGGAAGGAATTTGCTCGGGATATATGTTAAATTTGTTAGTTGCGTCATGGGAGTATTCTTCTGTCTTGTATCTGTATATCTCATTTATCTTTTTCATGTCAACCCAGTAATACTCTCTGATGTGGAAGGACAATGCACTGAGCCTGTTGTTAATGGCACGGATGAGGTTTTTCGATCCATCGTTCATAACAAGCATTTCTCGGGAGCAACGTAACGCGGAGTAGAACAAAGCCTGAGTAATAGAAAAGGGTTTGTAAGTACAGTGAAGAAAGTTATGTTTAATCTAGGTTCCAAATAGAAACTTAACAAAGTAGCCTTTCAAACTAAATGAGTACAAGATAAAAAAGAGTTGGTTCAGCATCCTTTTTCCTAACAGTGAATAACAATCTAAATTATCAAAAAGCATCACTGTCTAGAGAAAAATATAAATTACTAAGTTAACACAGATGTTCAGCAAAGATCAATTAAAATTTAACTTACTTGGATTTCGAGAGGATGTCCATGTATTCCCATCCTCCTGTCTATCATGCATGATCCATCGGTAACAAGTAAAGTTGGGAACATGTCAAACCCATCAGACAAACACAAACTTAGGATCAGTTTTATTCCTGTTTGCACATCGACTCTTTCTTGCAAAGCATAGTCCCCTGTAATCTTGCAGTAAGCTCTCAGCAAAATAATCCACCACAGTCCTGACAACGGATGAACTGGGTTAATAGCAGAATCAAGATACTAAGACAGTCAATTAGCGACAACAAAAAAGTAACTTCAAAAGGAATAGTCTTATAAGTGGCTTGTGTTGGCACAAGAGGTATACCAGAATCCACAGGAGCCACACGACCAATAGCTGACTCGCCAAAATCAGGATCCAAGACCTCCTCAAATCCTTCATTGTTATCATCAAGTGGTACCGTCCTAATCTTGAAGCTAGCTGGCATTAATCCTTGCCCAGGGCTGTAACAGTCAACAGTCTTCTCCCAGCTCTATTGATCAATAAAAGGACATATCAGTGATGTTGCTTCATAAATATCCATACGAAACAAGCAGATAAAGAAGAGTTCAGGAAGGACAAGAAAACTTTTACTCAACATATGTCGGTTGAGTCTTCTTTTGTATGAAATTTAGAATGTACATAGGAGGAATGGTTTATGTCCCATTCACCAGTTTATTACTGAAACCACGTGCTGCATGCTACTGATCTTTGATAACATGTTTCAAATAAGAACTCTTCCTATCTATCAAGCTGCAGCAGAAGCATTCTTGTTGTACATTCTCAGTGTCAGTTGGTTCAAACTTCGAAGAGATAACATTAGTAATTTTCATCTATGACCTTTGACATCAAATATTAATTGCGCCGGTAATCTTGTTTGAATCCGGATCTTTGCATTTTACTGGAATGTAAATAGCACGGAGATCCTGTGGTAAAATCTGATCTTTCTTCTAAAAGTGGAACAGGTACAGATAATAGGCCATCACAAATAACCCTGTTCGTACGAAAGCGACATAATTAAACAGCAAAAGCGAAATCTTCTCTCTACTTCCCCAACATAAAGAAAACTCATCTCAGACCTAATGCGCGTCCAGTACACAAGATTGACACATTTTCTATTAGTAAATATGAACAGTTTAAAATGGTAGTACAAATCCTCAAATATCTCCAACGATGTAAATTGGGTGTTCTCTTCTCAAAGCAAAGCAGAAAAACCTTTCGTGCACGCTATTAACACGACTCCCAGCGCAATAATCCTTCGCAATTCAAAACAAAAATGACCCACAGTATCTCACCTGCAACTGGAGGGTGTGGAGGAGGAAGTTGCGGACGATCTCGGTCTCGCCGCGCATGAGGAAGGCGAGCGCTGACGGCACAAAGTCCCTGATGAAGACCTGGTCGTAATTGAGCGTCTCCGTGCACTCGGGATCTTCCGCGGCCACCGTCCCCACCGGCTCGCCGCAATAGCTAACAACCGCCCTCCGCAGCAGCCTCCAGGCCTCCCTCTCCGTGTCCGATTCCTCCCTCACGGGCGGGGCAGGCGCCACCTCCTCATCGGCCTGCATCGCCGCCGCTGCCGCGTCGTCCTCCCCCGTTGGCGGAGTCTCTACGGGGAAAGTGTCCGGGAAGAGGACTCGGTCAAAGAAGGGGAGGTTGCCGGAGACGGCGGCGCGGGGGTCGGTTGTTGGGACGGAGCCGGGGATGGGTGTGGGGGTGGTGGCCGGGCCGGTCTGCGAGGCGTGCTGCGAGCCCGCAGAGGCGAGAAAGGGCAGGCGCCGGCCATGGGTGTGGAGGTACGGGTGAGGGCATCTCGGGAAGAGCGTGGTTGCCGTGGCCGACGTCGCGGTCCCCGCGGCGGTGGCGGAGGACAGGAGGCGGTGGCGGCACGGCCTCACGGCTGCTGCGGCGGCGGCGGCGAGCCCCATCGGGGATTGAACATTCATATGGCAAGCTCCGGCGAAGGGCACGGGTGCGACGGAGAGAAATTTGTAGGGGGCTCTACGCAAAAAGGCAACACAGGCGCACCTACCTTTCTTAAATAAGGGACCGGCGAGGGGCTGTTTCGCGAAAATTTGCAAGGCTCTCGTTTGAGTGGGGTAGGTAGAGAAGGAACGCGGAATGGAGGAAGAAAGGGGGGTGGCGGGATTTTATAAAGCTCGGGCCGGGTTAGTTGGTGGGTCCCACCCTGGATTTAAAGTGCATGTTTTTAAGCTTTTCCTTTTCTTTGCCGGTGGCTAAATGCGGAAATTCGGATGACGTCTTTTGTCCATCTTTCGAGTTTTGGGACTGGTGAAATTACCATAATGGAAACCCTGTTTTCTTGCAAGGTGACGAATTTATCCAGGCCGGTGATATTTTAGGTTGACAGGGTGTCTCAATGCCATTTAGGATGTGATAAATTTGGGCCTGCTACTTGTATTGGATGCCATAAAGCATCGTACCATTTTACTCCTTTAACTAAGCTATATTCAATTTTGTGTGCAAGATTTCGCCAAAAAAAATGTGGGCAAGATGGCATATTGTATATTTTATGTTATTTCCTTTTCCATTAATTTAAAGGTTGTTGAAGTTTTGTTTGAACCCTTCTTTACATGGTAAATTGAGGTCTCTCATTTTCACTTATATTTCAGCATTAATACTAAGCATAACTGGTCTCATTCTCTCATAATACATAGCCCAGAACATGTAAATTGGACTCTACTCCCCCCCCCCCCCCCCCCCCCCCCCCTTCCTTCTGGATTTTGTTATGCACGTTCACACAAGATTTGCACTAACTAGTGTTTTCTTAACATCAAAAGTACGAAGGAAGTAGTAGACATTGCTTTGGAAAAGAAAGCATGGCTCGTTATAATTGATAATGTTTAACAACACTTTTAGCTTATTGAAACAATTGTTGTATTTATATCAATAAGAAACCGGAAGAAGTAATTATGAGACTACGATAATTCTTAGACCAAAACACCTTTTTCCCCATTGGGGCTCAAACTTGTGAATGGAATAGAAATAAGACAAGAAAGTTTCAAGCACTCAGGAGGAGCAAAAATACTCAGTCTAGGAAGATCACTTTTTCTGATTCTAATTGGTGTGAAGGAACAACTTTTTAAGGTAAAAAAAAGAAACTGTTGCCTTAACGTCATTTTAGTAACCTGAAGCAATACTAGAAAACATTGTTAGTGGTTCGTTCAACTATGGCAGCGGCTAATTTCACGATTTCTCAATTATGGACCATAGGATCGCCAATTCGCCATTACAGTATGTGGCTGGGTCCATTGCAGAATGAAGCTGCGCCATAACTTCCAACGCTATACAACTCGATCAAAACATGGCGGATCCATTGCAGAATGAAGCTGAGGGTGGGGGTATTCCCGTCAATACGCACGTACCACGGACCCAGCCGTCCATTCCTCGAAGAAATACGAGAACGAGACGAAAGACAGGTTCGTGCGGGCAGGACGCCGCGATGCGAGCCGTCGAAATGAACCGAAAGCGTGTCGGAGAAAAAAAAAATAAACAAAAGCGGCGCACGCCACCGTCACGTTTCGGCCAGTAGCGCGGGCGCGCGTCCTGGTCGTCAAACCCCGCCACGTACACGCTATCAACCCATACGCAAATTTTCGCGCCGACATGTGGACTCCAAAGGCGTTATGCGTCACGGGCCCCGCCTGTCTGTACCGATAGGTCGATATAGTTGGGGTGTCTGAAGCCGAAAGCCTTTCTATCCCGTCCGTCCCATGTGCGTGCGACCCGCGCGCGCACCGACCAGGCGACCTCCGCTCGTGTCCCAAGCCGTGACCGGATTAATAACCCCGCCGATATTTTTTAACCAGCGGCAGATCTCACCGTCAGATGCGCATCCGACGGTCTGCGGTGCACGTTGCGTCCTGATCGTACAAACTGGCAACGCCGTCCGGCCTCCGGATCCTTTTTGTTACCGTTTCCTGTGGGGACCGATGAGTCGAACAGTGGGAGGCTAACTTGTGGGACCCGCTTGATGGCCCTACAAGTCAGGAAATCTTCACGTACGGACGACTGATATAGACGCGTGTACGTGCGATTTTTGCGACCTTTAGAATTTTCGTTTTCCCAACTCCGCTGTACACCACACACGGCTAAGATAATTTCACCGTTAGCCTTTTCATCTATTTTCTCCACACTGCTTCAAATTCCAAGCTGCTAGGAATTTCAAGCTTGGGTCTCTGAATTCCAACTCATTATGGCCTGGGAAGGGATGACTGTATTTTCCGTATCTCTTCTTCCTCTATGGATTTTTGACAAAGGCTTGCCAAACAAGACTGATGAATATCTCTTGTCTATGCAGAGCCGTCACTGTGAGCTTTCAAATGTTCCTTCTACTACTATAGCGTGTATTTCTGATGAAGTGAGGTTAATTTTCTTTTGTGAAGGCCAACTTGATGATTGTCAGCTATATCACCACATAAGCTGTGTCAACGAAAGGTGTAAATCAAATAGCTATGATGACAGATGGAGTTTGTGTTGTCACACTCTTAAGGAGAAAAGATGGCATAAGTTGCATCTTAGAGCTGGGCGTAAGCCCTATGGTTGGCACATGTGGACAATATATCCTACCTATAAAGTCACCGCATGCACCAAAGCATATATTCCACTTCGCTTCTAGCGTTAACAAAACTTAGATCGTGGATACACAATGACACCTGTTGATCTGATTTACTTTCTGTTTTAATTAAAGAAAAGGTTTCGCCAGTAAATGTTGTGAGCTTGTCCCCCCTTGGTTGCTCCTTTGCTCGAGCACAGACCTTTAATTTGACAGGAAGCAGATCGTCCCCCATGTGCCCACATGGTGATGCATGCACTGCACCGGATCACCTTTCAGTTATGAACTCCTAAATTGTTGTACAAACCCTCTGCAAATCACCTATACTTAAATGCGTCTGAACGGCTCAATGACGCGTGGGCTTCCGACATGTTGGGATGATGCTTTTCTGTACGAATGGATAAAAAGAATTATCATGTTTAAAGGGAACAGCACTACAGCATTGCAGAATCCTTCCCAGCCAAGTAATTTTGCTTCGGAGTCCAAGCGCCACCAGGGTGCACAAAAATTCAGAAACATTTCTTTTTCCAAGAGATGATCCAGCTGAAGGATTGGAGACTATACATTGGAAGCCACAGTAATCCAAATCTGCATTTTATTTTTTTGACCTTGGAAAGCATGTTTCCATTAGACAGCTCCAGGCATATCGCCGGAGACTAGGTTCATTACAAATGTGGGGACTTGGCTCATGAACACAACCGAGCCAGAGCTGACCACGCTCGCTCCATACGTCGCTAGGCAATCTGCCACTTTGTTACAAGACCTCGGACAATGCCGAATGATGCATTTTGGCACACTGGCCAGCGCCTACACAACACGGAAGGAGAAAACGGGTTGGTCTTTCTCAGTGGATGAGATTTGAGGGGTGATGTGGCTGGCATACTCAGGCAAATGTCAAACGCGGATCCTTATTAAAATTCAGCGTGCTTATTTTCTTTGTCAAAACATGAAAAATCTAGAAAGAATCTAAATTTGAACCCACATTTCTTACTGTTCCTTGAGCAAGATAACCGAATCTGAAATTCGAGCGCTCTGTCGAGCTTCAAACCAAAGCCAGACAAAAAACAAGAGCGAAGGATAAAGGGGATAAACAGGAGTAGTGGATAAGATTTAGAAGTGACGTGGATGACAATTCGGACACCTTTTCCTTAGGTGGCACATGCGGTTCCAAGCGTGCGCCGTGCCCACGACTGTGACCATATGACCTGTTTCCACTAGCCTACAATCTCTTTGCTCTCAGCCACACGTCCTCGCCCACGTGTTCCCTGCTCCCAGCAACCAAATAAGTTTGGACCAGCTGGACACTCATGAGAAAAGATATTTTATTGTTGATATACACCCCTAAATCCGATTTGTTGCTTCATATATAGGAAAATGCTTAGCTAGCAGCAAAATGATATTGGTAAAGAAAAAAAAGCATGCGGACAAGAGACAGATAAACAATGAACATGGAAACAAAAGCCTCAGACTGATAGTGAGTCAGAAATGATACGGTTTGAAACCGAGGCTACGCACATGCCCGGGTACTCACTATCACCTCGTCGCCGTCGCGTGCCAAGAAACTATTTTGCACGACAATTTTTGTGGCAAGGAAATAAGGGAAGCAAATAAAATTTAGATGAACACGACGTAACATCCGTGAGAGGAGAAAAATGTTTGTTGCAATCTGGTCTTTGGCGCTCACACGGATAACGTCCGACCCAGATTGATTAAAAAAAAAACTCGATCTGCCGGGGGTAAGACCGCCCCCGACGGCATTTGCTTAAGGAGAAGAACCTTCTCACGCAGGCCGAGAAAACCCCCGAACCCCCTCCCCGACCTTACACAGGGACTCAGCTGGCCGTTGTGAGCTTCGGCGTGAGTCTTTACCATGTGCTTTGATCCGGGGAGGGCGAGGGGATTTTTTTTACACTGCAATGAACAGTACCATCTCTGACACTGTTCATTGCAGCGCCCGTGCCGCAGCTGGGACTCGATCCCGGGCCGACAGGAGCGAAGCTCCCGGAGCCCTCCGGCTCTGGCCACTCGGGCGTCCCAGCGTTGGCCGGATTGACAGAATGATAACGCCATGGCGGAGAAACTTGGCCAAGAACAATGGGCTGGTCGCTGTTCTTGAATTTTCAGAAGAAAAAAAAAAGTGGCATTTGACATGCAAACCGAAGAAAGCTTCGTTTTCAGCCAACCAAATGTGAGCAAAAATCTTGCATACTGACGGGAGGAATCATGTGTTTGTCGTGAGCATTTTATCTTCGCACGATGGATCAAATATCTACAGTCGCATACACTGGACGTCGCTCATGGCGATTCTTGTGATGCCAAACACTTTTGGATGAACAAATATCACAGTACTAGATTGCATTTGCAATGCAAGCAGCTTCTCCAGGAAAGGAATGGTTGGGAAATTAAACTCTAAATATGAAAACTTAAAGTAAAATGTTAAAAGGTGACATAAAGGCATAATTTGGTATTCTCTGACATATTGCTAACTCGTTTTACCCGTGGATTTTTCTCAGAGCACATGATAGCTCCATGAGAACAATTCACGGTTTATTCGTTGAACTAGTCCTGCAGGAGAAAACTTATGTGCTATTGACCAGATTATTGGAAAGTTCTCGTCATTCACAAGGCAGGGCAGTTCCTTATAATCTAAGCAAAGGCAAAACATTTTAAAAGTTGGGTAGCCTGACCGTGACTATATACAATTCTATGGGTTCCGAACAATCTAAGATCTGCTATGTCAATCCTGAAACTGCTCTTTTTTTTTTTGTGGGTTTCCTACATGAAAAACATTATAACCTAAGCAGTACATCACAGAAAGGTTCAGGTGATCAAGCCTTTCTGTTACATTACATGAAAATACTTCAAGCCATCAGTTGGAACATAAGATACCATAAGCAGAATATTTTGCTTTAGGTAAACACCACCATCCACAAGAACGATACAACTTCAAAGTTCATCAAGATCTAGTGAGTATTGACTACTCTAAGAGTCCAAGTCAAAATCAATGTTCATCGAGATAATGTCAAGGGCATGGGACACAGGAAGATGTATAGGCTAAGGCTCTATGAAGACGTATAAGGTCAAGAAGGAATACGCAAAGGGAACAATCAAAATAAAACTACATCGTTATCTGTAAATTGTACAGTACTATACGGAACACTAATACATCTACTCAGACACCAAAGGCTGACTGCAGACGTGATCTAACACCCTCTGATAGAAGGGCATTCCTAGTCCAGTCCTGGAGGTTCTTCTTGGCATCTGCAGTGTACACACAGAAATACAAGGTCAACTTATAGAAAGATAGAAACAGAGCACAGCATATCGTTTCATTGTTGCAGGCATGAATTTGAGGATCCAACAGTTATGGATAGCTTGTGTGACATCATAAGGAGCCACATGTTAGGTCTGAAGCCGATGTTTGAGGATCTAACAAATTACGCAAGCAACAAGATAACATATCTCCATTACTATAAGACGTGTTTCTGATGCATTATGTGTTACAAACAAATAAGCTAGGAGCCATATAAATTAATATAGCACTGGAAAAGAAAGAATGATGGTTTCAGGGTTCAGGCTATGTACGGGAGCTTATCCAGACAAGAATGAAGTTATGAATCTTATTATTCAGAAATAGAATTACAGAACCATGGCCTGATCAGTTTGCAGGAAATTCATGTGGTTTGCTCCTAATAATTACTAATCTTCTGTCTAGTCAATTGAAGCAAATGTAGTTCTTACAGAAGAATAGATACCTTTGTTGCATTTGGTGAACCCAACAATGTTTGCAATGCTGAGGCTCATGCAAACTCCAATAACAAGAAGGTAATCAGCTTGAAGTCTGATGAGTGAGAAAACCCCAAGAACAATCCAAGCAGCAGCCTGGAACATTGAAGGCTTAGTTCTTTTAAAATTTAATAAACACTTGTTGCAAATGTTTATTAAGAAACTACGAATAAAGATATGCATGGGGATGGACATGAAGATGATTTTGCTACAAATGTTCGCCATCCTTTTTCTTAACACCTATCAGTCACCAAGAAATCTGTGCACTAATTAAAATCAGGACTATTCAGCATTAAGAAAAATGAAATTACACGCAACTCTGCCATGAACATGACATGAACACACAGATACACAAAACTCAGAAAAAAGATTATAAGATGCCATAATTGTAAGCATCCAAAGGAAAGAAAGTTTACAAGCACTCCAACTACTAAATATGCACTTTTTACAACCAAGTAAAAAACTAAACATAAGCACTGTCCAATGCAAAGTCCCATGTATACTTCCACTGGGATTATAGGGGAAGCTTTAATATAAGTGATACTAAGGTAAATAAATTAAAATTACAAAAATTTGACACTGATAATACCCAAGCTTTAAAACTAGTTTATTGCCCTTCATTAGGCCCAATTGTTTACATTTTTTTTTGTCTTTTAGCACATTAAGGCGCATATCATTTGATAGTGTTGCTTTTAACTTTTCATACATTTGATAGCAGACAAATTTAAAAAATGGAAATTCTTCTAGAAGTACAGAGTATGCCTCCTCACAATATACAATAGAAACATAACTAGTGCTCTTAGCATTACTTACAGTCAAATATAGAGTCCACCAGAACAGAAATGAATCCTTCTTGTTCATCCTAGCAAGAGACTACAACAAAATGGCCAATTCAATTTAGGGAGCGAGCATTTGTACAGAAACAGCAACAAGGATAACGAAATGGCAATACAGACCTCAGCATCAAGGCACTCAAATTTCCAGACGCTCTCGCCCTCATCGTTAATCTCATTCCACCACCGCAATCCGACCAGTATCCTTCCACTGACATTCTTCACGACCCAGAAGTCAAGTGCTGCAAGGAGCACTGTGATGACGAAGATGATGACAAAGTTGTTCACGAAGAGTGCGGACAGTATGTAGAAAGCCAACGCTGCTGCCTTCACACAAAAATAACATAACGAATGAGCTTAAAGTTAACCACAGTTATTCAAATAGAATCAGAAATCGCAGGCAGAGTACCTTGAAGAGCACATGGAAGAAGCATGTCTTTGGATTGGCATAATTCTCGCCAACTGTCTGCGACGAAGAAGCATATACGTTATCATGGTGTAATTACCGTAGTACTCCTAAATCTCATTAAAACTTTAAACTGAAGATGAGCCTACAAGGAGTAATTCAATCCACAAAACCAGAATATTGCATCTAATTATGCCAGACAAAAAGGTCCAGATCTCGGAATGAGAAATTTCGTAATTTTTCTTTCTAATCCAATAATCACGGGCCTAGTTAAGATTCACACGCCGTTGAAGCAAAGTCCTAATCCGGGCTCCGAAATAGGCCTAGCACTCCAATCAAAGAAACTACAGATCTAGAGTAAAAACCGAGAGGTGAAAAGGGGAATCAAACAGCCCCGGCCAGAATATTGCGTACCGAGCAAGAAGAAGGAAAGGGGCCGATACCTGCGGTTGCTGATCCATCAGATTCTTCCTCCGCAACTCGCTCTCGCCACGTAAATCTTGGCTGCTGCTGTTGCTGCTCCTTCGCCTATCGCCGGATCCTACCGGTTTTCTATTTGGCGATAGCTTCGTTTTGGGAGAAACACACGAGATCGAGGAGGGAGACGGCGAGGGTCAAAAAGTGTAAGGTGGGAAGAATAGGAGGAGGTGGGCAGCAAAATGTATTCTTCGCTATACGGGTCGTTTGTAAGTTTTCTCTCTATAGGGAGGCTTTTGCGTAACTGAGGAGGACCTATAATTAAAGTGCTGCTTGGCCTAATTTCGTAAGAAATTTGGAGTGCAGTCTCTGAACAAAAATTTGCACAGCATCATCCGTTTCCAAGTTAATTTTATCGGTCTATCTTTGAAGCAAAGGTGTTGCTAACTCTTGCAAGTCTCGTGGAAAAGATTTATCGGATACTTCTTGCGACATGGTAGACACAAGCTGGATTAATGTTTTTCATTGAGCGAAATGAACTAGGAGTCTTCGAACTTTTCCCGAATTATCATCTAGGTTTCGGAATACAAAAATTACATAAAATGTATTTTCAACATTCAAAAATGTTTTTGTTTTTGTTTTTTGGAATTTTGATTTTGCAAATTTTTGTATTTTGGACCTATAAAAATGTGTCTTTTTCTATCTGGATGGTTATTTGGATCTAGATGAGATTTCTTTGCAAATTTTGGGACCTAAATGAGTACTCAGGCCAAGTTCAAAGAGCCAGAATCTAGTATTTGAGAGTTTTGGGGCCTAAACGAGAACTCGGGACAAATTCGAGGACTCCTGATGCATTTTTCTCTTTTTCATTCCTCTTCATAGTGTCTCAACTGGTAAAAAGGCTCGTATTCCTCCCCAGTACACTACACCGACTCATGCAACAAAAAAGCCTCAAAACAGATCCTCTATGGATACACAACTGTGTGCAAGAAATTATATAGGTCAATATTTTTTGTATGGATATCCGCATGAATCACGGGAGACAAAGGGTTCTTTTCGTTTACTTTTGCTTTTAAAAAGCCAAAAAGCCTCAAAACATATCTTTTATGTATTTTCATATTCCCCTTTGATAGCTATGACCAGACGACATATCACTTATATGCTCTCCGGTGCAGTTTTGGATGGCCTATCATACCACTCTACTCTTTGATGTTGTGTAAATAACGTAGATATCAAACCTATATGTTTACATTTCTCTATTTTTTTCATAGTATTGCGGCTATGTTTGAACGTTATTTATGATAGCATGGTAATTTTTAGTAATCATAGAGGGCAGAGAAGAGCCATGTCATTGGTCAAAACAAAGAGGGGGGGGGGGGGGGGGGGGGGGCTATCAAAATAAAAGTTCACTTGTAGGCAGAAGACTAACACAAAATTTCTTGTAGGTGGGTACATGAATACCCTCCCGAGTTGCAAGTTTTTTATAATTTTTTCCTACATTATAATTAAATTCTTCTTTTGGATCAGTTGTTAGCAAATAATGAATTAATTAGACACAGAAGGATGATGTCATTATACTTACAATCTGACTTTAGATTTCTCGTTCACCCCAAGAACCCTTTTCACTGAAACATTTATTGTGATGGAATGCTTTCAAAGCTTTCATTTAGTTTTTCTACTTCTTATTATAACAAGAACTTGGATAACCACTTGTTTGTGGCATTCATGCCAAATTATGAGCCTTTGTGCCATAAAACACGATATGCCATGCCGTAACCTGTTTATATACAGATAATGATCCAAGTCTCATGCCCCCAACCGATAGCTTAATCTTCACTTGAAGCAGCTATTGCCAGGAAACCGACAACTTCATTTTTTTTTTTTGGCTCCTAGCGTTGAGCTGACTCCTATTATACCATGTCCCTAGCTAGTTTTCTTGGGTGAAGTTTGCATGATGTTTCTGAAAGAGGATGCAGAGTTTTAGCAAAGCGTTCTACCTCTGTAGAGGCCGCAGGTGTGTTAAATAATATAGTTGGAAAACGTCTCCAAGATGCCTTACAAGTTAGGGTACAACAAGATTCGGTTTTATCTCTAAAACCTTCTCTGTGAATAAATTTCTAATAGTTTCACATTATTCAAACATCTTAAAGAGACACATAAAACAGTATACACATACATTTGACAACGTATACTATTGTTTAAATATGTAGATTAAGTGACCCGTGTCACAGGAACGAAACAGGCATAGCCAAGGGTCTCTTTAGTAGGGTTGTGGCTGTGCCAGCTTCGGCTGTGGTTTTTTTTTAAAAATAGTTGTGCTGGCTGTGTCTGCGGGTGTGCCTAAAACGTTTGGCAAAACGGCTCTTTTTTACAGTTTCTTTATATTTTTAGGGACAAATATGAAAAGATGAGGACGCTCTGTATGCTTCTCCAAGTCTTAAATAACTGTTAATAGAGAAGTACATATTTATTATTGAGATCTAATAATAAGATCCGTCATCTTTTTTATGAGAACTGAACCACTTTGTTCGGATACATCGTATTACCATAGATACAATATGCAACACTTATACACTGATCGATGTACGGGTACCGAATCAAGCATCAAGAAAAACTCACTGGATCATGTATAGTTCCGTTACACGCTACATGCAATGCATGCGTCACGTACGAACTTATTATTATGGTCACAAACTCATCACACGCCCTTGGGTACCCGTAATCGAAAAGAAGCCGGGCGGCGTTAGCTACCCGACGACGGCCGTTTTGGCGACGTTTCCTTCGTCGTCGATGAAGAGGCAGACGCGGTGCGCGTCGAAATCCCCTGGCTTCTGGTCGCCGGCGCCAAGGAGCTTTATCAAGACGTCCTGCCTCTGCCCTTTGATCACCACGATGGCCGCCCAAGCGCTGCGGCCTACCAGCTCCGGCCACGACATCTTTGCGTGGTGACTGACCGACGGCAAGCCTCTAGCCATGCTGGCTCCTGTACAATTTTTATTGTCAGATAATCAGTACTGTCAGCTATTGATTGTAATTGTATAGAGCTGGAGCAACGAAACAGGAGCGGATGAGGATGGCTACAGTATTTATGAAGAGAAATTATATCCAACCTGAAGGGTAGTATTAACTATAGTTGCTGCTGCTTCTTGAGACTGTGCTAGCCTTCGAGCTGCGCTTGTGATCGATCAGGTAACCCAAACCTCGGCGGTATTTATAGTGTTAGCCTCAGCCTGATGATCATTGGGCATGCATTGGTTTCACCCACGCCGCCGGCTCTCATTGGAATGGATTATCAACCCTGTCTTATGCTAACACGCCTAGTTTAACTGCTACTTCTTGTCGGTACTCCCTCTAACTATTTCAACATGTAAAGGAATGCGTTGAACCAGTAATATCTCTTAGTATATCATATTACTCATGACCATAAAAATGATATATCATGTGAAATTCTTTCAACTAGTAAAAATGCACGTGCGCCACGCACGTGTCTGCCCAAATGACCTCACTTGGTAGGACTTTATGATACAAAGAAAATAATATGATGTACTGTGGACACATCATTGCATTTAATTACCAACACGACATTAACACACTTTTTGTGACACACTTTTTTGTGACACATCATTGCATTTAATTACCAACACGACATTAACACGACAATCTCGAGAATCTGATAAGATAACGACATTATTGAATTTAAAGACATTAATTGACTTTGAGACATAAAAGACATGATGTGGCGCATAGTTCTAATTCATTGAACTCATTCACGATAGAGACCATATTTATTGCACCCTCAAAGCACATTCATATCTTTCAGGCGGTCACGACCAAGCTGACGTGCTTGATTAGGCGCGTTTGTTAGACGCCTTTGAAACCCTACAATTTAAATGACGAAAAAAATCAACGCCAATTCAAGTGTACGTAAAAAAATAATGAAATGAATCAGAACACAAAGTTGCTATATTTACCTCTCATTGCCTCAGCTTCTGGCCTGTCGGGCTCAAAAATAATTTTGCTATATCGAGTAGTGACAAGAACACCTGCATTTAAATAATTTGAGGATATGAGAGGTAAGTAGGCAATGGTGAAAAAATAATGTGTTCACTTCAAAATATGTGTTCATTCCATACCTCTTCTTGTGTTCATTTGCACATGGAGTGCAACAATGGTGTTAAAGTATTGTGCCGCGGGTCGCCATTCTCCAGCGTGACGCAAAATATGTGGACTGCGGACATGGATGACGAGAATCTGCATACTGCGCATCAAATAATCACATTATATTTAACGAGAAAGGCGTGGATGTATTTTAAACAATTGCATACACAACGTACCACGTGTTCATTATGGCGATATGCCTGCTTGGTCGTCTCCAGGTGCGTTTTGTGTCATGGACATCAGATATATAGACAACCACGCCAATGACATCTGTAGGAAGAGTTACGGCCTATGTTAGAGAAGCAATATCCAGTTATATTAGTAAACTAACAAAGGTGGCAAGCATACCAGTCAAGTTTTTATCTGCCCCAAAATGCTTGATTTGATGAAACGACTCGAACGTTCGTGGGAACAGAGGATATGCTATCGGCCTTCTAGAGTTAGAAACCCTGCTTTCAGAAGTAATGCTTGCAAAGAATTCGGCGCCATATACATGAAACACATTGAGAAAGTTTAAATCATATCTGTATCCAACAACGACATCAATGAAATCATATGGCACTACAGGTTAAATAAAATATTAACTCTAAATCCGACACTACAGGTTGAGCAAAATGAGGATATATAAACAAACATTCTCGAATAGTCCAGTTGACTGTAAATCGGTATCCCAGATTTCTAACACGATCAAAATTTATTTATGATAACCAAATAACTCAAATGTATATCAATGATTGTGTGCAAAGCTATACCTTTTTCGTCCAACTTGGGTAGGCCGAAGCCATCCAGATCCTTGCCCATTGATTGAACACATCGCTCAATATCCAAGAGTACCCGCTGCTCCAGCTCATGGGGATCGGAAATTGTCCGCCGAAAGTCCTCAGAGAGTGAATCAAAATGCTTTTCCCACAACTTGCGAATATTATTTGCCTCAGAAAAAACCATGATTATAGCAAACAATTGTCGGAACGACCTAGGCATTTTCCATATAGCACACTCTGTTAAGGTATCGTCCAAATAAGAATCAGATAGAAGAAGTCCTGCATGGTCACATGCTTCTCTAAAAGTCTCATATGTTACTCCACGAACAGTTCTCAAACTCTTGAACGACGTAGCGCCCCTCACATGGGTCAACAAAAGCCGAAGGTAGTACCGTTCCCCTTCAGATGGGCTTGCATGAATAAGACGGCCAATTTGAGCTCGTTGTTTTCTCCATTCCCAACGCTTTAGTGGCTTCTTCCAAGTAAACCATTCGGGGAACTCTATGTACAAGAATTTGCGAGCTTTGGGCTCCGCCGCATTGGTCTTAAACCACTCAGTCAACATTGATCTCTGGTTCTTTGGGTCTTTGGCAACCTCGTTCAAGTCAGAGGTTGATTTGAATGAAACCATGTGCATCCCCTCAAGATGAATGGCAAGCTGTAAAACAGGAGGCGAGACATAGTAGAGGGGGAACCGATACAACCTGTATGCAGCCTCCGATGGTGTTATACATCTTGCATCTCGGTACTGTTTGATTTCATTAATGACGGTATCATCATTCTCTGACTTGTCGACCGTGAAAGATGCACGATCATGGCCTTTGTAGATGTATTTGTAGAGGTACTTGACAGACTTGACACTGCAGGAGATCTCCACATTGATGTGACAATTGTATCGCATAAGTAGGGTGGGGTTGTAGGGAACAACCCATCGATTGTCCAACTTGCCATTTCTGACCTCAACTATCTGGCCATCATCCCTTCGCCTGTATATTGGATACGAGTCTTTCCCCTGCTGTGTGGCTTCACAAAATTGGCGAGGGAAACGAAACCGGCACTGTCCATCTATCATACATGGGCAATCCTTGTTGAGAACACCACAAGGGCCATGCATCATGTGTTTGCAAACGAGATCGTGCAAAACCGGGTACTTCTTTTGGTCCGGAATTTCCGCAGATATTACTCTGTCATACTCATCTGGACATTTTAGCTTACTCCCTTCTTTCATAATCAATAAGAAATGCTCATGTGGCAGACCCCTCTTTTGGAACTCTGTGACATGAGCATAGGCAGCAACCTCGCCAAAATGTTGTTTCTTAACCAGAAAATTCTCACAATCCCGCAGTTTCGCTTTGTACACTCGTGCCACAACTTCAGGACGGTCCTGCGGAGTCTGGCCAGGCAATAGCTCCTGGATCACCTCAGGCCAATATGGATTGCATGTCATAGTTATGAAATAATCTGGCTTCCCATAACGTTGCACCAAGGTCATTGCATCAAGGAATCTGCGCTGCACATCACGGTCGCATCCAGTCATGGACCTTGGTAGGACAATTCTCTTGCCAGTCAGTGATGCCCTTGCCTCCCCAGTTGCAAGAGTGTCGAGAACTCCCTGTATGGGAACATCACAAGTTAGTAGAGAAAATTATAATAACAAACACAATCATCGAGATGCATATACAAATGTACAAAAAGCTCTTACTACAGATATTCGATTTCTCGGACCGTTGCTCCTACTACAGATGTACAAAAAGCTCTTCATTTTGGCTTTGTGATCCTGGAAAGGGTTCTTGGCCCTCAGCTTGGCTTTGTAGCTACAGGCACCTAAATATCGGAGAGCAGCGGCGATGAGAGGGCAGCGGCGATTGCGGATCGCCCCCGTCGGCGTCATTCGCCGGCGATGGGCATCCGTTCTCGCAGCAGGGGAGGCCAACTCTGGTGAGATCGAGGAAGAGGAAGGTGCTGATGCGCGCATGGCAGAGGAAGGTTGCCGGGACGAGAGCGACGACGACGTCGAGTGGAACACACCGGTGGAGCCCCGACGAATCGCAACAGATCCTTTATCTGGGCTTAGGCCTGAAGGATCTAAGACTCGTTTCTGGGGTGCCGGTGATGATACTCCCTCGCCGCCGGCGTCGACATCATCCTCACCTTCAACGGCGTCATTGAGGAAAAAGGCAAGTGAAGCAGGCTTCTCCATGGCAGAAATTGATGCGACCACCCTGATGTTGGAGGATCCGGCAATCAGCGCCAAAGTCTTAGCTGCATCAACTCCGACGTCGATGGATCGGCAGACGACAGTAGCGAGGAAGATCGTAACAACTCTGTTCGAAGGAAGGCGAAATGGCAAACCGTGGCAAGGTCCATTACCGCCTCCTAGGACATCTCCTCCGATGACGTTGGGAGCCTGCGTGGTAAAGGATCAACGCGGAGAACCTCGCCGTTGTTCCGGCGGAGATCGGCGATCGGAGGTGGAAGGTGAAGTTCGAATTTCAAATTCGAATTCAGCTGCAACGGCATCATCCAAGTTGGGCCGGACTGGGCTGAATAAAGAGGTTTCGATTTGGACTGGAGCGGGATGGACTAGGTACCGTTGCAACGCTCTGGGCCGTCTAATGTCACGAAAAGGGAAGCTACCGGATTGCTATCGCCGCAACCAACCTCTGCGAACCCTACCTGCTGCCGGCGGCGATCGTCCCACTTTCGCGGCGATTGTGAGAGGCGTGGCGATGGACGGCGGGGGAGCGCACGGTGCTGGAGGTTTCAATGGCGGTGGCAATCATGGTCTCCCTGGTGCTTTTGGCGTCGGATCCGGTGGTGGAGGCCAAGGTGCTTATGGCGGCGGAGGTGGCGCCGGCGGGCAGTTCCATGGTGTCTATCACGGGGATGGCCGTGGCCCGCCTCATGGTTGGAGCGGTGGACCGCATGGTCATCAGATGGCACATGGTGGAGGAAACAATGTCCAGATGCATGGTGGACCTGTGTGGAATTCCTTCATGCCGCAACAAACTGGTGCTTTCGGCAATGGTGGCTTCAATGGAAATCAGAACATGGGAAACGGTGGATTCATGCCTCCAAATCACCCAAATGGTTTTCCCAACAATCACCATGGGGGAGGATCACAGGAGGGGATGGCAATGGGTTATGGAAGTGGCAACTTCAATCAGGCTGGTGCGTGTTTTGATCCTGGCTATGGTAGCTCGAACTCTGGTCAGAACCGTGGAGGACCTCGGCAACGTGGCAGAGGAAGAGGTAGCCGGGGAGGAAGAAACCAAGGCAGCCGGGGGGGTCGTCATCAGGAAGCTGGTGGTGGTAGAGGTCACTTTGGGCTGCAACATCAACAGCAGACACCACCACCACCAACGACTGTAGGTGCAAATGGAAATGCTGCTCCTGCAAATGCAACTGTGGTGGAAAATGCTAAAGCACGCACAAATGCAGGGGGCGCAGTGGTAGCAGGAACAAAATCTCATGCTGGTCAGACAGTAGGGTCGCATGCAGGAACTAAGGATGCGGTACCAGTGGCTGCACCCGTAAAGCAGAGTAATACAGTTTTCCTTAAGCCTGCGGTCATTGATGACAGTTCTCTGGAGGATGGCCAATGCAGCAAGGAAAATGATGTGGGGGAGGAAGAAATGAACATTGACATGGATGAAGTACCAGAAAAGGATTTAGAGGCTGGTGCCAACAAAGGAAAAAAGGATAAAGAAAAATGGTGTTTCAGGTGTTGTTCCAAAGGGCATGTGAAGGAGGTGTGCAAGGTTGATCTTTTCTGTACCATCTGTGAGAGTGAAGAGCATGTGGCCGCTAAATGCCCAATGAAGAGGAAGCCACGGCCTATGGCTTACGCAGTGGGATATGCAGTGGATCAATTGGGTTTTTATCACATCCCACATGGTCCAATTAACATGGCTAAAAAGGATGGCCTCACAGCTCTAATTAAAGTTAAAGGGGGACACCTGAAAGAAGAAGAACTGGTTGGTCATCTGAAGCGTCTTGTTCCCGGAAAATTCGAGTGGGATGTTCAGCTTCATGCACCAGACACATGGATTGCACCTTTTCCATCAAAGGCAGAATTGAAGCGCACAATTAATTTCGGCGCTGCGGACCTTAAGGATGGTAAATCCTTGAGTTTTGAACTGTATGAAGAAGAGGAATATTTTGGGGAGGAGATGCCTTTCGTATGGATGAAAGTGACTAACTTACCGAGGGTGCTGCGATCTTATGAGGTGCTTTGGGCGATTGGCACTATGTTTGGTGCTACTCAAAGAGTTGATATGGTTACAACGAGGAAAAATTCCTTCGGTCGCTTCAAGGTAGTGGTAATGGATCCAAATATTGTTCCGACACAGATGGACGTTGTTATTGGGTCAAGGTTTTTTGAACTCCAGTTTGAAATCGAGCCTTTCGACAACACCAATGCACGTTTTACAAATGTGAAGAGGAATGATAGTAATGGGGACGACAGTGCAAATCAGCAGAAGGGCAAAGGAAAAAAAGGGAGCAACAAGAAACATAAGAGTGCATCACCGGCTGCAGGCACCTCAGAAATTCAGCAAACTGAAAATGGTAAAGATGCTTCTAACTCTGAGATGAAAGAAAATGAGTTGTTTGATGATATGGAGGAGGACGACTTGTTAGATGAGGAATGGGTGGTGAATGAATCTGACAGTGGGCACGTGACAGTTGAAGAGATCAACAAGGTAGATGCGTTGAATGAGTTCCATTGTGACGACATGCTGGCGTGCAACAATGCGGCGACTCTCGTTGCTAACAGCGCCGAAGTGGCGGCCATGGAGCAAAATAAGACGAAGCATGTGGGGATCGGTAATAGTATGTCTTGTGCACCTGATGATGGTAGCGAGCTGGGCACAGGTTGTTCTGCGGATATGCTAGAAATCTGTGCGTCAAAGGGGGCGGAGCATGTCGCCAGTCGTGCGCAGGTGATGGGCGCGGCTGGCGGTATCGAGGGCGCGGCACCGTGCAGTGAGGGAGCATGGTATGTGTCTGATGTGAACCTGGTCGCCAGTGGCGTGCATGAGGTCTGCGCGACTGGCGGCAATGCTGTGGAGGTGGTTGCGGTCGCCAGTAGTGCACTCTCGGCGTGTGCTACTGGCGGCATCGATGATGTAGCTGTTGGCGATCATGCTGAACCAGACGGCGGAGAAAAGAAGATGGTGGAGGACCCCGAGACTCCTTCTTTGGCTCTTGGCCCTCTCCTGGAGAGGGCAATAAATGAGCTTAAGGGGTCAAAGGGTTCGACGAGGATGAAAGTCACTGATGGGAGTACTGTGGAAAACAAGGTTGTAAAACCGGATAAAGCCATTACTCCCATCGGTGATATGTCGACACCACTTAGGAGGAGCTTGCGGAGGGCAGGATCAGTTGATGAGGACTCAACTGACCGCGCATCCAGGATGGTGGCTAAGAGAAACTTGGAGGATATTGAAGGTAATACTTATGAAAATTCCTTTCTTAACTTTTCTAGTAAGCAAATAACAGACAATATTAAGAATGTAGGAATCTCAATGGGTAGTGAGATAGAACATGTTCAGTCGTCTGTTATGCTTATGAAGAATATAGAAAAGGAAAGATTTAAGTTACCTACAGTTAAAACCAGTCAGGATAGCCATGTAGACTTAGAGGATTCGGACTGTGAGATGGATCATTTGGCTCTGGGGCGCCTTTGTGGTGACCTAACAGAAGAGCTAATGGACGAAAACAGTCCGGAACCAGCTCTTAATTCAGTTTTACATTTTAAGAAAAGTAACAAATCTTCTCGTAGAGGACAAGTTCCTAAAAAACAAATTATTTTTAAATGAAAGGTGTTTTTTGGAATAGCAGAGGTCTTCGAGACTTGGCTAAACTCAATTTTCTTCATGATACTTCTTTGGAAAAGGATCTGGATTTTATTGCCTTGCTCGAAACACATAGAAGGAGTTTTTCAGATGAAAATCTAAACAACTTATGTGGTGGTAAAGAGTTTTTTTGGCATTGGATCCCGCCCAATGGAAGATCGGGGGGCATTTTACTAGGAGTAAACTTAGCTGTTTTTGTTGTAGAAAGTATACAGGCGGGTGAGTTTTTTGTCAAGTTTCACTTGAAGAATAAATGCGATGGCTTTCAATGGGTTTTGATGGCTGTATATGGTGCAGCCCAACCAGAACACAAAGATCGCTTTTTAGCAGAATTTGTGAACTCTTGTAGCATAGAAACTCGCCCTCTCATGGTTGGTGGTGATTTTAATATAATCAGGAACCCAACAGAAAAGAATAATGATAGATACGATGCAAGATGGCCTTTACTTTTCAATGCTTGTATAGAAACTTTAAATTTAAGAGAGATTGAACTTTCTGGTCGGAAGTTCACTTGGGCTAGTTCAGCTGAGATTCCAACTTATGAAAAATTAGATAGAATACTAGTGAGCACTGATTGGGAACAAAAATTCCCGCTATCTACTGTAGAAGCTCTTACCAGAGATATTTCTGATCACACACCTTTACTATTAGATACTGGATGTGCATCTCATAGAGGCAACAACTCTTTGTTCAAATTTGAACTGAGTTGGCTCACTATTGATGGTTTCCATGATATGGTTACAAAGGTATGGCAGAAAGAATATCGAGGAGCGACCCCCATACAAAGATGGCAAAATAAAATCAGATCACTGCGTAGATTTCTGAAAGGCTGGGCTAAGAATTTAGTAGGAGTGAATAGGAGTAAGAAAAAGTTTTTGATTCATAATTTAGATATCTTAGATAGGAAAGCGGAAAGTACGTTGTTGACACCCCAAGAATTGGAGTACAAATATTGTCTTAATACCGAATTAACTAAGTTGCGAAGGGAAGAGGAGCTATATTGGCTACAACGTTCCAAAGCAACGATGTTACTTAAAGGCGATGACAATACGAAATACTTTCAATTGTTGGCTAATGGTAGACATCGTAAAACTAGAATTTTTCAATTAGAACAAGAGGAAGGTATTATAGTTGGTGATGAGAACCTAAAAACTTACATAACCAATTTTTATAAAAATCTTTTTGGGTCACCTGATAGTGGCCATTTTCAGCTGGATGAGGCTCAAAGTGGTGATATTCCACAAGTCTCGGATTTTGAAAATGAGTTACTATCAGCGCCTTTTAGCGAGAAGGAGATTAGAGAGGCAATTTTTCAAATGGAACATAATAAAGCTCCTGGACCAGATGGATTCCCTGCTGAGTTTTATCAAAACTTCTGGGAAGTAATTAAATCTGATCTTATAGAGTTATTTAATGAATTCCATAATGGAAATTTACCTCTTCATAGTCTCAATTTTGGAGTAATCACACTTCTTCCTAAGAAGGCGGAAGCTACAAAGATCCAACAATACAGACCAATTTGTCTGCTCAATGTTAGTTTTAAGATTTTCACTAAGGTTTTGACTAATAGAATTACTTTAGTAGCCGAAAAAGTAATTAGACCGTCACAAACGGCTTTTTTACCGGGTAGATATATCTTAGAGGGTGTGGTGGTACTTCACGAGACTATACATGAGATGCATAGAAAAAAGAAAAATGGAGTTATTCTTAAACTTGATTTTGAAAAAGCATATGATAAAGTGAAATGGCCGTTTCTCCAACAAGTTTTGAGGATGAAAGGTTTCTCCTCACAATTCTGTGCTTGGATAGATCAAGTAACTTCCAAAGGTAGTGTGGGCATTAAAGTAAATAATGACATTGGCCATTACTTCCAAACAAAGAAAGGTGTAAGACAAGGGGATCCTTTATCACCTATTTTGTTCAACATAGTAGTGGATATGTTGGCTATTTTAATTGCCCGTGCAAAAGAAAACGGTCAGTTTAGAGGAGTAGTACCACATCTAGTGGATGGTGGCTTATCCATTTTGCAATATGCCGATGATACTATCCTTTTCATGGAAAATGATGTAGAAGAGGCTAAGAACTTGAAACTCATGCTTTGTGCTTTTGAGCAGTTATCTGGCCTTAAAATCAACTTTCATAAGAGTGAATTATTTTGCTATGGGGAAGCTAAGGATCTGGAAAAGGAATATTCACAAATTTTCGGATGTGAAATGGGATCTTTTCCTTTCAGATACTTGGGAATTCCAATGCACCATAGAAAATTAAGAAACTCTGATTGGAAAGAGATAGAAGAGAGATTTCAGAAAAGACTAAGTGGATGGAAAGGGAAGATGTTATCCGTTGGCGGGCGTTTGGTACTCATTAATTCCGTTCTTAGTAATTTATCAATCTTTATGCTATCTTTCTTTGAAATACCAAAAGGAGTTTTAAAGAAACTAGACTATTATAGGTCTAGATTCTTTTGGCAAAGTGATGAGCATAAAAAGAAATATAGATTGACTAAGTGGGGAATTATGTGTTCACCGAAGGATCAAGGAGGCTTAGGAATCCTAGATCTTGAGCTACAGAATAAATGTCTTCTTAGTAAATGGTTGTTCAAACTCATTAATGAGGAAGGGGTATGGCAAAAACTTCTAAGAAATAAATACTTGAGATATAAAACAATTACTCAAGTTGAGAATATGCCTGGTGATTCTCATTTTTGGTCAAGCCTTATGAAGGTGAAGAAAGACTTTTTGAGACTAGGCAAATTCAACTTGGGAGATGGTGCTCAAGTTAGATTCTGGGAGGATGCATGGCTGGATAATACTCCTTTTAGTGAACAATTCCCAGGTTTATATAACATTGTTAGGAAGAAGAGTGCAACGGTTGCAACAGTACTAAGGTCGGACCCGTTGAATGTGGCTTTTAGAAGATCTCTAGTTGGGAATAACTTACTAGCATGGCATCAGCTTGTTGCTAAAGTTATGCATACCCAATTAAGCGATCAAAAAGATACATTTAGATGGATGTTGCAACAGGACGGAAAGTTTACGGTACGATCAATGTATCGAATGCTTGCTGCACCGGACGTTGTACCCCGTAGTCATGCTTTATGGAAGCTGAAATTGCCCTTAAAAGTAAAAATTTTCATGTGGTACTTGATTCGAGGAATAGTTCTTACTAAAGATAATTTAGCAAAGAGACAATGGAAGGGAAGTTTAAAATGTTGTTTCTGTAATCTAGATGAAAGTATCCAACATCTTTTCTTTGATTGTTCTGTTGCTAAATTAATTTGGAGAATTGTACAAGTTTCTTTTAACATTAGGCCTCCTGCAAATGTGCAACATTTGTTTGGGGATTGGCTAGTGGGGATAGACAAGAAACTTAGATACAAAATTTTGGTAGGAGCTTGCACTTTGTGTTGGGCAATTTGGCTTTGTAGAAATGATGTGGTTTTTAACGATACAAGAGCTTTTACTCCTATGCAGGTGATCTTCAGAGGTACACACTGGATGCGGTTCTGGTCAATCTTGCAAAGGGAGGAGGAGCGCCCCCAAATTATCTGGGGATGTCGTATGCTTGAGACTACATCAATGGAGATTTTTGCTACAAATGGATGGTGTTTTAGCAATAGACTTGTTTAATTTATGGCGTCAAGAACTGTATTTGATACGGTCCTGTTAAAATTTAGATTTGTGGTTGTAATAATGAACAGCTACATGCACCGATCGTTGCAGAGGCTGGAATATTGAAATATATTCCCATTTCTAAAAAAAAAAAAATATATTATGTACTTAAAAATTGAAGGGTAGGGGCAACAGTATAGTCACAAGCATGTATAAGACAATGTGCTAGTAGGGCAGATAAATATGAATTCTCGTTTTGCACCCTCATGTAAGAATACATGTAAAATTAGTGTTTCTATCAACGAGCAATAGGACTTTGAAATTAATTCCATCAAGAGCATAAACATAGAGAGTCATGCACCAGACAAGTATTCATGCATTTAGAAGAAACCACAAGTTTAAAAAAGGTGGTTACCTGATAAAGGTCTGCCCGAATAATCTTCTGGTGTCCCGGGAGAGAGTACCAATTAAGACGCATAGACTCAACCTTAATGTACGTATCAACGAGCCACTGCTGGAAGAGTCGTCCACCGTAAAACAATACATTGATTTCCCCACGTCTGATTTGAAGCTTGTAAGCATAATACTCTCTGCTGCTCACATACTTCTTATTTGATTCTGGATCACCACCTGGAATAAGCAGTGGCAACAAAGTTAGGTGTACACACTATTGGGCACTGATCATATACACGACTCCATATTACATCCATGCCTAAATAAATTTTATTATTTTAGCAACCTTGTCCCCCAGTGCGATCATCTGCTTCGGCATCGTCATCTATGTCCATCGCGGATGGGAATTCTTCATGCGGGTCTACCATGTCACCACAAAAGAAACACCACGAGATTAGCCTTTCTTGTTCAGTCCAAGATAAATGATATGTTATTAGCTTGTTTATATATATATATACACCGCTACATATTGTAACATGCAGTGCAACATACCTTCAGTATTTTTCTTCTTTTTGCGGGTCTTTGTCTTCTTTTTGGTTTGCTGATACAATATCCCTTCATTCCACCCTGCCTCGCCGCCAGGAAAAAACAAAGGATACGCTAGAGGATCATAGCACCCATAGTAAGCCTTAATATAAACCGGTCGATCCGATACTCCACAGACCATAACACTCCTCTCAAACATTTTCTTCGGATCACTTCCTTCCAACCATATGGCTGAAACCTGAGAAGCAGTCGGAGCATTATATCTCCTCTGGTCCACATCAATCTTTGTGTTGAGTTCGATTCTATACTCGTCAAGGTTTGGTTTGGAACCCAAACTCCTGAATACCCCAACATAAGGATTCCCTTGCAAGATACGTACAATCAACTTTATTAAACCAAGATCCAGGTGCGGTGATCGCTTCACTCTGTGTGCAAAATCATCTTCATTGTCATATATGTACAACTGCATATTTCTAGCAGTATAGGTTCCGTGTGACAACTGATCTAGGCGATGATATATCTGACCCTGGATCCTAAATGTATATATCCCAGTTCCTGCTGCGGTCGCATATCGCCGGTCGAGTTTGACACCCATGCTAGTGAACGAAAAATGAGAATTGAAGTAGCGGATATTCTTCCTGAAGTACTTTGCATCTCTGTCAGTTTGGTTTGTGAAAAGTCTTCTCATCTCTGCAGGTACTTCCGGAATATGAATACGAACCATTCCCTCCCTACAACAAAATGCCGCTCCTTCACCAGGGTACCTCTTGGCGTCACAGTGTTCGCAGTCCGGTGCGTGACCCAAAACATGATGTTTTTTTGGGAGATTGTGAGAAACATAGTCATAGGGATCGGGTCTGCCTTCAGCACCTCCACCTTGCCCATTAACTCGATATGACTTGTATTGCACGTCTAGTGAAGGGAAACATTGAAAGTTCCAAGTTAGAACAACAAGCAATATGAGAGACAAATACGTCAAATTTAAATCGAAGGCACTTTGCATACCAGGTCGCGTGAAAACCCGTCCTTCTTCATCATCAAAGATTTCATCGATGTCGTTATATATCGGCTTATGAGTCTCCAAATTCTCCTCATCTGGGTCATATACAAAAAAAGTGGGTCAAGTTATGCTTTTTCTTTTTATTTCAAACTTGCAAAGGAAATTACTTTTTAATTACCAAATCCAGGTTGTTCTAACGCATCCGGATCCCAAATACCAGAATCATATACGCCATCGTCAGCACGAGACTGCTCGCCCTTACACAATGAAGGATTGATCTTTCCAGACGGACCAGCTGTCAGCAATATAGACAGTTTTTATTGTTTTGACATTTCATTATTAATTTCAACTGTTCATTGATATTCTCCAATTTCCATTTAGTAACGTACCACTTGGCTGCGTCGAATTCCGAATTCGATATTGCTGCTGGAATCCAATGTTCTTATCGTTAAAAGCGATACCGGACGTATCCTTTTGACGCTTTCGGTATCGTTGGCTGCCACCGCGCCATCGGGCTCTTATCACTTCCTCCGGGGTAGATGTTTCTGCAGTAACAAACCATAAATATTATGAGCTGCAGCACAATTTATCGAAAAGAACAGTTTATAATTGCAAGTTGTGTGTATCCTTGCCTTGAGTTGAGGCTTCAGCTTTACGCTTCCGATATCGTTGAGTACTTTCACGCCACTTTTTCCGTTGGATTTCGTCAGTTTCATCGCAGCCAGCAGTAACACATTCAATTACATTGGAATTAGGTACTCTAACAGCTACTTGTGATTCCCAGCCGGTGTTCCTATGAAGCCAGCTTTCGTCGTCACCATCAACAGCAGCGAGATCAGAATCTCCCAATATTGAAACACTGCAGGTTTCGGGTTCGTCCATGGACCTCTCATTTTGTTTACAGCCTATATCAACATTAGGAATATAAAAAACTAATTAGTACATAGTAACAAAACCACATATGCATGAACGCAAGACAGCAAAGTCAGTTTGAAAATACAGAAAGACGGTGTGGCTCCACCAGCTCCAGTCACTACTGAAACACCTGAAAAAACATAGAACAGAAAGAATATTTTTTAAGTTTGAGACCATATTTTCAAAACTGTGCCCATTATTCCTTGAGGCATAATAACAAGTTGCTGCACCTGTAGGGTTTGAGACTACATTGTAACTTTGAATATTCCTTGAGGCAGGTTGAACATTGGTAAATACACTCAGGTCTTTGTTTGTAATAGCAGATAGTGGAGTCGTGTCTGCAAGCATTATATGTGAAAGGTAGTGAACATTTCTACAAGCATTATATGTGAAAGGTACTGAACATTTCTACAAGCATTATATGTGAAGATCATGACCAACGCACCTATACGGAGTGAGACGGGCGTCGATCTTTGGGTATTTATCAAAGCCGGGCTAAGAACTCCACCTAGTCAGAATTTAACAAGAGACAACAAAGAACCATGAAAACTGATAATACTTGAGACCTGAGTTTAACACGTCACAATAACCTTAATGTTGTCACCTCTATTTTTTTTTGTTGACGTATTTGCGGTGAGCATCGCATCATTTGCAACTTGCAATGTTATATCTTCTCCAAAACCTATACAGAAAAAAATATTCACTCCACATTTCAGACTGTCAAATTATAGAGCACTATCAACTTTGTGATGTAGAAGTTCCATACGGCGTTTCAATGTCCCCTGGTTGGTTTGACAGGTACCCGATTGCGTGTTCAAGTCCTCCATCCGCTCATTTTCCTTGCCACCTGGATCAAATATGGGACCTAATTGGCTAATATCCGTGGGTCATTCACAAATACGCGCAAATTGCATTCTTCAGCTGAAACATACCTGCGACTTTATCACCAAGTTCCTTGGCGGCCTTTTGGCGCTCACGGTAACGCTTGGAACGTTCTCTACTCAGTGCGCGTTGCTCCTCTGGACAGGATTAAAAATACAAACAAGACGGATGAGATAAAATCTGAACGAATTCAACTGACGTTGAGGATTATTAAAGTACGTAACGTTGTCAGGATATGTACCTGCACGATTGTCACCAGATTTCTTACGCATCGTATCAATTGTATTGCCGAGCCGCGAGCCGCCGCCGTCTTCTGCTTCGAATCGAGGCTTGGGGAAGAGCTGCGTTGCGCGTGGATCGAGGGAGGGGAGGTCGGGCTCGGGTTGGAGCTGCGCCGCCGCCGTCCTTCAGTCGCGCGTGTCGGGGATCCCCCGAGCCACCGCCGTCTTCTGCTTGGGGAAGAGCCGCGTCGCGCGCGGATCGAGGGAGGGGAGGTCGGGCTCGGGTTGGAGCTGCGCCGCCGCCGTCCTTCAGTCGCGCGTGTCGGGGATCCCCCGAGCCGCCGCCGTCTTCTGCTTGGGGAAGAGCTGCGTCGCGCGCGGATCGAGGGAGGGGAGGTCGGGCTCGGGTTGGAGCTGCGCCGCCGTCTTCTGCTTGGGGAAGAGCTGCTCGGAGCTACGCCGCCCAATCTAGCGTCGAAGGACCAAAATTGCCGTCGAGGAAGTCGCTGCCGGGATGGAAACGGATTCAAACGCTCCCAAAAAAAAGGAAGGCAATCGGGAGACACGGAACATGAGCGTCGGGGGTATTGCGGGCGGGTAGGAAATTCCGTTATGTGAAAAAAGATTTCCGAGCGTCATCGATTTTGGCTTGCCCATGACAGAGCGTCACGCATTGTTGGTGGGCCCGACGGCGGGATTCAAATACGGCAAGATCGTACGGTATTTAATTTTGGTCAATTTTAGATCAACGGTTTACTGGGTTGGGTACAATCTGGCAGGTAAAAATCATTTTCGTCCCAACTGGTTCTTTAAGGGTTTAGACTATGATCAAATGATGCTAAAATAACACCATATAAACTACAAATTCCTATATTAATTGTTAGTCATATGTCATGAAGTTTAAATCCTAATTTACATACGCGCTCACTCGCCGACAAGATAGAGGGGGAGTACAAGATGGAGAGGGACATAGATTATGCTCACGCAAAAGAATATGCTAGATTTCACATGCACGGACTTTGGCCGTGTTCGTTTCGTTTAGGACTAAAGTTTAGTTCAAAGTTTTTGCTATTTAAAGATATTAAATAAAATATAATTATAAATTTTTTTACAGAAACCTAGGTTATTTTGCGAGACGAATCTAATGAGGGTAATTAAGCTGTGATTAGGCGATGGCTACTGTAGCATCACTGTAGTAAAACATAGCTTAATTAGGCTCGTTAGATTCGTCTCGTAAATTAGCACCCATCTGTAAAAAGATTTTATAATTAAACTTTATTTAATACCCTTAAATAACAAGATTCTCTGGACTAAACTTTAGGACTAAAGGAAACGAACACGCCCTTTGTGCTCTTATCCTTGAGCAAGCAGGCAAGTCGCTTGTCTTCACTGCAGAGAAAAAAAAATAAAGCTAGCAAAACCTTATCCTCAAAACTTCCCCGAGCCTACGAGAAATATCTTGAAGTCAACACACAAGCAAAAAGACCAGAAACGAGATCGGAGTACTCTAGTATATGCATCGTCATATAACATGATATCATAATCAGGGCCGGCTCTGGGCTAGGGCAATAGGGGCGACCGCCTAGGGCCCAGCCCAGAGAGAGCCCCAAAATTTTCTGCCCAGTTTACAACCTGTATAGCCAAAATAAGTTATAGGCCTAAGCAAGCAAATAAATGTTAACAGGCCGGCAGGCCCAATCAACCACATGGAAGCCACCGTCAAATTGTTTTCTACTTGGCCACAGACCGTTCGCTCCTGCCGTCAACCCGGGGAAATATTCCGTGCAATTGATCTATTCCGTGTAATTTGTGCAATCTGTGCATGCAGCCGACCGATCCGCATCCAACGACCCGAGGATTAATCACCGTATCTCCTGATCCCACTCGATCTCTTTTTTTCCGAAAGCCCCCTCACAGAAAACTCTCTAAACCCGAACTCCCTCCGCTTAACTCGAAAGGCACGTCGTCCTCCCCGATATCAATCTACCCATACGCCGCCATGAACGCGCAGATAGTGCAAGCTTGCCGCCTGCGCCGGCCGCAAGGACTCCATCCATTCGTCTCAGAATTGACGAATCGATCTGCCACAGTTCCATGTGAATTGTGTCCCCTGGGCCTGGCATTACGGCCAACTCGCAGTCATGGATGCCCACATCGACGCCATTCGCTAGCCATGAGTCTGCATCCATGTTGTGTTTCTCGAACCCCCACACAATATTATCTTCATCGATGACCACGGCCATGTCGTCATTCACGGTGCCATCTATGGCGACACCTCCATCAACAGCCGCATCCATGCCATTCACTTCTGCCATGACGTCTGAAAATGTGCACCGTCTCTCTCTACACTATCAAAAATGTCCAGAGGTAAGTGTAGCCTCCCTGCTGTCATTAGTAGCAATCTATATATGACCTTAATTTCTTAGAAGCTAGTAATTTGTCATCGTAGCTGTTCATGCTAATTGTTTCATGTCTGCAACTTTTAATCACCTCTGACGTTTGCAACAGGCAACACTGCGCCGCCGCAAAATATTTCCCCAAGTGACGAGTGCACTTCTATCACTGAAAGAAATTCACTCCCATGCATGGATGATGGGTGTATTACTCCGCGAAAGCGTGTATTTCCAGTCTTTGTGAGTATAAATATACCCTTCATATTAGGACTGTATACTTGAATCAGCAAGTTACTGATAACAAAAGGTGTGCCTTATTACAGGGAGTGGCAATGAAATGAAACGACATGATTGTCTTAGATAACTACTCAAAATCTGTTCCGCAACATTTATTTTTGTTTGCAGATTTCATATTAATGTATCTGGAATGGATTCGTTTTATTTATCTACACATACAAGTATAGAACGAGCATATATGCATTGAAAAGTACGAGAAAGTCTCTCCGTTTCATGTACATGACTTGAAGTTGTACTGCAACTTAGCTACTGCCAGGAATAGAACGATAAACGCACAACTGAACTGAATTTCCATTGTCCAAGCATTGCAAGAAACTGACAGAAAATGTTCCAAGTACCTCCTCAGTGTTGCGCACGACAGACACACTAATAATAATGAAGTGAATGGCTTTCGGGGAAAAAAAAACAATGAAGTGAATCAAAGAAACGACGGCCTTCCTGAAAGTTCAGCTGACCTCCATGCGACTGGCTGATGGTGTTGGCGCTGCGTGTGTTGTGCCATCATGCCGGTCTATACCGATGTTAAAGATTATTACGTTCTGGGAAACAAGCTGCAACCGAGCCGCATCGGCGGAGCTTCAGGGAAACACATCGGCGATGCGCAATGCGCTTGTGCCCAACAGATGCGGCCGCATCGGCGGAGCTCCAGGAGAACACATCCGTGGTGCGCTAGTGCCCAACGGAACGGATGAGACGGAAGACGATGCCGAGATCACGCACGCAAGTGATGAGTCTCACGCAGATTAATTTGAGGTTTTTGTTGCAGCAGGCGCCGGCAATGGTGAACGGCGAGCTAGCTGGCAGGTCCATCAAGTCTCGGAAAGGAACTTAAGCGGAGGGAGTTCGGGTTTAGAGAGTTTTCTACCAGGGGGCTTTCGGAAAAAAGAGATCGAGCGGGATCAGAAGATACGGTGATTAAGCCTCCCGCCGCTGGATGCGGATCGGTCGGCCGCATGCACACATTGCACGGATTGCATAGAATAGATCAGTTGCACAGAATATTTCCCCCGTCAACCTAACCCCACCTGTTCGTCTCTCTTGCCACTAGGGGTGGAAAATGGATGCGGATAATCCGTATTATTCGATATTCGTATCCGATGAAATGCAAATGTGGTACGAAACTTGCCATTCGATTAATATTTTTACACTATTCGAAATCGTATTCGAATTCGATTAGAAAATATGGATGTGGATATGGTTTGAGGTTTTGACATCAGATATTCGACATATCCGCATTCGTATTCGTATCCGCTGCTATATCATAAATATACATGTATATTATATAAAAAATATTATAAAATTGATTCAATTTTGATATGAACTAGTGTAGATCATGTAAAATAATGCTATTAAAGATACTTTAGAGAGGAAAAAGTATAGTAGTTGTCTTAGCAACATAGAAATTAGATGTATTCATATCAGTCCGAATTATAGAGACATTCGCTTTTGTATTCGCATTCGTTTAATATTCGATCTGTATTCGTATTTGAAAACATTCGTATTCGTATTCATATTCGTTTATAAATATGGATATGGATGTGGGAAAGGCACTATCCGATTCGTATTCGATCCGTTTCCACCCCTACTTGCCACACGGTGCGGCTCACCTTCTCACTTCTCCGTTCAAGTCCTTCTCCAATTCTTGATTTAATATTTGAGATGTTTCACCTTCGGTCGCAGTTGCCAGCTTGCAAAGGCACAAATCATTTCTTTCCCTCTGCTGGTTGTTACGAGTTGGTGTTTTCGTGATTGGGGACTTAAGGCTCAACCCTTCATCAGTTCAAGGACTACGTAAATCCCTGCCTATTAATTGTGTTTTCCCCATACTTAATTAGTCCATGTACATTTTTCCTATCTAATATTCAAAGTTCAGGTTAGGGCATTTCAAAAAAACAAAAAGATCAGGTTAGGGATGTAATTTTGCCTAGGAAATATCTGTTCCGTTTCTAACTAACAAATTGGATATTTGACATACGGAGAAGAATGCCTTATAGATGTCATTAATCTTGGTACTTTCATTAATGATTTTTCATAAGAAATGCTCGAAGGGTTCTGATGGAGTTTTAGTAGGGGGTTTCCTTGTTACATGAGGTGATCTATGAGCTCCACTTTTATGTAACAATTTTCATTGTACGCTTTTAATTGGTTGTTGAGAAAGTTAGCCTTACTTATTGGTTTATGTTTTTTTTTCCGTTACCATTATAGAAATTTTTACATTACATAGCCTTAAGGGCCCCTGCATCGAGCTCGCCCTAGGGCCTTTGAAAATATAGAGCCGGCCCTGATCATAATAACATTGCGGTACGATATTTACTTTTTTTTTTGGACAACGGTACGATATTTACTTGGCCACTAGACCAGGAATGGTCGTTGCGGGTTGGGCCAGAATTGAGGCCGTTTGGATCGGTAACGGCTCTTCTACTAAGTTTCTAAAACGGAAAGTCCATCGCGCAACTGCACACGTGCGAGTCCTCCCGCAGCCCGGCCCGCGCGAAGGTGGTGGAGCGCAGTGGTAGGGCGGACAGCGTGACGCAGCGGTGAGGGCGCTCGCCGCTCGCCGCGTCACTGGTGGTGGTTTATCGCGGGCGGAGAAGCGTGAGGGGGAGGTGGTGGCGGAGCGCGAGTGGGGGCGGGCGGCGCGACATGGAGGCCGCATCGCCAGTGGTGGATTAGCGCCGACGGTGGAGCTTGGTGCGAGGCGGCGGCGGAGCGCGGGGTGGGGGGTGGGCGGTGCGACGAGGCGGCGAGGGCGCCGCCGCATCGTGGGCGGGGGAGGTTATCGCAGGCGGTAGAGCTCAGGTGCGAGGTTGTGGCGGCGCGGGATGGGGGGGGGGGGGGGGGGGTGCAACACGACGACGAGGGCGCCACCGCATCGCGGGTGACTGTTATCGCCGGCGGGGTTAGAGGTTTGGGTTGCTGGGGACGGCTGCGGCGGCGAGGACCTCCATTTTCGACGACCTTAGAAGGAGGGGTTCGGGGGGGGGAGTCGAGGATGAAGATGGTGAGGCGAGTGGCGCTCCGACCGCCGGTCGGACGCATGGCAGACATGGATAGGCAACGCGCGCTTCGCGAGGGCGCATACAAATGCGCGTTAACCTCCTCCTTTCTAAAACACAGGCAGTGGTCTAACTGATGTTTAGTAATTACGTAAAATTTAGAAATCAATATTGACAGACGTAAAAGAATAGAAATGATATTATTTTCATTATTGTTTTTTGGGAAAATTATTTTCATTATGTTGTTCTTGATGGATAGGTGCCTTCGTTAGAAGTAGGAACTACAAACCTGATGTGTTGGACCGTTTCACTATGATGGTGTCATTGAATTTCCCCGCCGTTTGTGTTCTGCCGCTCTGGGTGTCTCGACCCCTCTAGAACAAACCCAGATGAAAATAAAACTATTCAAAAATAAGCAAAGTGTACATTGGCCGGTGTAACCGTCTCCGAGGCGACTCCGTGGCGACTCCATAGCGACTCCGAGGCAATCTGCAATTTCGTGGCTTCCTGATCCTGGATTAGGTTGCTAATCCGTCGCTGATCAAGATCCATGTCTAAGTGAAGCCGTGCGATCTGCAAACTTTTTGCTGTCCTGTTCCCGCTTCTGGTTGCGATCTTCTCTTTCTGCTCAGCGAGAGTTGCTGGTGGGGGTGATCCAGGGAACCTGCTGAAGTTCTCATGATCAGAAGACTACTTACGATACAGAACTAACAGCACATTACTGGGAGATAGGGTTTGTGGATCGATCTTCTCTATGGGAGGCGTTTCATGAAGAACTGAAGCCGATCCTTGTTAGATTGAGAAGAAGGGCGAGTTTTGGGAATTATTCCTCGGGTGCATCTTGGATTTCTGCAGTGGATTGGTTTTGCATCTTTCTTTGGATTTTTGTTTCCTACATCAGAGAGGAGTTATTGATGAGGAATGTTTCCCCTAGTTCGCTAGGGTTCCCACCTTTCCTCTGGCGCTGCCGCCAGAGTCCACCAATTTCCACCACCAATCTATGTGAAACTCTCTCGCTTGATTGTGAGATCATCTGTTACTTGCGTCTAGCTTTGCTCTAGGGTGGTTAGGAGCAATGAAAATCATGTCTTGGAACTGCCGTGGGCTAGGATCTGCCCGAGCAATTCGCGCGCTTCTAGATCTCTAGAAGCAAATAAATCCCCATGTGTTTTTCCTGTCTGAAACACATTTGGGAAAAGATAAGACAGAAAGAATAAGGAGAAGAGGTGGGTTCGACCATATAATCGTCCATGAAAGTGATGGTAGGAGTGGGGGTTTGATCATGCTGTGGAAGGAGGATGAAAAATTCAGGGAGACTGAAACTACAGAAAACTTTATTGATGTGATTGTTGAAGAGGATCAAAGCTGGAGATTGACTGGCATTTATGGGGAGCCAAGGCGGGATCAGAAGTTTAAAACATGGGATATGTTGCGATACCTCCATGGTAGGATGATTTCCCCGTGGCCGGCCCTTGGGGATTTTAATGAGATTCTTTTTAATCATGAGAAAGAAGGAGGGAGAGCTAGAACACAAAGTCAAATGCAAGACTTCCATGACGCTTTGGCAGACTGTAATCTAGTCGATATGGGCTATGAAGGAGACATGTTTACATGGCAAAGAGGCAAGATAAGGGAGTGGCTTGACCGAGGAGTTGCTAATGCTAGTTGGAGCGATTTGTTTCAGAGCGCAAGATTTGTAAACAATGATATGACCAGATCGGACCATTGCCCATATATTGATAGTAGACATAGACCCCCTTGGTGGTAATGGGAACAGAGGCCCAATACCAAAAAGATTTGAAGCGAGGTGGTTAAAGGAGGAGACAGTGGAGGAGATGGTCAAGTTGGCATGGGAGAGGGTTGCGCTGCGTGGCCAAGGCCCGACATTCATGCAATAAGTTAAGGATGTTCATGAAGAACTGCATACATAGGACAAGAAAACCCTGAAGGCGCCAATGATCCAGTTAAAAAACATAAAAAAAGAGCTGGAGCGCTCTAGGAGGGGCCCGATGACAGATGAGTCGATAGCTCTTCAAAAGGAACTGATGCTGAAAATTGAGCTGCTATTGGAAAAGGAAGAGATGCACTGGATTCAAAGAGCAAGGGCAAATTGATTGAAGCATGGAGACCGTAATACTAGTTTTTTCCCCATTGCTTCCGCACGAAGTAAGATGAATAAAGTAAAGGGCTTGCTAGACGATCAGGGGCATATGAACGAGAATGATGATATCATGCGCCAGATAGTGCAACACTATTTTGTAAACCTTTTCACTTGAGAGGTAATTGATGAGGACGATCCAATCCTGGATGATGTCCAACGACGGGTGACTGAAGATATGAATAGGAACCTTCTTGCCCCCTTCACAGCGGAGGAGGTGAAAAAATCTTTGTTCAGCATAGGGGATCTAAAAGCACCTGGGCCGGATGGATTACATGCTGTTTTCTATAAAAGATTTTGGGACATGCTTGGTGTCGGCGTTGAGAAATCTGGCCGACGAGTGAATTTAGACTACGCGCTACGGTTGGTTGAAGGGAATGAGGAAGACACAAGAGATTATACTGGTTCGGGCGATCGAAGCCCTACGTCCAGTGAGTCGGTTCGGTTCGTGTTGCTCGTAGTAGGGGTTACAAGCTCTTGCGAGAGAGGGAGAAGCTCCCAAGTCTCTAAGTGTTCGTGGGGTTCGTCCTTGCGTGCGTCGCAAGAGCGAAGCGAGTGTGTGCGAAATGAGAAAGTGAGAATGCGGTCCCCCAGCCGCGAGTCAAGCTCTCCCTTTTATCTGTCAAGGGAAAGTTGACTGTACAAGGATGGAGGAAAGAAGAAAAAGAAAGTAAGAGGATTGATAAATAGCTCGATGTAGGTAGGCGGCTCAGCAGGGAAGGGAGCGTCCGTCCTGGACGCCTTCTCCTCCGGGCGTGGGCGGCGACGGCGGCTACAGTTCAACTGCGGCGGGGATGTCCACGTCCTGTTTGAGCACTGTGCGACCCTGTTCATATACGGCTCGCACTGTTACCCCGCGGCGAGACGGCTTGACCACTGTCAACCGTTCCTGCAGGACGTGCGGTTCACGTCTTTGGATAGTACCAAAGGACGCCCACTTGCGGCCCATTAAATGCGCTCCACCGGCCAAGCTCCGCCTTCGGTAGTCCGACCCCTTCGGTCGGAGGCCGGGGTCGGACGCCCGGGGTCGGCCGAGGCGGAGTTTTTCTCCGACCCCTGGGGGTCGGGAGGTCGGTCGAGGGGTCGGGCCTTTCTTTGCCCGTGCGGCCTCTCCAGCTGCGGGCCGTGTCGCGCATCGTGGGCTGGGCTTTTACCTTGGTGTCTGCGGGACAGCCACGGCCTCTGGCCCAGTCCTTAGTCATTTGGGCATGATTACGGGGTTATGTGGGTAATCGCGGGTACCTGGTTTTGGGTACCCGACAGTAGCCCCCGAGTCCTGCGCGGAACGCTTTGGCGTTGTGCGCGGGGCTCCCCCTCGCCTACAACGATTTTCGCATTTGGTCCGGCCGTCGAGTAGGTATCTGGTGGGTAGTGATGTCCAAAGGGGCCGGGCCAAGCGGGCTGGCACGAAGCACAATTTTTTTGGCCCGGCCCAAGCACGGCACGGCACGATTAATTTAGGGCCGTGCCGGCCCGTTAGCCCGTGCGTGCCGTGCCATGGGCCGAGGGTCTAGCACGACGGGCGGCACGGGCACGGCACGAAATTAGGATGGCCCGCATAGCCCGATTTTAGCCCGCGTAGCCCGTTAGCAGCCCGAGAAGGCACGGCCCGTTAGAAGCCTGTCACGGCCCTTTAGCAAAAGTTTTTGCTTGTAATATGTTTCCTTTAGGTCATTCTAGTGGTGTTTTTGGATGGTTGAAGTTTTGTTTCAATTCAAGTGGTTCTATTTGCGAACTTGTGTGAATTTTGGTCTTAAGTCTAGTGTTAAAATGATTTTTTTTGTGCTGCTAAGGCACGAAAATAATTTATAAGCACGAAAAGAATTTAGGGCTTTTTGGCCCGGCACGGCACATTTAACCCATTGCGTGCCGTGCCGTGGGCCGAGAGTCGAGCACGACGGCGGCACGGCACGGCACGAAATTAATAGCGTGCCGTGCCGACACGAAATTAAACGGGCCGTGCCGCCCGTTTGGACATCACTACTGGTGGGTGCGCGTGAGCGCACCCGCCGGGTGTAGCCCCCGAGCCTGGATGGGAGTGGTTTAGTTTAGAGGGTTATTTGAACTTTGGCTAAATAATGACTACCGCCAAAGATGTTGTAACTATGCGAAAAAATTGTAGAAATCCACAAAGTTGTCCAATCATCCCCTTCTTGCCCGCTCTGCTTGCTATTCATGGCGACGCTAATCCAGAGCAGGCAGCCGCGGATCCATCAATGGTGGCCACCACTTCGGGCTGAATGTGGCCCCTCGGCACGGCATGGAGGCTCAGAACCGGAGCCTCGATGGTGCGGCAGAGAGGCTTGCACCTAGATTCACTACAACGACCACATGGCAAACAACGATGACTATGCAACTGGAAGATGACTTTGCCTTCTTTGGTTCATAAAATCATTTTTCCAAACTGTCACGGTTCTTTTTCTTTCACTGACACATTAAAACAAATAAAAAATTGTCTGCTCATAAGAATACTTCCATGGCAAGAAAGGAATACCAGTTACCCTATATGAATCTCTGTTCATAGAGAGACACAAGACATTGAAACCTATGCTTACTAGCATAAATGGAGCCATATCGCACAAATCATTCCTTGCCTTTCTCTAAGACCCACAAGAATGTACATATATAACTGAAATATTTTGCAAGTGTACCTCTAATTATCCAAACATTTTTGTATGTTACTCTATGGTAAGACATGAACATGAAGTTCACACGGCGTTAACAAGCTTCGAGATAAGACCACTGCCAAGAACAGGTGGGCAGAAATACAGAATTAGACTTGGTAACACAAATCATCGAAGCACCGCCCTGTATGAAGGGAAATAAAATAAGTTCACAAAACGGAGATCCTAACAGACAAGTTCAGTTTAGCTAAGCAAGCATGATGAATTGATGATGAAATCGGATAAGTACTCCTACTAGCGCAGCTCCATGCCGTCAGGCTTGCTGGGCTCGATCTTCTTGGATCCCACCACGTCCTTCCTGTCCATCTACAGCACCAGGCGTGCCATTGGACTCCACGTCCTCGTCGGCCTGCTCCAAGATGTCCTTGCCCTTGGTCTCGGGCCGCGTGGCGACGGCCGCGTCCCCGCCGTTGGTGCGGGGCCACGCGCCTCCCTCATCGAGGACAGCGTGGATCTCCTCGGCGCGGCGGAGATACTCCGTGATCTTGGCGGCAATGGCCTCCCTGATATTGGGGTTCTTCTCGTACCTGATGTCGGTCCTGAAGTACTCGATCGCGTTCATGTAGAGAGGGAACGCCTTGACGTAGTTGCCGGCATTGTCCTCCTGGACCGCCTGCTTCAAGTACTCGATCGCCCGTTCCTTGTAGTTGAAGTTGCTGCGCATTGGGAAAGCCGCCGCCTTTGCAGCGGACATCGCCGGATCGGAGGGGAGACCTTCGATCGGGTTCGCTGACAGCGGATTTGGTCGGGGTCGGCGGCGATTGCTTCGCGCTAGGGTTTGATGCGGTGAGGAGGAGACGAAGGGTTTGGGAGAGGGGACGAAAGGGAAAAGGAAAACAATAGAAGGGGCTGTTTTATTCATTTTTATATTCTGGGTCTGAGGAAAATATTTTCTTACGATTTTTCCATTAAGGACCTTTCTTGCTTTGGATTTTGATACGAGTCCTTTTTCAATTAGGTACACCCTTTTGTTTTTTCAATGGAAAATGTTGTTCAGGATTCAGGATAGACTGAAACTCGGTTAACTCAATGCTGATATCCAAAATGTTAAGGGCTGTGTGTATATAGAACCTTGCATTGGTTTATCTGAGCACATATATATTGGAAAAATGGCTATGCTGGGATTAATACAATCTTCTCAATATCCTAAAAAATAATCTGCACTTTCATGTCCGCCAAATCAGCGCATGATTCTTTAGTTTTCTCCTTGACCTTGCTCTATTTTAAGTTTCAGTTTAGATTGCACTAATAAATGTCATATATATCTGTACATTAGTATTAGTACTCCAAAGTTCTACATATCGTGTCAACACTACAAATTATGTACTGTTTCCCAGATCATTAATTCAATGATCTTGGACAAAATTCTGGGCACCGTCGCAAAGCCGCTCGACGGCGGCGCGCTCACCCTTGGGTGGACGCGCGCGCCGGCGAGGGGGTATGCGGCGGCGCCAGCACCTTCCTCCGGATGCCGCCACGGCCGCTGAGTTCATCGCCGTCGCGTGTCGGCTGCGCGGAGAAGAAGGGAGGAGAAGAGAAATGGATTAGGGTTCGGGGGAGCCGGCGCCGCTGGTTTTGATCGTCCGAGACCGACGCGCGGCCGTCCGATCATCGCCGACGGCTGTGATCGAACGATGACTCGTGGGCCGTCTTCAAGCCCAGGCGGGACGGAGCGGCAGCGACGCGCTGGGCCGTTTTGGCGGCCCAGTCGTCAGCTGTCGGGCCCCGAGTCCGGGAAGGCGGCCTCGGTAGCAGGCCGGGCCGAGTAGGCCATGGGCGAGCGTGCAGCGTGCGCAAGTGGGCCGCGGGTCGCATCTTCGACTGGGCCAAATTTTATAGTAGGGCCTTTTGGCATTTTCTTGATTAATTTTGTAATTTTCAGAGGCATTTCTCAATGTATTTTATGTATTTTGAGCAGTTTATCTCCATTTAATATTGAACCAACGGGATAAATTATTTGGAGAGTAGATGAGTATATACAAACGTTTAGTACAAAGTAATGCTTCTGAAATTATTTATGTTCTTTTTCCAGAAGCAGATTGATGTATTTTAGTGCAAGTTATATCTCCAATTTAATTTTGAACCAACGGGATAAATTTGATTGGAGAGTAGTAGAGTATCTAGACAGTTTTATAAGTTGTTCTGCTTCTGAAGGTTTTAGTTTCCGCTGCAAAGTTAAGTTATATCTTCCATTTAAATTGGAACCAACGGGAAATTTTAATTCGGGAGAGTAGTTTTGAGGAGTTTTCCCTATGGGTTACGTCCACAAAATTAAGATTGAGATAAGTTTAATTTTTGGCATTATTTTGCCAATTTATGATAAGTGAAGTACTCTAAGTTTTGTTCTAGAGTATAGAAAAGTTAAGTTTGATCTCCCATTTCCGCTGTGAGTTATATTTGGGGGAGTAGTTCAAGTTTGTCATGATATTGTTATTTTCTGACCAACGTTGATGATAGCAATTTTGTGACATATTATTTGTGAGTTGTTTTATACATTAGTTTCATTTCTGCCCAACGGTGATGTGAAATTACTGTAGAGTGATATTGTGTTTATGCATGAGAGTATTTTATACATTAGTTCTATTTCTGCCCAACGGTGATGTGGAATTATTGTAGAAGAATGGACGATTAAGGCACACAATTTTACAAGAAAATGCATTTGTTCTATTTCTGCCCAAATGGTGATACAGAATGAATGTAGAAGATTTTATTGATCCAATTTTTGTGCTATTTTGGGTCAAAATTGAGTTTTAATATTTTTTTTCCTCTCCCTAAAGCTTCCGCTGTTGTTAGTCAATTAGTTTTCTGGTTAAATTGGAACAAACGAGAAGATTTAATCAGAAATGAAGTATAAGTATATGTTCTTCTGTCATTATGACTAAGTGTGTTACATTATGACATATGCATGCTTAAACACTTAATTCCTGTGTCCTGAGAGCCAACTTTGGCATTTAAGTCCCTTTTTTAAGGAATCATCCTGCATGGCAGGAGAGGGACTCAAGTGTTATTTAAAGATCTCGCATAGCGAGAGAAGTTGGGGGAGCTTTTTAAGCTACCCTAGATTCGATCGTGCACTTCTGTAGTGTCATGGTTGTTAAGCACTCAAGGGGTTAAGGCCATAAGGGGAGCAATCCCAATTTACACCATTGCCAGATCATAAGAAGGTAGAGAGTCATTTGTGTGACTTTTTACAATCACATGCGAGCACTCTAATTGAGTTGCTTGCTTTGCAAAGAAATCCAGCAGTGGTAGAATGCACATTTTCCGCATGTGCAATATGGCCAATAAGATGGAGTCATAGATATGGTAGTAATTAAGGAAAGATTAAGGCTTGGCAGGTTGAATTTTTCGACCGAGTTGAGCACATCAATAAGAAAATGATTTTCTTTCTTAAAGTACCCTATAAATCGTAAATGAGTTTGAGGACAAAAGGAAGTTGTATACAGATCTAAAGATAAGAAATACTTGCAAGCATGTCTTGCAGAAGTATAGGTAATAAAGGACTTCTGTTAAGTTCTTGAAGTGGAATGAGGAAAGTGTACTCCCATAATAAGCATTATGAAATAACTTTGTTTGCACACCAGAAATGTGTGAATGAAGTGATGAAAGATCTCCTCGCTCATAAGAGTTGTTGTTTTCGAAATTATGGCTGCAAGAGTTTACGCCATATTTCGAGGGGGAGGAATTCTATTATACCTTAAGATGTTAAGTTGAATGCGATGCATAGTGTGCATTGAAGATAAGAATTATCTATAAAGATGAGTATGACCGTCTAAGGAGTACAACGGTCATAATACTGATATCCCTATACAAAGAAACAAGCTAAATTCATGGATGTTTATCGTTCCAATAGGAAGATAGCGTAGTTGACCAGTATTCATACTGGACGAGCCTCAAAGTAAGTTGAAAAATAGTAAAGTGGTACTTTAGTGTACCATATGAGGCTTTAAAAGATTGAAACCAACAAGAATTTTTGAAGATACATTGTCTTTTCAGAAGATGGGTTGAATCCGGGGGAGCAAAGTCTTGAAGAGAAGTGAGACTATGTGTCTCCTTCAATGATTCAAGAGTGTGATGTTGTATGAACAACAGTGATGTTGTATGAACAACACCTGTAGTAGTTCTCCCATGGCAACAATGAGTGTGAATGCGGAACCTGTCCTTCAGGAGCCGATAGAATAAGTTGCCGCATATGGGGGAGCATCCCCAGATATAAAATGTGCCAAATGTTGAGACTCTCTATAAAGTCTCAAAGAGTTAGAACAATAGTCATTTCTGATGGCTACAAATGATGGAGGGTAATTCCACCTCATTTGAAGAAGTCATGAGAAGCGCTCACTCGCAGAGATGGCTTGAAGCCATGCGAGATGAAATAAGATCAATGAGTACCAACTTTGTTTTGGGACTTAGAAGATATTCCTAAAGGAGCCAAGACAGTAGGCTGTAAAAGAGTCTACACTTCTATATGTGACTCCAGAGGGAATGTCAAAAGATATAATGCGCATCTTGTGACAAAAGTTTTCATTCAAAGAGAAAGAATAGCCAATAATGAGACTATTGTACGGTCTCATGTAATGATTCTTTTGAAATCATAATGGCATTAAGTGGCACACTGTGATTTAGAGTTACATCAGATAGATGTAAAGATGGCATTTCTCAATGAGGATTTGTATGAGAAAGTTTACATGGCTCAACCCAAGGGTTTTCTTTTGTCGTGGAAGGAAAAGAACATGAGCGACCATCTAAATAAATCCATTCATGGGTTTAAGCAAGCCTCTTTCTAGAGGTCATTAAGACTACAAGAAAGTTTGGGTTTAGAACGAGAGGACGATTGGGCTGTTGCAAAGTTTAAGAAAGGAAATTCTTTTTCCTCATCCTGTATGTGGATAACATCCTGCTTACTAGTGGTGACATTATCTACTTCTGGAGACTAAAATTTTTTGTCCTCAAGTTTTTTATATGAAGATCTTGGTGAAGCATCATTCATTTAGGAATTGAGATTCTCCGAGATAGAACAAAAGGGGTATCAGGACTATCGCAAAAGGCATACTTAGAGAAGATTCTAAAGAAACTCAGTATGCATGCGAGTAAATATACGCCTGCTCCTATAGTCAAGGGTGATAGTTCTGGGAAATTTCAAGGTCCCATGGAACAAGGAAATGATCGATCAAAAGGAATTAACCCTGACTTATGTCAAGTATCTGGAATGTTTTGGCACAAGTCCAATCCAGACATAGATAACTGGAATGGAGATAAGATTGTCTTGCAATTTTGCAAAGTATTGAAGGCCTCATGCTAAGTTAAAAGGAACAAGTGCTCTCAAATAGTTGTGGGCACAAAGACAAAGTTACTGCGAAATGTGTAAGGAAATCCACAGTAGTTGCAAACATTCGCAGTTGGAGTTTTATTGTGGAAAAGCTCCAAACAAACAATAATGGTGTCATCAGTGATGAATACCTATTACATAGCATGATATGAGGCCACAAAGCGGGCACATAATAAATTCATATCCGAAGTTTAAGTTTTCACTCCTGTGACAACAAGTCAAGTGTGATGCCAAACACATTGCCGATTAAGTGTTGTATTGTCAAGGAGAAAATCCAGAATCATATTGAAAGTATAAGTTCCAAGTGAAAGTATTGAGAATATGAGTTCCAAGCAAGTGCTTATGGATCCGCTCAAGTGAAAGTATTGAGAATATGAGTTCCAAGCAAGTGCTTATGGATCCGCTTACTAAAGGCTTACCGCCCAATGTGTTCAGAGAACACTCAGTCGACTTGGGTCTATGGTAGAGCCTATGATTTCTGGATATTAAGGGCCTAGTGAAGAATCTGTTTCAAAGTGGGTATGTGTGTTGTGGCTGTTAATCTAATGGTTCTAACCGTTATGACGAGGCATGCTCTATACGCTTATCTTTGATGGAATGGGTTCAGTTAAGAATTATGAGTAGTAAGGAAGGAATACGAGATCAAGGGAGAGAATGTTAGTTTGATCTCAACCGGACTCATGACTGAGTCCGGCTCCCCCTTCGCACCCTGATTGGAGGTGCCCAACTGTTCTGGTTGGTGGGCCCTCGTCGTGCAGCGAACTATAAAAAGAGGTGGGGGGGGGGGGGGGGCAGTCCAAGGTTCACCGTGAGTGCCGCTCCCACCTAAATCGCCCACCGATCCAGGGCTAGCGCTGAAGCGACGAGAGGCTCGCCGCCGCCACCAGCCCTGCGCCGTCGACCACGATACTGCCGTCGACGACCTCGTCCACGACATCGACACCGCCGCCGCCCGGCGACGTGAGTTGTGGCAACACGATCTCCAAAAGATAAGTCACTACCCATCTGTTCTACACCATGTGTTGCCACCTCTTCATATTTCTATTTGTATATGTTACTCTTCAATTTGCTCAAGAGTTAAGTGCTGTTTGAAAAGTGCGCCACCATGTTAATAAAAAGGATCTCTTCAGATTTCTATTTGTAGTTGTTACTGTTTCTTTTGCTCAAGAGTCAAGACGTGCTGTTTGAAAAGTAGATCCTCCAGATGCCATCTTACGCTAACGGGTTCTTTTGAAAAGTGTATTACCTTGGACTACCAGGTGTGACTCTACTGTACGCAAAACAGAGAAGCTATAAAGAACTTTATTACCAATACAAATACTCTCATTCTTCAAAGTAAAACTTATACTAGGTTCCATGGGTTATACGCAAGTAACTCTGGTATGTCGATTGAATCGCCAGGACGCCAGCTCTCTTGCTATGTCATCTCTATACGCACAACATCCAGGCACTATGGAAACTGAGAGTTCCTCCAAACCTTCTACCTTGGAAAGAAGAAACTTTGCAAGCACCCTCTCGAAAGGCCGCCCTCTGTACCCTACAAAACTGATCCTTCTGAGCGTGTGCTTGAAGCAGGTTTGGCTCGTCCACAATCCTTCAGGCACCTGCACATGGCCGCTGTAGTCTACGTCCTTGTCATCATAGTCGTTTCTAAGTTCATCATCCAAGTCTTGGAAGAAAAAGTAGCACACATTTTTCATTCGAGGGTCAGGAAGCAGGGGAAACAAGGATAGAGCTTCTAGGTTAGGGGTGTTCTGAAGCAAGGCGGCGACCGAGCGGATGCTGTGATTGCTGCGCAGGCATCCTTTAAGCTCCAGCCTCCTGAGATGCGGCAACCGGCACAGGACTCTTGCGAACAAGTTGCAGTAGCATGCCATGGCCGGGCGCAAGGCGAGGTGCAGGAACGTCAGGTTGGTGCACATGCCGATTAGCTCCGTGACCGGTGCGAGGTCTCCCTGCGTCGTGTCGTCGATCGGTTGACAGATATCGATAGTCAAATTTGCTAGAGCTCCATGGTTCTTGACCGAGAGGAAGGACCGGCGACGGGGGATGCCTCCTTTGTAGCGCAGCGAGCATAGACGCGGCGTGTCCAGCACGACGCGTCTGGATTTGTGGCAACAGACCATGGCAAAGCTCTGGAGGCTCCCATTGGTGACCGTGAGCTTCTTCACGCTTGGGCACTCCTCCAGCTTCAGGTCGAGGAGGTGCGGGCAGCTTGAGATCAGCCGCTGCAGCTCCTGGCCCGTCGCCATGATCCTCTGTAGGACGAGCGTCTCCAGAGCCATGAATGACACGTCTCCCGGGAAGTCGAGCCTCCACCTCGAGAGGCTGAGATGCCGCAGCGTGGTGCTGCGGAAGATATGCGGATGCGTCCTGGTGTACCTTCCTTGATCACCTTCGTCGAAGTCCGCCGAGGACTCCACGTAGGGGCCGAAGGGGCAGAGCCTGAGGCGGGATGATTCGTGGCATCTCAGCTTGACGTCGAGCTCCTCGGCGCCGGAGGCCAGGGCCATGACGACACACTGGTCGAGCAGGGTGGTCGTCATGTTGAGCGCGTCGAGGCGCAGGGCACGGATCGGCACGGTGGGGTCCCGGCCGAGCAACGCGCACATCACCTTGTGCTCGAAGCAGATGGGCCTGTCATTGAACTTGTTGTTGCGTGGCCTCAGGCCAAGCTTGGGATCGATCAAGTCGACGACGGGGATGGCCGCGTAGAGGCGGCGCCACCGCCGGGAGAGAAGGCTGGTGCGCGTGGCCTCGTCGGTTGCGAGGCAGGAGAGGATGCGGATCAGCGTGGCATCTGGAAGAGCGCTTAGGCGGTCGTGCCCGCGCCGCCGCTTCTTCCCCATCCCTTTTGCGGCCGCAGGAAAACTTACAGATGCGTTATACGTATCAAGAAACAGATGAGTTAGTACTACTTTATGACGAAAGAATAAGTCGTCAGGGTATAGGACTGTTAGATTAAATTAAGTCGATGTGCAGGAAATTAGGTTACGAATCGTGGGCACGATGGCATCGTATAATAACGGAATGATACGATCCCCTACTAAATATCTCCACCGATCCAATCCTGCGTGCACAACAGAATCAATCTACATATTCTTCATCTCCTGGCCAGCTGGGCGCGTCCATGGGGCGGAAGAAGCGAAACGGCGGCGTGGACCGCCTGAGCGAGCTCCCCGACGACATTCTCGGCCACATCCTCTCCTTCCTGCCGACGACCAAGGAGGCCGGCCGCGCCGCCATCCTCTCCAGGCGGTGGCGCTACATCTTCGCCCACGTCGACACCCTCTCCTTTGAGGACGTGAACCCCGGAGATCGCTACCTCAACAACCTCAGCTTCGAGCTGGACTCCGAGGAGCGGCGCAGCCCCAACGGGTGCTTCCTGGACAGGGTGAACGCCGCGATCCTCTGCCGCCTCCGGTGCGCCAGCCTCTCCCGCAACACGTCGCTTCGGGCCTTCCGCGTCGCCATCGATCAGTACGAGCGCTGGGACAGACACATGGTGCGCAGCTGGGTGTCCCACGCGCTGCAGCAGAGCCGGCAGGAGCTCCACCTCGACCTCCGCCTCCACACATACCATCCCTGCGAACGCGGCAATGGCCGGAGGCGAGGCAGATTCCACAACAACTCCGACGGCGAGCGGCAGCGGTGGTCCTTGTCCTTCTCCTTTCCCAGGTCTCTCTTCTCCTCCACCGCGCTGCGGTCGCTGCGAGTGAGCCACTGCTACCTGAAGCCGCCGGAAGCCATCGCCCTGCCGTCACTCGAGGCGTTGCATCTGACAGCCATCGGCGATTCTGAGGCTGACATTCATCGGCTCATCTCTAGCTGCCCCCACCTTGCCGAATTGACGCTCGAGTCCTGCTCTAAAATCACAAGAGTTTCTGTCCTCGACAAGCGCCTCCGTCGGCTTGCCCTCCGGTGCTGCCACTACGTGGAGAACGTGAATCTTGACGCGTCCGAGCTGCGCATCCTCCACTACCGGGGGGCCATGCCCAAGGGGTCGCTGTTCACGCTGCAAGGCACGCATAGGGTCCACTCGGGCACCATCGATTTCTGTGGCCCGAACCTCTTGACCGCGAAGGAGCTCGACGGAATCCCAAAGCTCCTGGAAAACTTGGTGGGCGCCAAGCACCTGCACCTCAACACCTCCTGGCTTGGTCGCAATATCGAGAGCATATTCTTCAACTGTTTCCCCGCATTGTCGTCCCTGCACAAGCTCGAGCTCACTGGATGCCTGGAGGTAAATATAATTACCAGGGTCTTGCAGCAGACCCCGAACTTGGAGGTCCTATCCCTGATCCTCTGGCACGATCCCGAGTACCATCCAGTCGCTGTCCCGGGTGCGCCATCCATGCTATGCCTGCAGCAACGACTGAGAGAGATCAGCCTGGTGCACTACCAGGGTACTGACGTGCAGAGAATGCTGGTCCAGTTGCTGCTTGGCAATGCGCTGGTTCTGCAGGCCCTGTCCGTCATTTTTTATGAGGACTTGTATTGGCCGCGGACCACACTGATGGAGGAGATCAAGCAATGGGTCGTGAGCAAGTCGCCAAAGATGATTTTCCAGTAAATTTAGTACAACGTGCAAGTGAGTTTTTCCTCTTGATTCGAAGCATTATGACCCTTTCTGTTTCAAACCGACTTAAACTACCTGCTGGACTCTTATTTGACTTATTATTTCTACTACTCCAATACCAACATTGACTTGGAGACATGGAACTAGACCGAGTTACATGCTGTTGGGTGACTCCTGAAAATTATTTAGCTGCAGACTCTTGATGATTTTTTCTACCCATTGGATAGGCTCGTGCATGGACTGGACTGTTCTAGAATTACTTTAGCATTAATGAAATGAATTATTCTCCAACCCCTTAATTCAATTACTTGACACACCGATGAGCTCTATGTTGCGGATACATTTTTCTCTTTGCAGTGCCCCTTCGTAAAGATGTCGGCCAATTGCAGATCAGTTTGACAAAATGCCATTAGTTACCAGGATCTCAGCAATTGCAATTGCCGACTTGCTGTCACAATAGATTAAAGTTGCTTCATTTTGCATCTCACCTATATCTTCCATTATTCTTCTGAGCCATATAGCTTGCGATGCAGCTCTTGCGGCTGGTACAAATTTTGCCTCTCACAATCAGATAAAGCCACAATATTTGCAGGGCCGGCTCTACAGTTTGGAGGGCCCTAGGGCGAACTTAAAGCAGGGGCCCCTAAGGCTACATTTTATATACTTCACTAATGACTTTTTTCCCGAAAATACTTCACTAATGAATTATATGTACTGGAAAATAAATAAGCATGAAACCCAAACAAACTACTAAGATTGTCTCCAATAAAAAGTAAAGCAGCACTTTCAAAGTAACTAATGCATGATGGGCGGTCCAGGAGGGGTACAACTTTGACTAAACTGTGCCTTAAATGACACACAACATCCCAACCAAGAAACGAGGAGATGGACTCATCTGTGGCAACTGGGCTTTCTTTCTTTTTTTTTGCGACTCAGGGAGATTTCATTCCTTAACCAACACCGAGATTACAATCTTTAGCCAGCAGGTTAGCGATGCAAGCCGGGGGTTCATGCACATCCCCGAACTCACTGCCCCTGAGACTTGTTTAGCTAAGGTATGAGCTACCGTATTACAAGATCTACTAGCATAATTCTGAGTAAAACAAAGAAACGAGGAGCTAATTTCCTTGATCTCCCGCAGCACAGACATAATGCTTGAGTGTTGAGCACTTCCAGCATCCCACATCGTGATCAGCTCTTGGCAGTCTGTCTCCATGTAGACTTTCCAAGCTCTGGCCTGTCTGGCCAAAACGGCACCATCCCTGCAAGCCAAGGCTTCAGAGTGCAGCACGTCCAAGCAATTCCCATACCAGTTTGCCACTGCACCACCAAACGCCCCGTGGTGATCGCGGAGAACAGCACCTCCAGCTCCATGCCACTGCTTCGGCATAAATGCACCATCCACATTACATTTGATCCACCCCGGCTCAGGAGGTCGCCATACCTTCTTTTCCATTGCCGACGACGAATTTTGTTTCGGTCGAGAGAGTTGCCACAAATCAAAGGCCGTATCGTAAGCCCATTGAACTGCAAGCTTTACCGGCCAATCCTCTCTGTGTCTTCGCTTGTTCCTCAAGGTCTAGAGCGAATACATCCCAGTGAAGATGAAACTCCTGTCTCTGTCCGTGTAGCAGCTATCAAACAACAGGTCTCGCGCCCAAGTGCCTGGATGTAGAGTGGGCAACTTGACGCCTGCAGCCATTTTCGTAAGCTCCCAGAATGATTTAGCCACTGTACATCAGTAAGAACATGCATAATGGTTTCCTCTTCCGCGCCACATACCTCGCAATGGGCGATCGGCTTGATGTGCCTTCGATTAAGAACATGTCTTGAAAGGAGGAATTCATGGACCACCCGCCACCAGAATACCCTGACTTTAGGAGGAACACATAATCTCCATATCCTTTTCCAAGACTCATCGCCAGAACCACCAGCTTCATTCTGAACTCCTTGGGCCTTTGATTTCTCCACAATTGTGTATGCGGACTTCACAGAATATTGCCCATGTTTCTCTGGCTCCCATGCCCAAACATCCTCGTCCTGAATCCTAGTAGGTACCCGCATCACTGCTTCTGCGTCCACTGGAATGAAGATCGAACGTATGAGGTCCTCGTTCCACTGGCTGCTGGAATTTAAGAGTTCAAAAACCATTGACACATCTTGGCCATCTTCCGGTGTGAGTGGTATGCCAGCAAAATGGTTTGGCAGCCATCTATCATGCCAGATGTTTGTGGACATACCATTACCAATCCGCCTAATTAGCCCCTCAGCCAACGCTTCTCGTCAAGCAATGATCGCACGTGATGTGTGGCTCGATCGCTTCTTCCTTGTACATGACAGAAAGTCTCCATCATGATAATACCGGCCTTTGAGTACTCTAGGACATAAGCTCTCTGGTCTGGTCAACAACCTCCAGCCCTGCTTACCCAGCATGGCCTTGTTGAAGGAGCTCAGATCACGAAACCCCATGCTGCCAGCAGTCTTGGGTTGTGTCATGTGTTCCCAACGAAGCCAGTGCATACGTCGGTTGTCCGCCGAGCTCCCCCACTAGTAGTTGGCGATGGCACTCTTCATCTTTTTACACGTTGTCTTGGAAAGAAGGAAGCAGCTCATCGAGTAGATAGGCACTGCCTGGGCAACTGTTTTCAGCAGTACTTCTCTGCCTGCACCACTAGCTTCTCTACCACTCCACGTACCAATCAATCCTTTGATCCGGCTAGGCATGTACTCAAATGCCTCCGTGGTGGACCGGCCTGTTGCAGTAGGCAGCCCAAGATACTTATCTGCAAGTGCTTCTTTATCAATCTGTACCTCTCGACGGACCTCTTCTTTCATTGTTTCGGTGCACAATATTTGTTTCTTGCTAGACCAAGAGCACATACTTGATCCAAGTGAGAAAGCATAGCCTGATGTACTCTTCATATCATCAAGACAACCAACCCAATCACTGTTGGTGTAGCCAATTAATCTCTTCGACTGGTTATACACCCAATTCCATAGCTTGTAGTCCCTTTAGCATAGCACGGAACTCTTTTCGCACCGGAACAATATAGATGACTGAGATTACACATGTACCTTGATAACAAGGTAGTAGCAAATAATATCTGGCCGTGTAGCAGTCAAGTATAATAAGCTTCCAACCAAAGTTACCAAACTTCTGTACTTTAACGGATCTTTCTTGCGCCATCATATATCTTTTGCTTCTCATCAGACATCAAGGTAGTTGCAACTGGCCTGCAGTCTTCCGTTTTAAATTTCTTCAGTATATTTTCAGCATATTTATTTTGAGATATATAAACATACTTTCATCACACTGAAAACATCTCCATACCAAGAAAGTAATATAGCAAGCCAAGATCACTCATATGTATTCATCATATCTGTTTTGAATATTTGCATCATTTTTCCATTACTCCCTGTATATATTAAATCATCAACATATAAAGAGATGATGAGAATATCCATACCTTTCTTCTTGACATAGAGTGTTGGCTCGCTCATACTTCTCTTAAATCAATTCTTCAAAAAATATTTATCAATTTGATTGTACCATGCTCTTGGTGCCTGTTTCAATCCACATAATGTCTTATTAAGCTTGAAGACTTTATTTTCTCCCCCTTCCACTGAACACCCACGGGCGCATGGTCTCGTCTCCCCAAGTGTAGGGCGCCGTCACGCCGCCTTCAATCCTCCCGCAGTTCCTCAACTTCCTCCATCCCTGGCGCCATCTAGCTCCACGCCATCCGGCCCGGTCGCTACCTCCGCGCCCATGCGTTGCCTTGCTGCCGCACACGCCCTTGTCACAGCGGCCTTGCGCCCCCACTCCACCTCGCGTCAGCACCGCGTGCTCACCTTGGTCGTGTCCAGCCACGAGGAATGGTTGTTCCAGTGGCCAGGAGAGGTTTTTCCATTCTTTAGAAACTGTTGTTCCAGCCTTCAGAAGCTGTTATTCCAGCCTTTAGAAGCGGATACTCCAGCCTTCACAAAGGGGATGTTCCATATGGCTGTAGGGGAAGAAACTAGGAAGAACCTTTCGATTGATTTCCATGGCGATAAGGGAGGAGGCGATGGGGGTGAGACCTCCTTTGCTGTGGTGCCCGGCACACTGTTGCTTGCTGCTCTCGTCCCCGTGCCCTGCTCTACCCCAGCGCGCCTGCTCGTTGGAGCCTTGTTGCTGCTGCTCGTTCCTCGTTACCATTGGCACCGCCTATTTACCTTTGTGGGGCCACGCCCATTCGTTTGTTGGGCTGATGCGGGCCGAGTGCACACCTAGGTGTCGGGTAGGGAGTCCCTGGTAAAACAGGGCTACGAGTCCACTGGTCTCGGCTTTTTTTTTTATTTTCATTTTTTGGTTCTGGGAAAAATATTTTCTTACATTTTTTTATCATTTAGAACCTTCCTTTGGATTTTCATACGAGTCCTTCAATTAGGTACGATTTTGTTTTTTGAAAGGATTCAGGATTGATTGAAACTCAGTGCAGTTAACTTTGTTACCGTTTATTTTGCTGAAGAGTCAAGATCGACATGCTGTTTGAAAAGTAGATCCTCCAAATGCCATCCAACGCTAACAGGAACTTTTGTTGTTTTGCCTCACATTTTACATGTGAAATAATCAAAAAGCTGAACTTTATTACTTGGGACTAGCAGCAGGTGCGACTGTACTTTACGCAAAATAGAGAAGCTATAAAGAACTTTATTACCAATGTAAATACTCTTATCTTGCAAACTAAAAGTTATACTAAATTCAATGGGTTTATATACAGGTAACACCGGTATGGTGATTGAATCGCCAGGACGCCAGCTTTCTTGCTATGTCATCTCTGTACGCGGAACATCGATGCACTACAGTAATAGAGAGTTTCCTCCAAACCTTCTAAAAAGGCCGTCCTCTGTACTCCACAAAACTGATATTTCTGAGCCTGTGCTTGAAGCAGGTTTAAGTAAGTTTCCAGGTGGGAGGTTAGGCGGTCATGCTCGCGCCGCCGCTTCTTCCGCATCCTGTTGTGCCCTCATGAAAACTCAGGAAACAGAAGAGTAATAATTTATAAAGAAACAAGTCGTCTGGATATAGGACTGTCAGATTAACTTGATGTGCGGCAAATTAGAATCGCCGGCATGATCGCACCCGTAACGGAATGATACGATCCCCTACTAAATATCTCCACTGATCCAATCTTGCACGCACAACAGAATAAATCTACATTATTCTCTCCGGGACACGACAGCGGCTTGCGAGGGCATCGATGGGGCGGAAGAGGCGAAACGGCGGCGTGGACCGCCCGAGCGACCTCTCCGACGACATTCTGGGCCACATCTTATCCTTCCTGCTGACGACCGAGGAGGCCGGCCGCGCCGCCATGCTCTCCCAGCGATGGCGCTACATTTTTTTTTTTTTTTTAGAAAAGAGACATTGCTCGATCTTTATTGAAGATCAATAGGTTTGTTACAGACGCTCCAAACTACTGGGGAAACCAGTTTAACCAGAACAGTTCTACTAGAATTCAGTATTACAACCAACTTGAAATGAGAAACTACAGAACTACGATGTCCGTCACAGCCACGTCCCTTGGCTGAAACCCCTGCACCCATGCAAGGATCTTCACGGTAATGGCCTCCATCTTCACCTTGTCGTCTTCCTTAAGCAGGATGCTCCATTTCTGCAGAAAAGCAATGCCAGACATCATCACATCAGTAGGTTTGTTTGGGAACGTCTTCCGGATAGCCATCTTGTTCCTGTTCTTCCACAGGGCCCAAGCTAAGCCTGCAAATAGAAAGATCCCTAAAGGTTGAGCAATATGAAATTTTTGAGTTATCCAAGTTTCCCACATATCATCAACATTGCTAGGATACCTTTCCCATTGAAAAATTTCTTTTAAAGCTACCCAAACAAATCGGGCTATTGGGCAGGAGAAGAAAATATGATTCGTGGATTCACTATTGTTACAAAGATTGCAAAATTCACTTCCTTTCCACCCTCTATTCTTAAGGGTGGCAGCACTCTGTAGCTTATTGTATCTCATCTGCCATAGCAGAATTTTAACCTTGAGTGGGATTTTTGCTCTCCATAATTTTGTCATTTTGGTGCTTGTTACTCCTCCCGAGGTCAAGAATCGGTATAAGGACTTAGTAGAAAATTTACGGTTCTTCTCCAGTCCCCAAAGCACTATATCCTCCTCCTCATTAAGCTGCACACCTTGCAGCAGAGCCATGAGGGAGTCCCATTCATCTAGCTCATTATGACTCACTTGTCTCCTAAGTTCAATATCCCATGTACCTTCCCAGTAACAGTCAGCCACCAGAATTTCCTTATCCTCGCATATGTTGAATAAGGCAGGAAACTGTGTTTTCAGGGGAGTAGGGGTAATCCATACATCCTCCCAGAATTTAATTTTCCTTCCATTGTTCACCTTATACATGGCTCCCCATTTAAAAAGATGCTTGACCTTGTGTAGTCCCTGCCAAAATTGGGAAGATCCCCTGACCTTTGACTGAAAGAAATTTCCTGTTGGCATGTATTTTGCTCTCAAAAGTTTACACCATGTAGCATCGGAGCCTTCAACTATCTTCCAGATCCATTTCACTAGAAGGCATTCATTCATAATCTGAGTGTTTAAAATCCCGAGACCCCCTTGGTCTTTAGGTCGACAAACAGCATCCCATCTCATCATATGATATTTAGTTTTCCCATCAGCTCCTCTCCAATAGAACCTTGATCTAATTGTGTTCATCTTCCCATGCATACCCATTGTTAGCAGATAAAATCCCATGATGTACATGGGTAAGCTGGTCAGACAGGTGTTTGTCAAGATTAACCTTGCTCCTGAGGATCCATGCTTCCCTTTCCATGGGTCCAACCTTCTCCCCATCTTTACACACACTCCAGTAAAGGCTCCCATGCCCAAGTGACCATCAGAAATTGGTATCCCCAAATATTTCATAGGTAAATCACCTAGTTTACAGTTCAGCATATTGGCAATTTTTAACTTCTCCTCCTCTTCAACTCCAAACACAAACAGTTCACTTTTATGAAAGTTTATTTTCAGTCCAGACAACCATTCAAAACAGTACAAGATGATTTTCAAATTAAGGATTGATTCTTCTGCAGTGTCAACCATGAGCAAGGTATCATCTGCATACTGAATATGAGATATTCCTCCTTGGATCAAATTAGGTAAGAGGCCCTTTATCCTTCCTTTTTGCACAGCTTTATTCATTAGTGTACTAAGAACATCAGCAACTAGGTTGAATAAGATGGGAGATAGAGGATCCCCTTGTCTTAATCCCTGGAAGGTTCTGAAAAAATCTCCTCTATTCCCATTCACGTTTATACACACTTTTCCTCCCTTCACAGATTTCATCACCCATTTCGTCCATAATTCTGGGAACTCCTTGGACACCAATACTTGTTCCAAAAAATCCCATCGAACTTTATCGTACGCCTTCTCAAAATCAATTTTCATCAATATCCCTTTGCTTTTTGTTCTCTTCAGCTCATGAATCACCTCATGTAGAATAACAACCCCTTCAAGAATATTTCTGTCTTTTATAAAGGCTGTCTGATTTCCACCAATAACATCCTTGGCTATTGGTGTAATCCTATTCGTCATCAACTTTGAGAAGATTTTATAGTCTACATTGAGGACACAAATCGGTCTGAACTGTTTGATGTTTATTGCATTCGGAACTTTCGGGACCAGAGTAATGACCCCAAAGTTTAGCCTCTTAATATCCAACTCCCCACCTTGGAAGTCATTAACCATCAACATGAACTCCTCCTTTATCACATTCCAGAATTGTTTAAAGAAGTGAACCCCAAAGCCATTAGGTCCCGGGGCAGTTTCAGCCTTCATCCCCATTATAGTTGTTTTGACTTCTTCTTCTGTAAACTGGGCCACCAGAGCTTGCCCTGTTTGGCTATCTACCTTTTGATTCGTTTCCCAAAAATCATTATGAAGGTGGATCTGTTGTTCATTACTGGCTCCAAACAAACCTTTGTAGAAGTCAGTAATGTGTTTAATAATATCTTCCTGACCAGTGATCTGCCCCTCCTCTGTTTCGAGCATTCTTATAGTACATTTTCTTCTTCTCCCATTGGCGGCGAGGTGAAAAAGGTTAGTGTTGGCATCTCCTTTCAAAATCCAAGTTTCAGATCCTCTCTGTTGCCAGTATAGCTCTTCTTTTAAGTATATTTGTTCCAGATCCCTTTCCATGTTGTACCTGTGTGCCCATTCATCAACAGTTAAGTCCCTGACATCAGCCTGACAGTCTATTTCTTCCATTCTTCTCAACAGCTCATTTCTCTCCTTCTTTTGATTCCCACTCATTCTAGCACTCCAGCCCCTCAGAAATTGTCTAGAACAAGATAGGCACCCATGCCACTTGACTATAGAATATGCTAAGGGGGGCAATTTCTCCTGGATACTCTTCCATTTATTAGTCACCTCTTCCTTGAAGTTTGGTTCTAGCAGCCACTGTTTTTTGAAGAAAAAATATTTCTGTCTTGGGTTACTGTCTTCCCCTGAATCCAGTATCATTGGAGCATGGTCAGATCCAAACCTAGTTAAACTCCATACATAACAAAGAGGATATCTTAACTCCCACTCAGTAGTAACAAGAACTCTATCCAAGTTAACCATAACAGGATTAGTTTGTTTATTTGTCCATGTGAATCTATGGCCACTTCTGATTATCTCTTTAAGGCTACAATCCCCAATAAACAGGTTGAACTCATTTATGAGTCTCATATCCACACTGTCATTGTTCTTATCTTCCTGTCTTCTTATCAGATTGAAGTCCCCTCCAAACACTATTGGGAGGGAAGAGTTTCTGGACATTTGAGCGAGTTCCTCCAGAAATTCTGTAGACCTGTCATGATGAGCTGGTCCATAAACTGTCACAAGCCACCATCTGAAATTATTAGTTCTGTTCCTCAGCTGCAGCTTAACATGAAATTCTCCCACCCCAGAATCTTCAATCTCAAACAGGTCATCCTTGACCCCCATCAAAATCCCCCCTGAGTGTCCATTTGGTGCGAGCCATCTCCAACCAAAAGGAACACCACCTGTCAGCTCCTCTAGCTCCTTGCTAGTGAACTCCTGCTTAATTGTTTCCTGCAGTCCCAGTCCATCAAGTTTCTCTTGAAAAAGATACTCTCTAATTTGTCTCCTCACTTTCCCTCCTAGCCCTCTTACATTCCAGAAAAGAATCCTCATTTTTTCTTACTACTGGGTTGACCTTTCCTCTTTACTGGCTCAGACACCTCTTCTGTGCTCTCCTGTATAGAGGGATCCCTTTCCCTTATAGTGTTATCAATGACCTCCATGGCCAGAGACTCCACATCATCAGTCTCACCATCTCTTTCCGCTTGTTTGGCAAGGAATGCCTTATAGTTAGCTTCAGCTATAACAGCTCTAGCTAGCTCCTCAGCTCTGATAGAATCAATCAAACTATTGCCCTCCTCTACTACTAAGTCTAGGTCCTCTATGACATTATTCAGGTGTTCATTAGGGATAGCATTTAGAAGAGTGAAAGGGTTAGCTTTTATTGTCTCAGATAGAGAGAAAGTACCTGTTTCTAGATTTTTAGCTTTGGCTCTGAGCTCGGCTTTCTCCTGGATTGTCTTGCCGTCTCTTGGGACCCTAGTGCTCGCCCTCATTGGAATCACTGGTCTCTTTCCCTTCTGGTTCTTGGGTCTAGTCTTCTTCTGTATAGGATCAGACCACCCTTGGTCCTCTCCATCCGAGGATATGTCTCCCTCCTCATTTACAGACATATTATCGAACATCACGTCCTCAGCATCATGTACATTGTTTCCCTCCTCACAAGGCTGGAGTAGAGTGCTTATGCTATCAACTTCCATTTGCTCCTTGGGACCTTCTGGTTTCCAGGGCCATTTACCCTCATCCATGAGATAGGCCCCATCAATATTATGCACCAGAATTTTCCCTGCAGGTACATCTTCTTGCATCCCCTTTCTATCACTGACTCCCTTGTCAGTTACAGTTCCATCCCCCTCGATTAGCAGCTCAATTGCCTTCCTTTTCTTTTTTTCTTCACAAATTCCTGGATAGGACTGTACCTTTTCAGTCCTCTGCAGTTCATTCTCCCCAGAATGAGAATCCTCTCTTTGCTGCTCCCTCCCCAGATTTTCCACAAATATGGTCAGTTTTCCCTCCCCAGATGGATCAAAAGCTGCAAGAGGCAGGGCATCCTCATTATATTTAATATCTCCAAAGGAAGACTCACAGTTAGCATTCATCTCATCAGAGAATTCCTCTACTACCCCCTCCTCCTTATTCTCAGAGACCTTTTGGGTAGTCACCTTTTGTTCTCCCTTCTCAGTCCTACAATGATTTTTGTTTATTTCATCTACTACATCCTCTCCTCCTATTTCATCAGATTCTGAATCAGTGTCATTCTCTCTGCTCTTATCTTGTTTATCTGTTTTAGAATTATTCTTCCTCGAGGGGCCATCCCCTTTTCCTTTGTCATCTCCGGCCGGGCCATCTCCTTTCTTGCTATTTTTTGCTTGGAACCCTTCTACCAAGAATCTTATGTCATATCCCACATGATTGAAAAATATTTCAATAAAGCCTCTCAAGTTAGCCGGATCCCTGCTCCTCACCTTGACTCTTACTGGTCCATTCCTGATTAAGCTTAATTCATCCACCACAATTGGCTCAGCTGCCAAAGAAGCTACTTCCTTAACAATGTCTTCAGCTCTGGCAAATCCTGGAAGGCCATATATTTTCACCCACACTGTATGCAAAAGAGACGAGGCCTCCGGATCAACTGCTGATTTAGAAATCTTGATTTTCAGCCCATAGATAGTAGTTCTCAGATCAGCCATTTTTGAGAAGGTGTCAAGAGCCTGTGTATTGGGGAATATAACCACATATTCCTCCTCAGCCACTCTCCTGACCTTCCAATCCCAGTTGGGGTCAATTAGGTTTTTGAGCTCCCCATCAATCTTATCTTCATTAGCTTCACCTTGTAGAACAGTGACTAGGCCTGTAGTTTCCTTAGTTGCATCCTTCCCTTCAGGAATTTCTATAGAGTAGAAACCTTGGCCAGGAATCCCAAACCCAAACATCTTAATCTTCCTAAGCTGTTTCAGCCCAGCGCACTCCGCAGCCATATGACCAGATGCCTTGCATTTGTAACAAACAGGCTCATTCTCACAATCACGCTGGTGGTGACCCTCCTGCAAGCACCTAAAGCAGGTGATTTTTGGGGGCTCTGGCGTCCTGTTTGGCTTGATTTGAGAATCCTCCTTCTTCTTGTCACCTTTCCACAGCTCCATCTGTTTTGATCTGCCCTCGGTCTCCCTGGTATTCCTGTTCATATTGTATTGCGAACCATATCCACCTGTTCTGCTATTTCCCCCTCTTTCAATTGACCTTCCTTGGCCACTTCTGTCTTCTTTGATGAAGAATTTGTTATCCTCTCTGCTGAACTGTCTCTGATTCGTTTTCCTCCCCTCCTCTCTGAAAGGAGGACGCCCTTGTCCCCCTCTCAGATCCTCCCTCGTGGGGTACCTCCCCTGGCCACCACGGAGATGGCGCTACATCTTCGCCCACGTCCACACCCTCTCGTTCGAGGACGTCAACCCCGGCGAGCGCTACCTCGACAACATCTCCTTCGAGGTCGAATCCGAGGAGCGGCGCAGCCCCAATGGGGACTTCCTGGACAGGGTGAACGCCGCGATCATCTGCCGCCTCCGGTGCGCCGGCCTCTCCCACAACACGTCCCTGCGTGCCTTCCGCGTCGCCATCGATCAGTACGAGCGCTGGGACCAAGACATGGTGTGCAGGTGGGTCTCCCACGCGCTGCAGCAGAGCAAGCAGGAGCTAGCTCCACCTTGACCTCCGTCTAAACACCTACCACCTCTGCGAGTGCGGCGATGGCCCGCAGCGGAGACAGATACTACTACTACCAAGGCGAGTGGCAGGGGTGGTCCTACTCCTCCTTTCCCAGGTCGCTCTTCTCCTCCACCGCGCTGCGGTCGATGCAGGTGAGCCACTGCTACCTCAACCCGCCGGAAGCCATCGTCCTGCCGTCACTCGACACGCTGCATCTGACAGACGTCGGCGATTCTGAGAATGTCATTCATCGGCTGATCTCTTGCTGCTCCAGCCTTGCCGACTTGACGCTCGAGTCCTGCTCTACAATGGAAAGAGTGTCCGTCCTCGACAAGCGCCTCCGCCGGTTTGCCCTCCAGTGCTGCCATTACGTGGAGAGCGTGACCTTCGACGCGTCAGAGCTGCGCATACTCGACTACAGGGGAGCTCAACGGATTCCGAATGCTCCTGGAAAACTTAGTGCACGTCAAGCACCTGCACCTCAACACCTCCTGGCTTGGTTGCAAAATCGAGAGCACATTCTTCCACTATGTCCCCTCATTGTCGCGCCTGCACAAGCTCGAGATAACAGGATGCCTCGCGGCCAATAGAATTACCAGGGTCTTGAAGCAGACCCCAAACTTGGAAGTCCTGTCCCTGGTCCTCTGGCACGATCCCGACTACTTTCAGGGTGCTATCGCTGAAGCGCCAGCTGTGCTATGCCTGCAGCGACGACTGAAACAAATCAACGTGGTGTACTACCAGGGTACCTACGCACAGAGAATGCTGGTCCAGTTGCTGCTTGGCAATGCGCTCGTTCTGCAGGCCCTATCCGTCGTTTTTAATGAGGAGTTGTTGGGGCTAAAGACCACACTGATTGATGAGATCAAACAATGGGTGGTGAGCAAGTCGCCAAAGGTGATATTTCAGTAATTTTTGTTTCTTCAACATTTATTTTTCTCTTGTGAAACTGATTTTAGCTGTTTCTGGTCCCATAAACATTTTTGTTTCTGTTCCTCGAAACTGAAACCACTTTGTAGAGCTCCTCTAGCTGTTTCTTTTCAGAAACCCTGCCAATAGAATATGCTCGCAAATGCTTTTATCTCATTGCATATATTTGCAATTGTTGACAGCTAATGGCTTATTCTATACTTGATTTTACTAGGAGGTACAATTTTTAATCAATTATGAACAATGTAATATCGTCCAAATGTAATAATGTTGTTGCGACAACTTGATGCAATGACGATTAACACCACCGGCATCACCATCAAACGAGTGTACGCATGGTGTAGGTCCTCTTCTGAAAGCCCATCCGCTTTTGCATGCGAGATCAGAGATGCCGTTGATGGTGATGCCACTGATGCAATGACTCCATGCCATCTCCACCAATGGAGCAGTTACGAGAACAACATATCTTAATTACTAATTCTTACGATCAATGAGAGCAATCTGATCTCAGTCTAATTCCATGTAGGCTCTCACAATCAGTCCCCCGTTCACCAGCGGCGATTTATTTTCCCCGTTGTGTTTGGTGGACTCCATTTGAGTTTAACGCGTAGAATAATTATCGGCATCGTGGGGAGGTGAGGGAACAAGCGGCAGGCGGATGCGGAGTCGGTTTGATCGCCAGAGAGGGCAAACAAAGTTCGTCGAGGAATAATGTACCCTCCATTGTCACCGTTGTCGAAGTTCGCCGAGAACTTCTCGTAGGGGCCGAAGGGGTAGAGCGAGCCTCAGGGGGGATGATTCATGGCACCTCAGCTTGACGTCGACCTCCCCTGCGCCAGTCGCCAAGACGACGACGGGGCCGGCCACGTAGGTGACGCCACCGGCGGCAGAGAAGGCTAGTGCGCGCTGCCTCATCGATTGCCAAGTTCTAGATTATGCGGATTAGCGTGGCACCTGGGAGAGAGCTTAGGCGGTCGTGCTCGTGCCGCCGCTTCTTCGTCATCGCTGTTTTTTTTTTTTTCCTTTAGAGATCGGGGGGTTAGCAACGTGTGCATGCTGCCTTGTCACCATCACACGAGTTTCCTCGTGTCGGCGTGTCGCCATCGCTGTTGCGCCCCAAGAAAACTACAGATGCGTCGTACAGTACGTACCTGTCAAGAAACAGATGAGTAAGTTATGATGCGAACAAGTCGGTGCGGCGCATTGTACTGGACTAGGCCGTCGGGGGGGGGGGGGGGGGGGGGGGGGGGGAGGGGGTATGCAGGACCAATGGCCGGCATCGTAAAATCCCCTGATAAATACATCCATCTCGCGAGCCAGGGCACAACAGAATCAATCTGCTATACATTATTCTTTCTCTCGTAGAGGTGGCTAGCGAGGGCACCCATCCTTCCATGATGGATGGGAATCGGCGGAACGGCAGCGTGGACCGCCTCAGCGACCTCCCGGACGACATCCTCGGCCACATCCTCTCCTACCTGCCGACGCCAGAGGCGGCCGGCCGCGCCGCCGTGCTGTCCACCCGGTGGCGCTACATCTTCGCCCACGTCCACACCCTCTCGTTCAATGATGTCGAGCCAGGCCCCCGCTACGAGGACAACTACACCTTCGAGATCGAGTCCGAGGAGCGGCGCAGCCCCAACGGAGACTTCCTCGACAGGGTGAACGCCGCGCTCCTCTGCCGCCTCCGGTGCGCCGTCCTCACCCGCAACACGTCGCTGCGGGCCTTCCGCGTCGCCATCGACCAGTACGAGGACTGGGACGAAGAGACGGTGTACAAGTGGGTCTCCCACGCGCTGCAGCAGAGCCGGCAGGAGCTCCACCTTGACCTCCGCCTCCACTTCTACTTGCTCTGCCAGCAAGACGATGGACAGAGCAAAGGTCGACAGCAGATTCTACAACCATAGATCCTACCTCTACTCCCGCGATGAGGAACGCCGGTGGAAGGGGTGGGACTTCTTCTCCTTTCCAAGATCGCTCTTCAACTCTACCACCCTGCGATCGATGAGGGTGAGCCACTGCGTCCTGAACCCACCGGAAACACCCCGCCTGCCGTCGCTCGAGACGTTGCATCTGACAGCCGTCGGCGATTCTGAGGATGCCATTCATTGGCTCGTCTCTAGCTGCCCCCGCCTTGCCGACTTGACGCGTGAGTCCTGCTCTACAATGAATAGTGTTTCCGTCCTCGACAAGCGCCTCCGCCGGTTTGCCCTCCGGTGCTGCCACAGCGTGACGAGCGTGAGCCTTGACGCGTCAGAGCTGCGCTTCCTTGATTACCGGGGAGCGGTGCCCACGAGGTCGCTGTTCACGTTCCGCGGCTCCTGCAAGATTGTTCCCTCCTGCACCATCGACTTTTGTGGCCCAAACCTGTCGGGCGAGGACGAGCTCGGCGGGTTCCGTATGCTCCTGGAAAACTTTGTGGAAGCCAAGCACCTGCACCTCAACTCCTCACGGCTTGGTTCCATCACCGAGAGCGTATTCTTCAATTGTTTCCCCGCATTGTCCTGCCTGCACAAGCTTGAGCTCACTGGATTCCTCACGGGCGATACCATTACAAGGGTCTTGCAGCAGACCCCGAACCTGGAGGTCCTGTCCCTGGCCCTCTGGCACGATTCGGAGTACAATCCGGTCGCTATCCCGGATGCAGCAGCTGTGCTATGCCTGCAGCAACGACTGAAGGAGATAAACCTGCTGTACTACCAGGGTACTGACGCGCAGAGAATGTTGGTCCAGCTGCTGCTTGGCAATGCGCTGGTTCTGCAGGCCCTGTCCGTCGTTTTCCATGAGGCCTGGTCGGGGGTACAGGCCACACTGACTGATGAGATCAAGCAATGGGTCGTTAGCACCTCGCCAAAGATGATTTTCAAATAAATTAAGTACAACGTGCAAGTGACTTTTGCCTTGGTGGATTCGTACGTAGAAATACGTGTGTTGTTATTAGTGGAACACAAAGCAGTATCATATTTCACGCTATCATAAATTACGCATTGTGTTAATCTTTTCTCGGTTGGGGATGCAAATATTGGCTAGTCAGTGGAATTTAAGGCTGGCCGAGAAAGCCAACTGCAAAAAATATTCTTAGGCCCGTTTGGTAGGATTTGTGTTTCGTCAATATTTTTGTTTAAATGTGCAATCTGGTTTGGTAGGATTTTTGTTTCTTCAACATATATATGTTCTCTTGTGAAACTGGTTTTAGCAGTTTCTGAATTCTGAAGAATAAACGTTTTTGGTTCTGCTCCTCGAAAGTGAAACTATCGTTACCGTTTTTGATTATGCTCCTCAAAAGTGAAACCATTTTTGCAACGCAAAAAAAAGTAAAAAAGTGAAACCATTTGATGTTTTTCTTCCGCTTCATTGAAAAACCCTGCCAAAAGCACCCCAAATGCCTTTTTTCTCATTGCATATGATATATTTGCAATTACTGATAGCTGATGGATATTCTATTACTTGATTTTACTAGGAGGCACATATTAGTATAATTAAAGATGTGAAATATCGTCCAAATGTAATGTTGTTGCAACTTGATACAATGACAATTTACATCACTGGTATCTCCATCAATGAGTGTCCGCATGTTGCAGTTCCTCTTACGAAAAGTCACTCGCTTTCGCACGCCAGATCAGAAACGCCATTGATGATGATGCAAGTGACTCCATAGAAGGATTGCCACTGATTGAAGAGTTTTGAGAAAAACATACTAATTCTAATGAGGGTGTACTAATTTTCATGATCAACGTGAACAATCGGACCTCACTGCAATTATAATGTAAATAGTATTGGACTCGTCTCTAAATCCACCGGAGAAGCAAACAATACTCTGCTCGCAATCAGTCCTCAGTTCACCGGCGGCGATTTGGTTTCCCCTGTGTGTTTGGACTTGATTTGAGTTTAGCCCCTGGAATAATCCGACGGCGTTGGTCTGGTCGCCAGCGAGCGCAACCAATCGTTGTCCCGTCCAAGTCGGAGTCGAATCCAGACTCTTTCTGCCTATAAATTTTTTGGATCGAGGTAGGGTTTCAAATCATCGATCCTATTCTCATCTGCTCTGTTTGATCGACCACGTACGTTCCAGCCGGCCGTCTCCGGAGACCGCGGCTCCATTGACCATGCGTCGGCCGAGTCGTCATCAAGAGGCGGACCGAGGTGGCGGCAAGGCGTTGCCGACCAATTACTACCACGATCTCCTTCACGGCTGCATGGTGCTGGTGCACATCGACGTGCAGGGGCGGAGCCAGGATTTGACTATGAGGGGGGCCGGAGAGTAATATTGTCTTATAAGGGGGGCCAAAATAATTTTTTTCTTCAATTACATGGTGAAATCATGTATGTACACATAAGAAGTGCATGGAGCATTGGGGGGAGGGGGGGGGGGGGGGGGGCAGGCCCCTGCTCACCCCCCTACCTCCGCCCCTGTCGACGTGCCCATGGACATGGAAATGCCAACGCCGCCCGAAGACATGCTCATATTGGATACCGCGATCCGGGAGTGGAGGGCGTATGCGCCGCATCGTCAGGCCGTGTCCCAAGACGGGCACTGCCGAGATCAGCAGCAGCGCACACATGCTTCTTTTACCAAGGAGGGCCTTTTGGATGGTGGCTCCGACCAGCGAGGAACCATTGCGCCGTCCACGTGCAGCCAAGTTCAGGCTCAGCCGAGTCAAGTGTCAGCCCGAGGCAGCGAGGCGTCACCGCCAGCCAACTATTACCGCGACCTCCTTCGCGGATGCATGGTGCACATCGACGTGCCCATGGACATGGACACGCCAACGCCACCTGAAGACATGCTCTTGTTGGACAACGCGATCCGGGAGTGGTGTTGGAATATGATCCGAATTATTGGGCCTCGCTAGGGACGCCTAGGAGGTGTGAGAGGTGGAGTCCTCCCACGTTACGGGTTATATTGTTAGCCACCATATATATATACATTTTCTATGCTGCACGGGGATAGTTGACGACTCATTGTTATTCCCTTGCATTTGTAAACTCTCCTCATATAGTTAAGATCGCCGGTTGGCGCCCGTGGTTTTTTCCTGCAAGGGTTTTCCACGTAAAAATCTGTGTATCATTTTGATCTTGTTTACGCATTATTTGCTAACAAGTGGTATCATGAGCCAGACACGAGATTGATTAAACAAATAGTTAGGGTTTCATCCCGATTCTTGTTTTGCCGCCGCCGATCTCATCCGAACGATTTCATCGCTCTGCCACGAGGAAAATTGACGTCCTATCGGGCGTGTCCCTCTGCGATCGTCCACGCGGAGTTCAAGCCGGAATCGCAGTTCTGGATCTGAGGCAAGGTGCTTATCGTCTCGCGCTGTCGTCTTGTGCGATAGTTGCGTCGCCGAATCGGTTTCAACTCGGCGAGTTCTCCATCTACAAAAGCTGCCGTGACGGCAGATCGTGGCTTGGCTGTCCGCGGCAGAGTTCGAGTGGTTACAAAGGCCGCTCAAAGTCCAGAGGCAAAGGAAAGTTTTGCAGGTATTGCAAAGGTGATACTTATTACATTTCAGAATGTTATAAGTTGCAGAATAAGGAAAAGAGAAATAAGGGGAAACATAATTCTAATGATGGTTGTAAAGCCTCTGTTGCTTCTGCTGATAGTAATTCTGATAATGGTGATGTTCTCGTTGCTTATGCTGGATGTGCTAAAATTGATGATGAATGGGTTCTTGATTCTGCCTGCTCGTTTCATATTTACATTAATAAAGATGGTTCTCCACTTATGAATCTGTCTAAAGTGGTGGTTCTGTTTTGATGGGTGATAACACACCTCGCAAGGTTGTAGGCATGGAATCTGTTCAGATTAAGATGGCTGATGGTATTGTCAGGTGTCATACCCCAATTTCTGGAGCATGTTGTGCATCATGTACCAGTCCCTGGATCAGTAGCTGGTACGCACAAGAACACAGATATGGTAATCGAAAGCATACTTCGAATAGGTAATTATTATAATACCTGAGATTATCACCTTTAACGGCGGTTCGACAAGGATACGGAACTATCCAAGTCCGTCCGACCGACTAAAGGTGAAGCAGACAATCAGCGGAAACACGGCCCAAGCCTACAGGCAGACTTGAGTGCAGAACGAAAACCCAACGTCGTCGCTTCCTACGAAGGCTTCTCTGACTAAAACCACAAATGCAAGCCAGTGAGTACATAAGGTACTCAGCAAGCCCTACACTACACAAGGGTATATATATACATGCATATTTGGCCTAGCAAGGGGAAGGCTGTACGGTTCTTTTTGCGGAAAAGCTATTTTTATGCAGGGTTCACTAATGCAATCAAGGATTTAGAGATAAAAAACGGGAGATTTTATTGTCAATATTTTAGTTGGTTGGCCCTGGGGGAGCATATTCCTTCCCGCCAGTTCCCAAATTTTAATTGGGCCTTCTGATCACAAGGATCGTACCGACCCGGCATCCATGCCACACTTCCAAAACACGGGTTGACTACAACCCACTCACACGCCAAGGATAGAAAGAGGTGGCTAATCTCTTATGCGCAGCCATAATGTGCCATATGCCGTGGCAACGTCCATCCGGATGAATCGTTATCCTCTGCAGAGGTTGTACACTTTACCCACGGGCTACGCACCCTTAGCTAGGGGGTACGTAACGCCCATCCATCTTCTCCGAGTAGGCTTGCAAGACCACCACGAAATCTCACTCAGGGGCCAGTGACATGAAGGTCACAAAATGGCACGGTACGCCTGTGCAAAGCAGCAGGGTCCATTGTGCTCCTGTAACTTATAACAGGATCCTGTAACTCATAACAGGACATGCGTCATTCCCGTAACACATAACGGGTTCCGCGGCCGGAGCACGGGTACGTTGCCCGAGTCCTTTTCCTGAGCTTCCGTTGCTTCCTCCAGCCTCCAGGTGGCATTACAAGGGTACCAAGAAGGTAAGATGAGTCCTCCCCATCGAGGTTCCGTGGTTGTACGAGAATCATTAGGCCTTGGGTAAGAGAACCGGTCCTTATGTGGCCGGGCAAGCGCCATATCCCACACTGGTGGGCTATCACACTATCCACTTCACCTCATCATTGGCCTTGCCCGCAGTCCAGTCCATCCCATCACCAGCTTCATCCTAACACAGTTGTGCTACTCCCAACCCAAGTATTTACTCACACCACCAAACTCATTTAACACATTTTCGAAAACAAGTGTGTGAGAGGTGTGGCAATGTCGAAACATTGCGAGGGGTCCTAAGCATTTCTATTAACAAGGAGATTGTACCATCATAGAAATGATGGAACTGTCCTAGGGTTATCAGGGAGAGGGGTATCCAAGGGTAATCAAGGATTCTGGTATTCATGCCTATATAGCGGCATTATACCAGCAAGCAAGTAGGTCATAACTACACAAGTAGTAAAATAACAAGCAATGCATATTACTAGAACAGGCTCTATAGGTGCGAGGCGAAAATCATAGGTTCAATCATGATCAAGGAGATGTAGAGCTTGCCTGACAAACGCTTTCCTAATCTTCGACCTCTAGGTCTTCGAGCTCTTGTTGATGTCGATGTCTTCAAGTCTTTCCTCGGAGCTTGTGTCTTCTAGATCCTTCTTAAAGCTTGAGCTCTTCTAGATCTTCCTCGAAGCTTGAGTTCTTCTAGATCTTCCTCGTTTCTTGCGTAAACTAACGCATAAAACACTACATATAAATAAACTACCGCAAAAGAAAGTAAAGATCGGAAAAGAACCAGATAAGATTCAATTGAACTCCAATTAAGAACCAAAAGAATCCTTAGTGAAGATCATGAGGCTTGATGCATGCAGGATGCAGCATATTTAATGCAGGGCATATTATATGTCATAGGTGATATACCTGGCCTTGTAAAGGGCCATATTCACCTAGACAAGTTATTTGTTTCTTATGTTCTTTAACAGATGACATGGGTGCATGGTTATGCAGATGCTTTCCATTTATTGATCACTTTAGGGTGAAGAGAATGAGATGCATATGATTGATTGATGGTGATTGTGTGCATATCTAATATGCAAGCTTCTATATTAATTCTATAAAGAGCATGCATGAGTGTATGAAATGATGTGGACGGCGAGTGTACGTGTCTCTTGTACATTGCATGCTTCGAGACTTTACGTAGGTCAGGAACCCACATAATGGCTCATACAACACTTGTACAAGGTGCAGGGTGTGCCACATTAATTACTTAGGTTAGTTATGTTATTATCTTATGGTAATTAGCTATATATCACTTGCTAATTAATTATTAGGATTAAGCTACTAGTTATTTGTCATGAGCTAAGCACATGACGGTGGTAGGTGCTCGTGATCATGTATGACATGAATGCCTGATTGCAAAGAAATCAACAAAGTCAAGGATTAAGAACATATTGGCAATTAGAATAATGATAAAATAATTATTCAAATAATACCCAAATAAAAGGATATCGATAGGGCTTGATAAGAAATTGGTGATAACATCGGAATAGGTGTTGGGGGCAGGGTTAGGTTTTAGCTTGATTGGACGAGGATTGATCGAGGCTAAGTTCGGAATCGAATTCGGAATATAAAAGGTTACGATGTTTGGAAGCAATACCGCATGAACGATTTATCGTTAGCGGATTAATGAATGAATATGCGGTGTAAAAATGGAGCGGGATGCATGTCGTCATGAGGGAAGTACTAGACGACTAGCTCCACAGAATTGGTTAGGTTTGAGTGAGCAACAATCGTGACATGCGAGTTTGACATCGCACGATTGCCGATAAAAAGGGATGTAGTAGGAGAGAGGGGATTTTAGGACATTGATGATATTTAGGTGTGATGTGGGGTTCCAATAGTGGTACCATGATGTACTACGCGTTTTTACGAATCCGTGAGCGCAAGAATCGCTCAAAACGGAGTTATGGTTGAGAAGATATGAATATTTAAAGGTTGGAGGAATTATTTGTAATTACAAAGGATTCTTTTGTAATTACAGAAAGGTTTTAAGGACTTGTTTGTAAGGTCAGAAAGCTTTAGGGACCAATATGTAATTAGAGAAAAGTTTGGGGTCCAGGTGTAAAAAGATAGGGGCTAAAACATAATTACAGAAAAGTTTAGGTACTTTTCTGTAAAAATGCAGGGCTTAAACATGATTATTGAAAAGGTCAGGGGCTTTTCTGCAAAATGTACAGGGCCCGTGATTTTTCAGGATTTTAGGAATTATTTTTATATAGGAAAATTAGTTTATTGCGCAAGGTTGACGTCACAAAAGGAATGAATTGTTTTCAATGGGGAAAACCCATGGAATATGTCCACGGGACCCGTGGACCAGGCCGAGGCCGCGGTCCACCGGTCCACGGTGGACCAGAGGGCGGCGCGTGGTGGCAGCTCACCGGAATGGTCGCCGGCGGCGACTGCAGGCGGCGGGGAGAGACGAGGGGTAGCTGGAGATGGTCTTCGCGGCACGGAGCACCTGATAAAGCTACACGTTGACGAGGGGAAGGGCTAGGGCGACGGCGCGTCCTCGCCGGAGTTCGGGGTGACGGCGGCGCTCACGGGGAACCCGCGCACGCGCGATAAGAGAGGGAAAAGGGTAGAGGAGGAGGAGGAGGAGTGCACGGGGAGATCGATGCGCGTCGCGGCGCGGCCGGGCGCGCACGGGAGGGCGTCGGCGTCGGAAGGGACGGCGGCGGCCGTGCGGGGTCTAGATGCGGGTCTCGTGCGGACGGAAAGGGAGGAAGAGAAGGGGAAGAGGAGGGAGAGTGCGGCGCGGCGGTGCTCACCGTGCGGCCCGTTGAGGCAGGGGTGCCCGGGAGGGTGAAGTTGCCCGGGGAGCTCCGTTGGGGAAGGAAGAGGGAAAGGGGAAGAATGAGCGCATCCGGGGGAGAGAGGAGCGGGCGCGGCGCGTTTTATTGACGGCGATTTCGTGGCGGTCACGGAGGCGGTTCCGGCAGCGCGGCGAGTCTTGCGGCGCGTGCGGCGGAGGCGGGCCGGAGGGGTAGGGGCCGACGGGCGCGGCGGCGCCGCGTGGAGAAGACGACCGACAGCGCGGGCCCCGCCTGTCGGCGAGTGAAGGAGGGAGAGAATGGAGGCGGGCCGCGCGGGAGTGGAGATGGGCCGAGATACTGGGCCGGGGTTGGAAACGGCCCACGCTGGCTGGGGAAAAAAGGAAAAAGGAAAAAGAGGGGCGGGCTGGGCCGGAAGTGAAAGGAAGGGTGGATTCGGCCCGAAAGGAAGGTAGAGGAGTTTTGGGTTTATTTTTTTATTTTTTTTCTGGAATTTGAATTTGAAGGAAATTCAAATTCAAACAAAAACAAAGATTGATCAAACACTCAAAATAAATCAAATAAAACACAGAAATGCATATGATGAAGTTTTATGCAAGTTTAAAATTCAAAATTTTGAAAATCAACATGGGATTAATTCCTACTTTGATTTTATTTGTTGTAAATTCAAAAAGCTTCAAATTTTTAGTATATTTTTAAATGAAGCAAACACTTGAGCACATATTTTATTCTCTAAAAATTCCAAATTCAATCTATGTTCAGTTATTTAGTGAAATTTTATTTTGGAAAAAAATTCATGGAAGGTAAGAGTTTAGAAAAAAAAAATTCAAATTTTGAGTGATTTTTATTCCTTTTGAATTTACTTTATTTATTTATTTCATTTTAAATTGTTTTTATTTTGGCTCCAAAAAGACGGGTGTTACAGATC